>CM054182.1:65028378-65350878 GCA_028829895.1 Sinotaia quadrata
AATGAGAATGTTTGACTGAAGCTGTTCAACTTGTTGGTTTTAAAATCACTTAGCTCAGGGGTTGCCTGTGGTCCTTGGAACTTTGTCTCTGGCCCTAGGGTCATTCCACACTGGCAACACTTCATGGCGCGATTCTCAATGAATTCAACAACCAAGATAATGTGATCTCATTCTGGCATTGATCCATGGCTCAGTGCTCATCAAATTTAACATCTCAGATAAAGTGCTGATCTACCGATAAAATAAATATTGGCTAAGAATTAATCCTCATGTGTTCTCTAACAGAACACTCTTACTTAAATGGTCATCTTCTATTTTAATAAATTTAAGTGAAATATAACAATATAAAATATAGTTAAGATTAAATGAACATAGATATAATATTTAGTTGCACAAGCAAAACCACATACCTTCAGCAGTAATATATACAGACAATGGTTTCCTGCTGTTGATAACCAGCATTAAAAGCTAGTACTAGAGTTATTAACATATTAAGACCAGGAGCCACACGTGTCTCACCTCTAAAGTCAATTTGCATTTGACTGATGAATATTAAGTGAGTTTCTAGTATGTTCATTAGTGTGAAGTCGAGCTGCACTCCACTTGATTCATTAGAGTTAGTGTCTGAAACATTCAGGTATGTTTCCAGCACTGAGATAAGGGTCAGCCATTCTAGGAAGTAGGTTTGTGTGGAGGAGGGTGGGTGTGGACTACTTAAGCCACTTAGAGAAGTATAAACAGAATAACTGCGATTAATGGAAGTTTAACTAATAGTTGAAATTTATTTCACTAAATCAGAACAATTTATACCTGAAAGTACAGTGGATGTCCTGAAATGAATAATTGTAAAGAATAATTAATTCATAACAAAATTATATATATAAGATAGTTAAAATGAATACAGTTAATTAATTTATTATAAAATTACACATGCATATACATACACACAAACACAATATATTGAACAAAAAAGCAGAATTAAAATTTTATTTCAAATTTTCAGTTTGTAAATACGATTAAATTTACATTAAATCTCACAAATTAGTCCTGTCCCTAATTAAAATTAATTTATGTTTTCCTTTATAGTTTGTGTCTTACAGTAACACGTATTTGTATAAAACGTATTTGTTTCTTTCTGTTTGTTGTTATAAAATGTATTTGTTTCTTTCTGTTTATTGTTATAAAACGTATTTGTTTCTTTTACTTGTGGACTTTTTGATATTTTCTATTTGTTTCTTTTTTCTTTCATTTCTTTTTTTTCCTGTTTGTTGTTATAAAATGTATTTGTTTCATTTGCTACTTTAAGATTGTGATTGCAAAATACTCGTGTCTCGCACGTAATTTTCTTCTCAGCAGCCAGTTATAAATTGTATTTTTCTTTTAAAACAGGAATTTCTACGTCCTCTCTCAAAGATAAATGACAACCAGAGGTATCTAGAAAAAAAAGTACTGTTCTCTTTTGTAGAATTGATTATCGCTAGACGATAGATTATTTCGTATGACTCGTGCTTTTTATTGCAATTTTCCTCAATCATTCGTTTACGCACTTTTCACCCATTTATTCTCGCCAGGTTAGACAACCAGATACACGGACAAGCACTTGTGTAACTTACGAGCACACATATTCGCAAATATGTATGTCTTGACAATCATTAGTGCATGCCAATGGATGATAAATCGCCAGTCTGGCTTCACTATTGGCTTGCAATATCGATTACTCGTCGTCTGTAGAGAGGCATAACAAAGCAAACAAAATGAGAGGGTAGCTTCGAGTGATACGACTTTCAACATATAATGGACATTTGCATAACGGCAGACAACTCACGCATGGGCATTGGTTCGATTTTTCTCTCTCTCTCTCTCTCTCCCTCTCTCTCTCCTTTTTTTTCTGTCTCTTTCTATCTGTTTCATTTTATTTTTAACATCTTTCTTTTCTTTACTGTGTCTATGTTCGTCTTATTTTAATTATTTCATAACTCAGTTTATATTCATTCTTTATCTCCATTTATCTCCCTTTCTTTCCCGTCTCCGACCTCTCTCTATCTAAATCACCATCTCTGTTTCTGTATTTCCTCTGTCTCTCTTGCTCATAGTTTCTTTTTAAAAATTCTTTGTTTTGATCAATTATTCTCTCTTTTTAACTTTCTTTCTCCCCTTTTCTCTCTCTCCCTCTCTTTGTCTTCCTTTTTCCTTTTTCCTCTTTCATACTCTCTCCCCCTCATCCTTGTTCTCTTTCTCCTTCTTTCTCTCTTTCTGTCGACATCGTTAACCCTCTCTCTCTCTCATCAATTTTCTGTATATCACTCTGTCCTTCTCCGCTTTCTGTATATCACTCTGTCCTTCTCCGCTTTCTGTATATCACTCTGTCCTTCTCCGCTTTCTGTATATCACTCTGTCCTTCTCCGCTTTCTGTATATCACTCTGTCCTTCTCCGCTTTCTGTATATCACTCTGTCCTTCTCCGCTTTCTGTATATCACTCTGTCCTTCTCCGCTTTCTGTATATCACTCTGTCCTTCTCCGCTTTCTGTATATCACTCTGTCCTTCTCCGCTTTCTGTATATCACTCTGTCCTTCTCCGCTTTCTGTATATCACTCTGTCCTTCTCCGCTTTCTGTATATCACTCTGTCCTTCTCCGCTTTCTGTATATCACTCTGTCCTTCTCCGCTTTCTGTATATCACTCTGTCCTTCTCCGCTTTCTGTATATCACTCTGTCCTTCTCCGCTTTCTGTATATCACTCTGTCCTTCTCCGCTTTCTGTATATCACTCTGTCCTTCTCCGCTTTCTGTATATCACTCTGTCCTTCTCCGCTTTCTGTATATCACTCTGTCCTTCTCCGCTTTCTGTATATCACTCTGTCCTTCTCCGCTTTCTGTATATCACTCTGTCCTTCTCCGCTTTCAGTCTCTTCTCTGTACTTTTGTCTTTCCCCCCTCCCACTCTACCCGTCCGTCCCTTTTCTTTCGCGGTGTTTCTCTCTCCTTCTACTCTTTTTAACACACTCACTCTCACACACACATACACACACACACACGCACGCACGCACAAACACACACACACACACACACACACACACACTATATATATATACAAAAATCATTATTACACATATATACACAAATTCTAAAGCAGTTTTTTCGTACACACGCTACACGTATAAACATTATTACACATATACAAAATTTCTAAGGCACACTTTCTAACACACACACACACACACACACACACACACACACACACACACACACACACCACACACACACACACACACACTGCCAGTCGATAGCATTCCTGATAACAGTTTCATATATAGCATCAAGAACAACAGCGCTGTGAAACATGAGTGTTCTACCTTTCATTACGTTTAACAAAACATTGTTCGAGATTTTACAAATATTCTAAAGTTACAGAGTTTAATTGTTAAAGCCACCACTTCAGATAAATTTATCAATTTTAGTTTAGAGTAACTCCACCACTTCAAATAGTGTGATCAGTTTTAGTTTAGAGTAACTCCACCACTTCAAATAGTGTGATCAGTTTTAGTTTAGAGTAACGCCACCACTTCAAATAGTGTGATCAGTTTTGTTTTTGTGTGACGACGACACTTCATTTAGTGTTAGTAGTTTTGCCTTCATTTGAAGCTACTAATTCAGTAGTTGTTAGTAGTTTTGCCTTCATTTGAAGCTACTAATTCAGTAGTTGTTAGTAGTTTTTGCCTTCATTTGAAGCTACTAATTCAGTAGTTGTTAGTAGTTTTTGCCTTCATTTGAAGCTACTAATTTAGTTAACAATTTTGTTTTCGTTTAACGACAGTACTTCTGTCAGCGTTGTCAGCTGGGGTTTTATGCGATGTCACTGTTTCAGTTAATGCTAACACTTTGTTTTCCTTTCATTGATATAGTATTAGAATTGATTTTTCACTATGAGTACACCCTACTCAGCTAGTGTTGTCAGTCTTTTCTTTTTTATCTGAAGCGACTACTACAGTGGTTTGTAGAAGTTCTATTTTTCTATGATGCCACTGCTCCAGTTAGTGTTCATAGGATTGTTTCAAAACCACTATTTCAGTCTGTGTTCATAGTATTGTTTCATGTAAAACCACTGCTCCAGTTAGTGTTCATAGGATTGTTTCGTGTAAAACCACTGCTTCAGTTAGTGTTCATAGGATTGTTTCATGTAAAACCACTGCTCCAGTTAGTGTTCATAGGATTGTTTCATGTAAAACCACTGCTCCAGTTAGTGTTCATAGGATTGTTTCGTGTAAAACCACTGCTTCAGTTAGTGTTCATAGGATTGTTTCATGTAAAACCACTACTCCAGTTAGTGTTAAAGATATTGGGTATTTTTAACGCTACTATTCCAGTTAGTATTCGTTGAATTGTTTCCATTTATCACAAAGACTTGATTCAGTGTCAGAAGTATCGTTTCCATTTAGTGCTACGTTTGTAGTTAATGTTATCAGTTTCATTTGAAATATACGTCTCTATATCACATCAGTATGGGTCCATTTTCCTTTGCAAACAAAAAAATCCCCAAATCCCCAAACTTGATTCCACTATTTAAAAGATTGCTAACAGTTTGGTTTTTTGTTTCACTTGACAACACTACTGTTGTGTTATTAGGCACAGTTTTTTTGTTTGTTTCCACTTGACAACACTACTGTTGTGTTATTAGGCACCGATTGCAGAAGTGTCAACAGTTTCGTATTTACTCGATAAATGCACTAATTTAAATTAATTTTATTACCTCTTTGAACAGGGCTGCTGGATCTATCTTTCGTAGCATCAGCTTCAGTATAGTCCTACTGAAATCTTATCTTTACTGAAGACGTAACTTTTATAGCATCAGCTTGAGCGTAGTCCTACTGAAATCTTATCTTTGCTGAAGATGTAACTTTTATAGCATCAGCTTGAGTGTAGTCCTACTGAAATCTTATCTTTGCTGAAGATGTAACTTTTATAGCATCAGCTTGAGTGTAGTCCTACTGAAATCTTATCTTTGCTGAAGATGTAACTTTTATAGCATCAGCTTGAGCGTAGTCCTACTGAAATCTTATCTTTGCTGAAGATGTAACTTTTATAGCATCAGCTTGAGCGTAGTCCTACTGAAATCTTATCTTTGCTGAAGATGTAACTTTTATAGCATCAGCTTGAGCGTAGTCCTACTGAAATCTTATCTTTGCTGAAGATGTAACTTTTATAGCATCAGCTTGAGCGTAGTCCTACTGAAATCTTATCTTTGCTGAAGATGTAACTTTTATAGCATCAGCTTGAGCGTAGTCCTACTGAAATCTAATCTTTGCTGAAGATGTAACTTTTATAGCATCAGCTTGAGTGTAGTCCTACTGAAATCTTATCTTTGCTGAAGACGTACCTTCCGTATTGTAAGTTGCTTTCAATTCTGTTGAAACCCTACCTTTTCTATCAATAAGTTCAACTCAACATTGCTGAAATCCTACATTTCCTTTCGACAAGTTCAACTCAATCCAGCTGAAACTCTGCCTTGTCTATCAACAGACTAAACGCAATTCCAGTCGAAACCTTATCTTTGGTATAGTCAAGCTGAACGCATTCCAATCGAAATCCAATCTTTCGTATTGTCGGATTGAACTCACGTATGTTGAAATTAACGACGACGCCCTTATGCAATATTCAATGAATAGCAAAACACGGTGATGAATATTTAATCGAATTATCCGACAGGGATAATACTGGAGACAGTTGAGCAAATTGGGAATGGTTCGCGTAGTGTGTGAAATAGAAATAAATGGACGAGGCGAACGTAGTGGCTTGGGCAAAGGAATGGGATGTGGTGAATGTGTACACGAAACATGAACACAGTGACCTAGTTATCATGCTGTCAAAGAGTGCGTCGGTTTGTGGTTCTAGGCTGGTGTGACAACAAAAACAGCAACGCACACAGAGTACAAGAATCAGGAACTGATGGTGGGATAAAGAAATCAATGAAAAATGCGTGGACTGAGATGCAGTATATTGTTGAAGATCTGGCACTAGTCCGTGAAAAAGACAGTGCAAAACACTCACGACTGAGTCGCGTTATTGACTCCAGAACAACAGCCGCTGACAGACAAAAACTTAGTTCATAATCAATAATTAATCAAGCTCTTTTCTTTTAGGAGTTTCAGTGTTGATTTTGATAGGTGAAAATTTACATAGCGTGAATTAACACTCAACGCTCGAAAACACGCATGCATACAAAAGTTTGCTTTCTCTTGTAGTCTCATTTAAAAAGCAAAACTTATAGTGGAAAAATAATATGTGCTCCGCATTCCTGACTTTGAAAAGACAACAGCAAGCACTTGCAGGCTTTTTGACAATAAATTAATTTAAGACAGCATTATCTTTCACAAACATGTCCACAGACACCTTTGATGAGTAGAAGAAAAGTTGAAGCAATTAAGCATCAATTAACAACTGAACTTTGAGAAAGATTACGTTCACTCACGCTGGCATACACGGCATCAATTCACACAATCAAACACATATGTCCTCAGTAAACATACGAATTTACACAATACAACGGCTTCACACATGCATGCTGTAAAGGTATCAGTACATTTACACACATAGCATAAATTCACGCATACATTTATATATGGCTATCTATAAACACAAAAGAAAACTTACACAAAACGATCATGATAAATGTGACAACATCAATGCACACATATGCAAGGCTTAAGTGCACGCATGAACACAATCGAGAACCTCAGTACAAACATGCACATACACCAGGCATCACTTGACAAGCACAAAGAATTAGTACACGCGTATATGTAACAATACATCAATACACAGAACACAATCCCGTAACACATATGAACATACACAAAACATCAGCAAATTCAGTGCAAACATACACAAGGCATCATAGGACTAATACAAAGAATTAGTACACACATACTTGTACATGCACAAGGCATAAGTATACGCACACAAATGTACACTAACATCAGCACACACGTGCACACACATACACAAATACATACACACACACATACACACACACCACACACACACACACACACACACACACACACAAGGCATCACAAAACTAACAGAAAGAATTAGTACACACATGTATAAACGTACACAAGACATCAGTGCACTAAACACATACAGCTACATCACACCACATCACACTACTCAGACACTCTTTATACGTCTCTTCACCTTTACATTACCAGTTTGCTTACATTAACTACATTCCCATAGAGTTTAGCGCTGCTTTACAACAGGGGTGTTGTCTGTAAGAATGTTGTAGTAGAACAAAACCATCTAAATTAAGTTTAGACATGTTTATAACTGATGCTAAAACCCCAAGAAGCTGTCCATCCTTTATATGGGATGCTTATATCAACCTGCTAGCATGTTAAAGTTTGTTGTTGTTTGGTTTTAAAAGTTTTCTGAATTGCTCAAGGGAGGTTAATGCAAGTTGAAAATAAAGAATTTGAATGATCTCCCTTGCATATGTTGGCAGTAAAGTGGTCATTTTGCTAGATGGCATGCTTTTTGCCTGCTGCCAGTGCCAAGGCTGCATAAAAAGTAAGGTTATATCTTTTCATTACTTCAACATTTTACTGACATGTAACAAGTTAATTAATGATCGGGGCAAAAACTAAAATTGTGTCTTTCAGATTTTCCAGTAAATGAATAGTTGTCTTCTTGTGAATAAGCATTTGTCCCATTTATGGGATGCTAGGACTGAATGAAATGGGGGTGGGGTCTTTGAGTGTTCAAACATACTGTATGTGTTTTATTTTCAGGCTGTTTAGTGTACACCAAGTCATAAGCATGCTGGAGGACGACAGTGACTTCCAGGGTGCAGACATTTACAAAATGCCACCACCAGTTGATGAAATGTGATGAAGATAGTGGTGAAGCGGATGGTGGAGGGCACTGTGGAAAATTTGAGTGGTTGACAGCTTGGAGCCGCTGCAACAACCACAGTTCTCAGGCATGGTGTATGTTAAACAATCATTTGTAACCAGATAATTGTGATTTTACTAGTATCCAACACTGCATCACACCATATCAGATGAATGTATTGTATATTTACAGTAATTTTGTTTTTCTATTCTTCAAACAAAGTGATATATACAATTTTGATGTCTTATAACTTTGCTTACTTTTTTGGATGGAGTTTTCGTTTCTTGCTTTACAGATTGCTGATCTGGAAGAGGTGTCATCTGATTCTTCTGCCTTCAGTTTGAGCCATACCAAGGAGCTTATAGGAGACACAGTAACTGCTGGATTTGGAATGGGGGTGGGGGTTATCATCGATCTGATTGCTAAACTTCATCAGGACCAGTCATTCCATCTAACATTTGATAACTGTTTACAAGTCTCAATCTGGCTGACTACTACTACTACTACTACAGCTAAATGGATCACATGCACAGGAACCATTCGTTTCAATCACATTGAATTTGCTCTCTCAAGTCCATCAAAGAAATGGAGAAGACAAAGCAAGGTATGTACGACTATGCCACTAATACGACAACTGGTTTAATCGTTGTTCATTGGAACAATAATAACATTGGGTGGCGTCGACAGCAAGGACCAGATGTGGCCAAATATCGAAAATCTGTTTGCAGTAAAAAAAAAAAATGGTGGTGGACACTCTTCATCTACTGTTTAGACCTCTCAGTACAGCAAGCATGGCATCTGTACAGGCAAACAGAAATTTCCAAAGAGAAGGGGGGGGGGGTATGGACCTTCTGACTTTTTGACGTGCAGTTACCGAAGTGTATCTTGCTAGTGTTGCAGCCATCCTATGATCTTCACGAGTAGGACGCCCTGCTGGCCGCATGCAGCCTCTGGACATTCATGTTCCAGACGTTGTGTGCTTTGACAGATTGGATCACTTTGTTATTCTTTAGCCAACACATCTGCTTTCTTCCTTGTGCAGTCTGAAGACCAAACACAAGTGTATCAAGTGCCATGACAGTGTTTTCCAAGCCTATCACACACCTGACTGACAATCACAATATGCTGGATTGTAGTTTTAAATTATAATACAGATATACTGAACTTTATGTATATTTTTATTTTAGCAAGAAGCGTGAACTAGTTCACAGTAAATTCAGTTTGCTTCTGCCATTCATTTATATTTCGAACATGTTTTGATTCACTTGCACTGGTTTATTGCTTCCATATCATTTTGTTCTGACTTGAGTGTTCATTAAAAGAACACTAAAGAACTTTGTTTCAATTTTCCCTTGAATGGTTGTATCTTGTTTCGTTTAATAAAACAAAGAGTTTGGTCTTTAATGTGTGTTGTTGTATGAGTGTGCTTCAGAACCCTATCCATTCAGTCCTAGTACACAGAGACTATTAATCTTTTCAAGAGAGCTCTAAGGCTCACCCTTTTCACCAGCAAAATAGAACGTATCTTTTTATGTCACTGCTTGTTCTAGCTGTACATTTTATGAAATCACTGTTATTTATTTTTGTTGTAGTAAATACAGTTATAATTGTATTTATATTTTTTCGTCTGTAAATACAATAATTTGTTATATAGACCCCTGTCATTTTGCACGTGGATTAATTTTGTTGTTCTTACATTATTTTTACTTTTCCTAATGCGTAAACTTTGATTTGTACGTCTAATTATTGTAAAGCACTTGGAGTTTTTGTTGTTGTAAGAGTACGAACTATTTATTTTCACTTTAGTTACAACTTCTCAGCACACATTTATATATTAGTATTCTATGATTCTATCTACTTGAAATTTGTTCGTTCTATGCAAGCAAACGTTATCATTTAGAAATTATTTTCGAAATACTGAAAATGCAGAGCCGTATGAAATCAATAATACAAGATTTTCATATACTGCTGGTCATAGTAAAATGTAACAACAAATAAAATCATAAGATATTTTTGTGTTTGAGTCTATTTTCCACAGAATAGCGTAAAATATGAAGAAATTGTGGTACGATTTGTTTGTTAGTGCGGCTGTATATTCATATCTGCTGCTTCGGGCCTAATGAATTTTCTTTGATCTACAGTAGTAGACCATGTAGATTGTAGAAGAACAGTTAGGATAATATATTTTACAGGTAGGTCGAGAGAGTAGGCCGACCAGTGACCATACTGGTGCACTAACCATTTATAAATCTCTGCTTCCTTCCCTTGGACTTATTTTACCCCAGCGAAACTGTTATATTCATTCTAAATCTGATATTGAACTTTTATGCAGCTTCACGTTAACTTCTGCGCATCCATATTTTTAAACAGCAAATAAACTGATGAAGGCTAATGGAAAATAATAATAAAATTACAATGCATGCTTATTGCTTGTTTGTCAAGACTCCAAAATACTGTTTCGCTCCCCCCCCCCCCCAAAAAAAAAAAAAAAAAAAAAAAGCCGCAATAGACTTTTTATCTTCACGATGTTCTCAGTCTTGGTCTGCTTCTGGGGGAGCCCCACAGCCTCGCGGTGCGTCTGAGGTGGAGGGCAGGAGGGCTGGCGGAAGGAGGTGAAACAGGTCGCAACAGTTTGGCGCACACCCTCAACCGCCCTCCGTCCAAAACACTTGCTAGGTCAGGCCATTCATACAGCAGACTAGATTTAGTGTGAAATCAGGCTTGAGAAAGCGTTCTCGTAAAACCTTTTCCTTATCCATATTCACTAAATTGTAATCACACGAAAGTATACTAAGAAATATAATATTTTAAAATTATCAGTTATGGTCATGTTATTTAAACAAACAAAAATATAGTATTGTTCTCGCTGTACTCCTACCAAAGCTATCGTCTGCTATGAGAAGTTAAAAAGCGTACGATATAACATCACGTACGTGTATTTAATTTAATTTTCTTACTGTTCATTAACAAATAAGCATCTAGGTAAGTTTTAAAAATATAGGATAATTTGTGTATGATATACGTGCAAAAGCATATGCTTGTGGTAATCAAAATGATTTTATTCTGACAATAAAGGCCTACATTATACGCTACAGAAGTAGAAAAGGATTGACAATGACCTTTATACATATGCGGTTTGTGGGACGCTACTCTTGTTAATTAAAAAGCTTTCTTCCGGCTGAGCGCTCATTTCAAAAACAAGGATTATGACTACTCACTTTTTTCAACCTAAGTTATAAATCATAAAGGAAAGACAGAATATGGCAGACCTTGCAAATAGTGCCGATTACTTTATGCATTTTAAAGAAGAAAGAAAGAAATCTTTCAAAAATTGGCCTTTCGAAGATGGCGTTTGCTGCGCCGAAAAGGTTACATTTTTGATTTTATTTTAATTTAGACATTACATTGTTGGTAAATGGTAATGTTTAGGCCTACTCTTGTACCTATACTACTCAATTACTACAGCGTATGTCGTAATAATGTACTAATCTTACGTATTTATTAATGTTGTAATTATATCTTATTTAATTTATGTACATTTATTTTAAAGAAAATACAGTAAATAGTAGTTTTATATCTTTCATCTGTCGTAAAATCATAAATGGTAAATTTAAATTTAACGAATTTCACATTATTTATGATCATATTATGATATTTATACCACCAGTACAGTCATGACACAAATTGACAGTATATTTAATTTTAATTGTCAGTTCTTAAATCAGACTGAAAATGGATGAGTCAACCACGTTATTTTTCTGAATTATTATTATATATTATTATTTTTTTTAAAACTTCAACTTCACATTCAACTGGTTTTGTTGTTAATGTTTTCAAATAAACTGAATGTTGTTATTAATGTTATTCTTCTGATAAATTCAATTCGTAGTTTTTTTTTTTGTTGTTTTGTACTAAACTGATGTATAATTATTTGCATAATTTTACATTGTAGTTGTACAAGTAGTGGTAGTTGCAGTGTCAAAATAATTTTATTCATGCACACACACAATCAACTAACAAACACAAACCATTTAAATGTTATAGTTGGTTTTTTATGATAATGAGCACATAGTAATAATAAATATGGTTTTGAAATGTTAATAATGAAGAAAGATTCATAAATGATTATTTACTATATGTAGCTTGCAGATGCTGGCTTCTATCACATCCCAAGCGACCAGTCCCCTGATGCTACTCGCTGCTTTGCATGCTATAAGGAACTTGATGGTTGGGAGCCAGATGATGACCCTTGGTAACATACTTTATTTTTCAATATTGTTTTTACCAGTAAAATTTAACCCTTTTTTCAGTTGTACCAAAAATAAATTAGCATATTGGTACTTTTGTAAATTGAAATTAAAATTCAGCTTGATATATAAGGACAGAAAAGTATCATTAAATAGACATAGATATCTTAGTTCACCAATTGGCTCAGAAAAGTATGAATAATAAAGTTTTATCTTGGGTAAGCTCACATATAAATGATATATGTATGGCTCATTCTCTGGACAAGTGTACCATTCTATGAAATGGAGTACTAAAAATAAAGTGGATTAAATCTAATTCTTCTACAACAGAGCTTAATGCTCACATAAAAACATAAGAAAAGATTTTTTTTTTAAATGATGATGTTATACATGTTTATGTTGAAATTTTAGAAAGTAAGGTTGAGGTGTATTTTGCCAGAAAAAAAAATTTCAAATAACTTAATATTTTTAATAAGCAGTATAATTATCTCATTACAATGAATATATTTTCTTTATTAATTTAACTTATTAACTTAATATGAATACATATTTATTTAAAATGGGATAGAAAACTAACTAGTAACTTCATCATGTTGAAACCTTATTCAGTTTCCATAGACAAAATTATCAACTATCATGAAAGTTTATTTTTCTCAACTAAACATAAAACAGGCTAAGTTACTATATGCTGTAAAGATAATATTAAATAATAAACAAAGTATCTATTTAAATACATGTATTTACGTTTTTTTTTAGTATATAATAATTAATATTAATAAGCATGTAGATTCACAGATTTTTCTACCCTTACTAGCTCAGGTTTAACCCATTCGCAGGCACGTGGCCGTATATGTGCATAGATCTAAGTATAGCTGTATGGCGCTTGGCCATGTGTGCAGTGTGCATGCATGCTCAGTGTTACTAATGTTAGTCATTCAAAATTAACCAATCAGTGTGAAGCAAATATGTGTTTCCCATTGCAGACATTCTGTTTCAATTCTACCATTGGATAACTGTAATTAGTATGCTTATGTGATAGAAAGAGCACTTTTTTCTGGTACATATACAGATCTGATCTGGGTCAGCAGCCATTGCCACATTTGCTGAAAGTTTTGCAAGTAATGGCTTCATACAAGTCTGTATGCTTTTATCAACAAACTTTGTCAACCCACAGCTGAATCAGATTACTAGTTAGCTGATGATTCCTATTCTGTTTCTTCTGAGGAGGAATTTTGCCAGCACCTAGTGATTTCATAGAAAATAATGTGAAGATGTCAAGCCGGTTGGCCAACATGGCGTGGTGTGGTGTTTGGCATTTGATATGTCAGATCATATGGGAAATAAATAACTGTTACTTTACTTCATTTGGATGTGTAATTCTTAAAAAAAAAAAATTGTGTCGTGACTTGCAATATGTGCTATATTTAAAATTTATATATAAATATTTAAAAATTATATATCTATATAATTCAAACAAACAAATTTTCTAATAAATAAATATCAGTGATTTTACTTCATCATTCCTTTTATTGTCATGTATACTCAACAAGAACTTTACCTTGAACTGTAAAAGAAAAGTACATTTGGACTATATTCAATTTGAGGAAATAATTTTCATTTAGAAAATATCTTAGGACTGAAAATTATGAAGAATAAATAAATAGTACTTTTGCATCTTATCTGGACTTTTGGAATTAAACTTGTATTTGTTTATTGAAAAATTTATTTTCTACAACATGCAGTAAGGTAATTTTTTCACGTGGAGTTTCTGAAGACAAAAATGTCTGTGTAACAGTGAAGAAATTAGTTAATTACTTCAATTTGCAATTGAACTTGCATTTGCTTTTCTAAAAAGAATTCTTGTGCAAATAGTTTTGACACTGTAATGATTTTTTTCACCTTGCATTTCTGGAGGGAAAAAATATCATTTTCATCGACAGTTAAGGAAACTTTTTATTATATATTTATTTTTTAATTTTAAAATACTACTTTTAAAATTCTGTTGTATGTATAACTTAGGAACCAATTTTGAGATCTGTTTTGGTATATTTTGAAGCTTTATCAGACACCTCTTGGGCGCTAGTTTGCTTGACATTCTTCAAATTTAGTCAGACACAACTGTTGTACAAATAAATAGTTGCATGAGAAAAAAATAAATAAGCTTTTTTGGTAATTCTGAGTGTAAAGCAAGCATGATTATGGCAGGTGTTTTTGTTTTTGTTTTTGGCTTTATGTTTTTTTGACACTTGCATTGATTAAAATACTGAAATCTATTGACCAAATTAAAAAGATGTACTCTGTATGCAAATGTTCTTGCTTCAAGAGTCTGAGTGGTTTTTGAACAACACCATTGTAATTGTAATTGCCTAACAGCAGACCCTTCTGGGAACACATTCCTTTATTTATTAATGTAAAACAATACACCTGGTTGTGCTACAAATGAATCACAGAATGCAACCTGATTTTGCTACATACCAAAAAATGCATACCCAGTTGTATTAGACTACAAAACACACAGCCAGTTGTGCTACAAACCAACCAAAAATTGTATTTTAACGTTTAAACATATATGTACTGTATAAATTTAGCAATATGTGAGAAAAAGCAGCCTGGTTGGAATTGTTTGTTTGTGCCTTTTATTTTCATTAGTCAGATGAAATTTATAATATTTACATTTGATTTTATTATAACAATATAAGATATAATCATAGTTCCATACCAGTTTGTCTTGGCATTATTATTTATATACCATAGAGTGTTATAAATTTATTTAAAATAACATATCATGATACACTTTTTAATGATTCCTGTGTAATTAGCTTTGGAGATTGGCTCAGTAGTAAATCATATTAAATTTTGCCTTTCTCTAATTTTATGATAACATCATTTCTAGGCATGAGCACAAGAAACATTCACCTGATTGTGCATTCTTGAAACTTGGAGTTCCAGTGGAACAGCTGACTGTACAAGAGTTAATGAAACTGGAAATCAAAAGACAAGTTTGCAGGATGGTAAGCTTAATCCAAACTCACTTATTTTATATTTTTATAATTAATACTTTTATTTAGAGAATTCAGTTAATTTTTTTTTTTTTAAATTTAAATATTTATATGATCTTTACTCATTGTTCATATATTGTTATATATATTTTTTTTTCTTTTAGTCTTCACAGATAATGTGTCACTCAGATTGATCAATAGCAGAGGTGATCTTTCTTATATTTCATGAAAGTGTCCGGTCATTAAATTTTATCATCTTTGTTTATTATTAATGCGAGAAATCATATAGTTCTAAGAAACATACAAGTGTGAAGATCAAAGTTGTTTATTTCTTTTGTTGTTTTCAGAAAATGATTTTGGATTCAAAATCTAGGGAGTTGGAAGAACAGAGTAAAGCTGTCCGCACAGAAATGGAATCATTCTTAGACAAGCATAAAAAATTCTGACTGGCCTGATTCTTTTTGTCGTCTCTGTCTTCTATGAACAAACACAAATGACTGGCTTGTCTTTTATGAACAAACACCAATGACTGGCTTGTCTTTTATGAACAAACAAAAATGACTGTGGCTATAATTTTAGTATCATTTTATATCTCATCCTGACTTGTTTTATTAATTGAAATAATGTATGTGATTCAATGTTTGTATACATTGTAAAACAGTTTGTCTGTCTATCTTTTCATCTGTTTCTTATTAAATTATGTTTTACATTACATCATCTTCATTTTGAATTATTATCTTTTGTATGTTTTTATATTTGATAAATAGTAAATGCTGCTTATTATGATCACATTTCTTCTTTTGTATTTTGATTGTTATAAATGACGATTCTTAAAAGCAAAAGTCATGCTAATTTTAAGAAATGTTTATATAAAGCACTTTTTAACTAAATGCTTATTATTAAAATTAAATTTGTAATTTCTGCACTTTAAAATTTGTACTTGGTGCACAATAACGAATATGTACAAGTATCTAAGTGTGCTGTTTTACAGAAAATTCATTGATTTAACATTTTTTTAATTGTCACTTATTGAGACTTTAAGAAAGCTTTGGATATGTGTACAAGCTATTGTCACATGCCTGGTTATATTTAATGATCCTGTCACAGTATCAGACTCAAAATTATTAATCATCTAATTTATTATATATTAGCTCGAATACTGACAACAGCCAGGCAGCCTAATCTGTCTTTCAGTCTCTATGTTAGACCCATTCTTTGGGACATTTATTCATCAACATAGCAACAGACAAATTAGCTGACCTGCCTCGAGTTGGCAAACATTATCTTTCCCATTGATTAATTATGACTTATATAACACCCAGCCAACTCTTCTCGGTCACACCAACAAATTAACCAAAATATGGGTTTAAGATAACAAGAAGATTTAATAATAATAATAAAAAGAGAACAATAGAATTCAATTTCCGAAAACACCGGTCAACCAAGACCATCTATATAGTGTCCCAATGTTACTGTTAATTTCTGAGAAGTTAATATATTTACCACTTGTAGAAACGTGCAAAACCTTTGTCATCTACGCAAATTCATCAACTCTTGTATAGGTGCGGGCATAGTGTGTCTGTCAAACTACAGATTATCTCATGTCATTGAGCGGAATACAAACGTCCATATAAGGGCATTCCGTATCCTGTCAACATTCACTCGTTCTTACTGTCACACTTCCCACACGTGATCAATGAACCTGACCTCAATCCTTTACTGTGTGTAGCGTATGCAGGCATGGCAGATTGCATGATTTGACTTGTAACTATCAATTATAGATTATTAATAAAGAAAAAGAAATAATACAACCACAAAAAGCATAATTTGCCCATGGTTCGACCATCACAGTTATAATTACTGAAGAATAAAAATGAACATTTCTGTTGGATCACATTTTGAGCACCTGAAGAATTGACCACAGGAAGTGGTAACAGTAGAATAACAAGTTTAGCAAGAGATTATGTTCAAAAAGACTGACTCAGCTAATGATGCAGATATATCCTTCTCAATTATAGTAGGCACAGATTTATTTCCAAAGAAAAACCGGTTTGTTGCAAGAAGGAGTCTATTTCCTTTATAAAATAACAATTCTTGATGCTTAGCTGGTTATGTAGCAACAATATATTGTTTGAAACACTACCTTCCATTGAAGGTAGTTATCAAGTGATGAGATTTTAATAGTTGCGTTTTAACAAGTTATTGCTGAAGACTGTGTTATGGATATTTTAAATTACTCAAACATCAGTAACTTTGAAGAAAAAAGGAAAATTACACAGAACAAACACAACAGATTTTATAACTTTTTATTTAGAAAATATATACAAAATATCTATTTTTAAACTTGCAAAAGTGCACTTTTATTTAATCAATAATGTAAATATATTTTCTTAATAAGAATTACAAAAGAATAACCCAAACTTTCTTTTATAAAAGATCTTTATTTAATATCAATTTCCTGCAAAGGGGTAATGTAGGAACAAAAGAAATAACAGTCCCCAATCTGTACTCATTACAAAAATGTAAATAGGAATGTATAAAATATACCCTTGAATTCTAAAATTTGTTTGAAAATAGTTTGTCACAACATTAAAGGGAAAAAAGTGGATTTCAAAGCAGTTGTTCTAGCTCTGAGTACAAAGTATGTCATAGTTAAATATTTTTAATTGTGGCTTAAAAGTGATGTTTTAAGAAATGCGATCCAATAGTATAGTTCTGTAATTCTCAAATTAGTGATTTTCTATTCCCTTTCAAAATACCAGGAATTAAGCACAGTGCCTCAAATTAATTCCAATGCAAAATGACTCAAAAGTATGACTGAGCATGATAATTTACTTGGTTTTAAATAACTGTTATAGAGAACATTTTGCACAGCATGCTTAGAACCTTAGTTTAGATTAAATTATACAAAAATAAACATTTTAGATAATAGAGAATTTATAATAATTAATCGAAAGCATAATTAGATAAATGTCTAAATATCTCTGCAGAATATCTTAAATATGTTATATAAAAATTTCTAATGACCCCAGTTTTAAAAATTAAACGAGAGCACAAATATATGCCATTAGTGATGAATTAAAAAAAGAAAAATAATATACACCAGATTAATAAGATATTCAATAGTGTTACATACTATTATCAGCCACACTGATACAACAGTTTCATCCAGCATTAAATTTCATTCATGCATTCAAAAATTCTAAGTATACACAATATTGAAATTTCAACTTCAAAACTTGTACAACCTTGCAACATTAAAAAATCCTATTAAAGCAGTATTCACAAACTGACACCTTAGCAGCCATACTAGATAAAAAGTTAAAAAGTAGTTAAAAATTTTACAGCTTGTCTCTCAAATTTATATCTCAAACACCATTGTTATCCAACATTATTTTCCAAAATCCAAATGCTGTTTTCTCCCTTTAACTAACAAATAAGTCGAAGAGGGTAATATTAAATGTATATAATGCACACTTGGGGAGGTGTGGTTGAGTGTTCATTGAGGACAAAGTATTAGTAATATGTTAATATATCAATGAATTCAGGTATCTGTAGTATCCATTTTTCTGTTTGTAATTACATCTAAGAAAACTTATGCAAATAGTAAAAAGAAGCAAGACTTAAGGCACAACTCTTAAATTTAATTTTATGCAGCAACACTAGATTTATCAACTGCTACTGATGACAACAGTGTTCACATTTTAATTACCATACATAGATTATTATTAAAAAAACAACTTTACCACTTAACTTGTGCAATTCCAAACATTTATGATGATGGTTAATAAAGCACTTAATTATGAAAAGTGAGCTACAAAAACCAAACAAAAATATATTAACTAAACAAGGGGTTTGAAAATTACCAAATTTTGTTGTTGTATACAACCCCCATTGCTTATTTCTAAAACAAATTACCTCCCCAAGTTTCCAAAAATAAAGATGAATCTTGTCATTTTAATAGGCCACTACAATAAGATTAACACATGAATATATCAAAACACCCTGACAACTCAGGCATGGGGATTCAATTTGGTACACAAAAGGTTTTTTATTTACACTATCTCAATGTACAAAGAACAGTTTTAATTTTCCACTCATGCTTTATAACTATTACATTTGCATACAAAATCCCCCAATGGCAGCAATTTAATGGAAAAAAACAGCATCTCATAGCAGAAGTTATTTTGTGTGGACAAGATGGCCAATCAAAGCTCTGACTCGGAATCTTTGCCAACATCCAATTTAACCATACCTGGCCTGAAAGAGAAAACAAAAAGAGTTGCCAATACAGCATATAAAGTGTTAAAAAAATAAAACAAACAATACTATTTACAATGTCTCATCAGAAATTTCTTTTACCTATGCAGTTAATCCTGAAATTTGAAACAGGTGTATGCCCTTGATGAATGTAATTTTTGTAAGATGAAATGTTGGCTGGACTATTTCTTACAAAAAAAGGGTAAACAGTATTCCACATTGACATGAAAAATAGCATATCTATAACTTTACTACATTATTATTACTATATCAGTTATTGCTTTTATATCTTCTTGTAATATAATGATGCTGAAATTAAATTTGATTTCCTGAGAAAATAAGTAAAACTAGAGCAAGAACAAGTCAATTTAAATGTCACTAAAATTGGGAGGGGGGGGGGGTGTTAAAGAAGAGAGAAGGTAAAATTGGGAGGGGGGGGGGGTTAAAGAAGAGAGAAGGTAATGCAATGTAAATTTGAAGTTTTGACCACTTTACACATTTCTACTTTTGCACAAATACTGAAATAGCCCATGTTACTTCACTCAGAAACACCTGTCTGCTTGATCATTTAATTCTTTATAACTTAATTTAATCTAGAGTTTGCTTTAAGTTAATCACTTTTATTATTATCATTGATACTTCAATCAACAGCAACCTTCTGGCCACTGCCATTTTGTTACTAATGATTGTAAATGCAAAACTAAATTCCAATCTGAGTCAGAATAAAAAATGATTTCATGTTTTTCAAAACGAAGATTGTGCAACCCTTAATTCCATGGAAAACTGCATATCTGCAGAAGATTCACAGCCCTGTTTAATACAGTAAGTAACTATATGAATCACCCTGCATTTAGATGATAATAAAAATATTAAATTCAACCATTTGCTCTCCTTAAAACGAGTGAAAAGTATGACCCAGCATTTAGATGATAATAAAAATATTAAACTCAACTCTCCATATATCGAGTGAAAAGAATGACCCAGCATTTAAATATTAAACTCAGCCATTTGTTCTCCATATAACAAGTGAAAAGTATGACAATGTGTGTCATTGACAAAGATGGACAGGAAATTAAAAAAATCAACCCTTAACAGTAAAAATATATATATTTTTTTAATTAAAAAAACCCAAACCATTGCCTTGTAATATTGGTTATTATGCAAAACACTGACAAAACGGTACGTGAAACTATGTATCTGAGTGTGTATGCATTAGTGCAATAACTTGAATAAGTACTTTGAGTATGTCTGTCTTTCATGATATCTTTATCATATATATGTATAATTTTAAACATGTCAAAAGAACAAGATCAAACATTAAAGAAAAAAGATACAAAAACATAAATTCATCCCCTCCTATGTTCAGGAATATTTGCCCCAAAGACTGTCCCCATCCATTATATACACACACATAGATATACATGTATTAAAATATGGGAGACAATTGATACCAATCAGCAAGAGTATTATGAAATTCTACAAAATAGCTGGTCTTGTCAAATAATCAGCACAATATTTATTTAAACATTTCCATTTATGTAAAAAAGGTTAGCAAAGCAAAAACTCACGCAGCCACAGGTGATTTATCAAGAAAGCGTGGCACGCCCCGAGGACGTCGATCCTCTGAGGGTTGTTGGTGCCTGTCATCATCTTGTGGTCCTCTGCGATCGTCATTGCTGTATCCTTTAGGAGGTGGACTTTGCCGACCTCGCCCCTCAGGAGGAGAACCACCCTCTCGTGGAATACGTTCTCCTTGAGGTGGACGTCTCTGACCATTAGGTGGAGGCCCACGCTGTTCATTTGGTGGTGGCCCACGTCTACCACAAATAAACTCCCCAAAATCAAATAAAGAAAATAATCTAACCTAAAAAAAATTCTAGACTATATTACCTACAGTTCATTATAACAAACATTAAGATATTTAGTCATTTTTATACCTTCCTCTATGTGGTAACATTTAATTTAAATATTACACAATATTTTCTTAAGAAATAACATTTAAGTTAAATACTGCACAGTATTTTCCTATGTAATAACTTTTAAATTAAATATTATACAGTATTTACCCATTATTCTACCTAAATGATAAAAACTGCATTATACAGTAAGGATTATATATTAATGTGATCTCTCTTGTCACTAAATTTTAGTGCAGTTATTTGAGAAAAACCAGTCATTAAAAACAACAGTGCTGTAGACAACATGCTGAGGAACATTCATTATTAATAAAATATGCCAACATGCACATACACTTGTAAATGTTTATATAAATTACACAGAGTATATTTTTCTCAAGGTAAAGAATATATGTGAAACTGAAAGAGAGTATGTGCAAGAAAATTTATTAAAAATAAATACACTACATATAATTTCCCCTCATATTACTTTTATTTTTTTTATAAATAGCATATTCCTCTAACTTTGTGCAATCTGACCCATTCAGTGCAACATAATTAATAACTTAAGTACTTTTGTATTTGTAGAATATATTTTTACAGGGGGAAATCAGATATTAGAAAATCTCAAAAATTTGTATAAAATATTACATTGGTATGTGTAGAAGTGGTTTACACTTAATTACAGTTGTAACTGAAAATAAGTCTGTATTGATCTGATGCATTTGAATGGTTATTAGATACCAGAGTTACCACATTTTACAAATGTGTGCATGAACTTTATTTTGATAGAATATTTTGTTAATATGTGGTCAGCAGAAAACACAATTTTAAGAAAAACAAACTATTTGTGACAAACAACTTTTGTATGGGTGAGGCACAATCTCATTTCATTTAAATTATGGGCTTGTTTTTTCACACTTAGATTACCTTGATCATGTTTCTTCTTTGATATAGTGTAAATGGGTAATAATCACAATTCTTAATTATAATTTAAAATAACATTTAATTAATTAAACAGATTTTTTATCCTTCTCTATTTTTTAGTTTCCCTTTACTAAGTTTGACCTACATATCACCATGTAATGGTAGAACTTTTTAAGTACAGTTACATAGATCTCATAAGATAATTAATTTTTAAGCCAGTATATACTAAATATAGTGGTAACCTTTTCATAAAAATAGTGGAGCACTTTTGGTTTAAAATATTTATAATGCTAGTTGTAAATTATAGAATTATATCTAATGAATTTTATTAGGCATTTCTTGACTTAAACATAACTATTTAGAAGGTTTTTTTTTAAATTTTAAGTGATCAAATTAAACTTTTTTGAAATTATTTGGAACCTGAAACTTGCTGCATACGGTCCCCTAATATTTCTTGCTAACAATATTCTGTTATCACATTTAAGAAAAGTGTTTGTGACTAAAATTATTTAAACAATTCTAGTCACATTTTAAAAAAATAATTTGTATATAAATTTAAGAGAGTATCTTGTATTTTTTAAAATCAAAGCACATAACTAAATACTCTTTATGATAAAATTCCCGCATGACTTTGATCAGATGTGTATGGAAAAGTAATATATAAAACTAGTAAAATATCAGTATACAGACACTAGAACCAGAGAAAATGAACCATAGTTTTAGTCTTAATATGCCATTTATTGATTCTGAATTATTATTATTTTGTATTATATAGTTTTTAATGCTGCTTTTAATGGAGAAAACTGTTTAAAGATCATACTCTTGGATATTGAGGTATGATTTTTTTCAATAATGTATCTCAAAACTCATAACCTACTTACCTAGTCCCCTTCTATTTTCAATGCTAGCGCTGTTTCAGCTGGGGCACATTACAACTCAAACCATGGTGGACAGTCACAAATGGTGAAAATGAAACTGGCTTATTCTGAACATGGATGAATTTTGGCAATGCTAAGATACTATATAGGAGTTAGCTCTCACAGTATTGATTGTTTCATAAATAATACTAATTAAAACCTCCCCAGTAGAGCTAACTCTATAGACTTCAATGCACAGTTTAACAATATCTACACTGTAAAGAAATTGGCTAGATCGATTCAGTTTTTCAAATTCAGACAAGTATTGTAATTACAATATACATACAATTTAAACAATTTTCCACAAATCTTTCATACAAATAGAATTCTTAAGTAGACTGAGTAAAATTTTCTACAATGTAAGGCTATTGCTTTACATGTTTAAATTTCATTGATAATTATTTTTTTAAGTGATAGGCCTGAGGATATTTTCCTTCTTGTTTGTTTGTATTGTGTTGTAAATTTAATTATATTTACTGAATTATAGATTCATAAATTTGGGTACAAATATATCAAAAATGGTCAATGCCAAACATGCAGTTATCATAGATGGTCTTTTCAATATGATGGACATTTGGCGACAGTGAATTTGCCCTTATGTCCTCTCCATATATAGAGTTCAGTGTAATTTCCTCTCTTCTAGCTTTAGTTTCCTCTTTCCACACTACCAGCCAAGACTTACTGATGTTTTCACAACATGGAATAGTTCACACTGTTCCAATCCACTGGCGCTAACAGTGACATTCAATAGGATGATCCCACCACTTAATGCATTCATTTCTGATTACTTATTTGAAGATATATGCAGTATAGCAAAGAAATAGTCATAATCTGTCATTACAGCAGTTAAAAATCAAATTTTGGCCTTAGCAACTGTGTTGATTCAGGGTAGTCTCCCGTGATCTTGATTCGTTATTGTCTACTGTACCATTGTCTCTTGAGAGCAGAGGAGTGTGGTGGTGATGATGGACAGAATATTTCAAAATACAGGATTAATATTTAATTGTAGGCTTAATTACACTTAGTTTAGTATAAACTGGATATTTTCTTGCATATCTGATTATCCAAACTATTTGATTAACAGAGCTAATCTTGTCCCAATAAGTTTGGATAATAATGTTCTACTGTAAATAGCATTGTCTGCCTTTAGTTATATATATGTCAGGCATATTTAAAACTATTTTACTCATGTAAAAATGTAATTTAAAATATCTGCCATGTACAATGTTACACAATGCATCAAATTTTATATGTTCTTTTTTTTCTAAAATAAAAAATGTAATAAATTAATACCATTACTGTTTTGGATACTTTCACATTTTAACTGCACAAGTATAAACATCTTTTCTTTAGAAAAATGTCCTACAAATGGCTTGACAATTTTTTAAACATGTAAACTCACCTGTCAACATCAATTTCATTGACATGTTCAGTTCTCTGAGTTAAAATTAGTAAAAAAAATATCTATAATAATTAAATACAAAACTGAATTCTGATCATATAATAAACTGCTTTGAAAAACTGTAACCAAAAAATTTACCTGTCATCAGGTGGTCCTCTAGGTCGCTCATCAGGTGGTCCCCTACGTCGATCATCTGGTGGTGGTCCCCTACGTCGATCATCTGGTGGTGGTCCCCTACGTCGATCATCTGGTGGTGGTCCCCTACGTCGGTCATCTGGTGGTGGGCCTCTACGTCGGTCATCTGGTGGTGGTCCCCTACGTCGGTCATCTGGTGGTGGTCCCCTACGTCGATCATCTGGTGGTGGCCCTCTGCGCTTCTCATCTCCAGGTGGCCCACGACGTCCATCCTGAGGTCTACGATCACGGTACTGATCACCAGGTCCATGGCGATAGGCCTGGTTGTTATGCCCACGATGGGACCTACGGTCAATATTGCTCTGAAACCGAGAAAAAATTTAACAGTATATATTTATGTACATTATAGTCAACATAACTCTGGACACAAGCATCCAAGTATAAATCAGTTAATATACTCAAGTGACATAGTCTTAGTCCATGATGTATTTTTAGTTTACAATCTTATTACATGATGTATATTGGTGTTCGACCTTTCTACATTAACTTGAAATAAGCTTAATATACTATGAATAACATATTTTCCTAACTTTTAAAGTTTAGAATGTGCTTACTTTTAAAATTTTACACAATATATTCATAGTATCATTAACAACAATAAAGATAACACTTAATCAGTTACACTTACAGTCTCAGTATGTAAACTATACTTTATTGGACATCAGCATTATTGTCTCTGATATTGTTAGTTTAACATGAAAGTTTCTCAAATTAGTATTATTTCCATAAAATGAAAAATGTATAGAGGATGTGGTGGAGTAAATTTGCCTATCCTGATTTCTAAATTTAAGTGTTGTATAAATTGTATAATGTCATAAGTGACCCAAAATTTGGGCACTCCTTATGATAGTATTTTTTGTAAGTGTTAAAGTTGGAAGTAAACAACTCAGGTGGAGAATGTGCTCGAAAACTGCTGATGCAATCCAAACCAGTTCTAACTGGATGAGCATTTTTTCTGACTAATAGCCTCACACTTTTCATGACAAATTTATCGAATTGGGATGGACCGAAAGTTATTTTCAGTTTTGTTGAAGAAAGTCTATATTCCAATCACTTTGATTTGAATTAAACTTGAGTCTGGTCATAAAGGCGATCGTTTGCTTATGGCAAGTTAACTGACTGATAAAGAAAGAATGGACTTAGAAATATTTCATACATGTTTGCTATTGATCTATGATCTGAACTGGAGAAATTTTTATGTAATTGAACCATTATTTCTAGGTTCACCAATTTGATTACATTGTACAGTATACTTGTGAATTTTGATTGATGCTATATTTCCTATGCTCTGTGCGTATCGGGTTAACGAAACTGTTGCAGGGTTTATAAGTTGAGAATGTTTGTAAGACTAAGAGAGAAAGGAGTTTTAGAAATGAAATATGCCTGAAGTTTAGTGCTGCCTTAATTTGACTTTCAATGAAAGAAGTGTGCCCTTTTTTTTTTGTTTGGTGCATTTGATCCGCTTTAGGCCACAGTGACTACTGTACTCTGCAGGATCAAGGTGTGTGTGTGTCCAACATTGTCATTGAACTTATCAGTAAATGTGTTGCTGTAAGTTGATTCCTGTGAATTCTGTTCCAGAGACAATACGGTGGAAAAATGAGGCTTGAGATAGGTCATGAGAATTCACAAAGATTATTTTGAACATTCCTCGTGGTGTGCTGAGTAGCATAGAGGAAAATTTGGGAACATTCCTCCTGAGGTGCTTGATAGCACAAGAGAAATTTGGGATGATTTTCCATGGTGTTCTTGGAGAGCATCAAAGATTCTAGAACAAAACACCCCTAGAAGGGGTATGTGGAACCATCATCTAAATAAAAAAGGTAGTTGCAAACCATGTGATTGTGAATATGTGCTAATGTCAGCAGCCCTCATTGAAAAAAGGATTGTGTACATTGAGTGATTGACTTTAATTGCTTCTCTATAACTCCGCACATTTCTATGATGTATGACATCCATGAACTTGATTTTATATATATATAAGATAATTGACTGCTGATGTCTATGCTAGGATAAACTGAACGATTGTCTAGCATTAATTGATATTGTTGTGAAGTGATGTAAATGTCAACGCTCTTTTGATTATAATTTATATTCATATGCTGTGTATTTACTATTAAATTTTTTGACCTTAACATATTGATAACCATATGTTGGAGAAATAGGGGTGGATGAGGGCTCATTAAATACAGATTATAAGACAAATTTATTTTCTCCTTTGGTAAGAAGTTTTATTAGTTTGCTCTCTAATTAAAAGTTGCTTTGTTAACATGCATGAAATATCTACTTGGTACAAAATGATATTTCAAATATAATAAGCCCAATGTCTAAGACAGTAAACAGTTATTTTTATTTGGCTCTTTCAAATTCTATACTAAACATAAATCATGACATTAGCCACAAATGTCATGAATATTTTGAATTTAAAAATGGTTTGCAATTCTTCTCTGAGTGTGTCAATTGTCATTCCTTGTATACAACTTCTGAACACATTTACAGAGTTCACACAGTTATATGCTTTGCATATAAAAAATTATAAGGCATCACATATTAACTGTCTTAAAGGAATGAGATACTTTAGCCATCACTGATCACGTCCCCAAGTAAATATTTAGTGGAGATGGACAGTTATATCAGTTTTTTTCCCCTAATAAGTAATATCCAAAATACAAAAGTATCCAAAATTAAATGTGCTGACTATCTAACCCAATTAAAACAATCAAACTAACCTGGGAATATGCCTCTGAATGAGGCATAACACTTTTGTGAGGCGTGGTACCCGACTTCAAGTCATTTCTGAAAACAAAATTTAATTTTTTAAAATATAATTTTATGAAGTTACTGAAACATCTAATGCCAAAATAATTGTAAAAAAAAATAAAGATGATGCATTTTGAAAGAAATAAATATAAAATATATTTTATCAAGCTAATACTTTTCATTTTTATTCTTATAGTTATACTAAACATAGATAAACCTTTTATATACCATTAAGCAATCAAAACATTCTGATTTGAAAATTACAAAATTACAGTATTAATATTTATTAGTAATTAAAATGAGTGGTTGTAGATTTATTAAGTGTTAAGTTTTTTAAAGAGAGAAAAATAAGTTTTAAAATAACTGTTTTGAATTATATTTAAACCAATTCCCACCCAATAAACCATCATTATAAAAAATATATATACATGTACATTAAAAGAAAACAGGTAGAAGATGATATAATTATTTTTTTTAAATATAAAAGCACACAAAATCTTTTTAATTTCTGTAATAGTGATTAGAAACCTAAATTATAAAATGTTTGACAATTTGTCTCAGCTTTGTTTTCCTACTTAATAAATTGCTGGATTTCAAAAGCAGTTTTTTCTTTGAAATAGTTTTAGTCGACTTTGTTGAATGTTAACTCTAATGGTTGCCTTGAACCTGAAATTATCTCATCTATATATTGAAATGTTTGGAACCAATTCCAATAGTAAACATAAGCCAATGAGGTATATGCACACAAAAAATGTGAAACTAAAGGTGCCAATTATTAAAAGGAAACAATGTTTATGCATTCATCCAATAGGAAGGGAGCCAGTTATAAAAAGTGTATATGAAGCCAATTATTGAATTAAACAATGCAAACATTTTATGTATACATATTTGGAATATGAAGGGTGCCAATTTAAAAAGGAATGCAAAGGGAATTAATCATAAAAAGTGAACATATTGTGCTGAAATAATGTGAAATAAGACTTTAAGAGCTGATTATAAAAAGTGAACATAAAAGAGCTTTTTTAAAATGTGAAACAAGAATCACTGTAAAAAAAAAAAACAGGATCATACAAAGTATCTCATTAATTTACATGAGAATTCATGTAAAAGGCAAATATGATATGCCATTTTAAAATGTGGAATAGGAGCTGATTTAGTATGTTGTTTTTGTTTTTTTTTAAATGGAGCCTTTTGGAATGTGAAAAAAAGTGAAACTTGTAAAAATTACAAGGAAAATTATGTTTCCTTAAGAGATTTCTTCTAGTTACAAAACTATTGTTATTGCTCCAATGAATATCTGTTTGCATGAGTTTTTATTTTTTTAATGAATATCAAGTAAATATGAATTACTATTAACAAATATACACACTCGGTAAAAGTAATACAGGATTAGGATGGTACTAATCAAAAATTTAGTTTGAAAAAATTAGTAAAATTATTTTGATAAATTGTTCACCAGCTATAATTTGAAGATCAATTCCCTTCCAGTTCCAGAAAACCTTTTAATCACATTCCACTGGCATACGATACATACATGCATCCCTATTGTTCTCTGGCTATTATTACATTTACAGTACTAATTCTGAAAATGAGTTGCCAAGTTTGGATGTGCAGTCATGACAGATAAGATGCAGATATTAATTTATTATGAATTTTAAAAAAAAAAACATATGTACAGAAATGTTTAAACTAAGTATATGTTTTATAAACATACAATGTGCTATGTTTAGTTGTTGATTTTTTCTTTCTAAATTGTTATTTTTCAAAGATGAGAGTTGGTAGGTGGCAGCTGTAATTTAATAGGAAAGAAGTCTGGGGAGAACATTTTTAAAGATGAAATGCTATTTCACATTTTCAGTGAGCAAATACTAAACATATTTAAATGAGCTGAAGTCTAGCAAATGCAATGAATATCTCTGGCCCAAATACTAAACACATTTACATGAATCAAAGTCAACCAAAATAATCAAAGGAAATCCACTCTCAGAGAATAATCATATAATGTTAGAGGTATAAAAATTAATATGAAATGAAAATGCTTGATGACTTATTTATTAAAATACAGTTAACAATGAATAACATTCTTTCTTTGTGGAGAGTTTAATCCTGATGAATTTTCATCCATGCTTGATCTCCATGGCATTAATAAGAGAAATAAATATGCATAATCTGAATTTAAAAAAAGAAGACTAATGCCTAATGTTCATGCTTTATTTAGTCAATTGCTCTGCACTTGGTAAACACAAATAAAGACCAAGGTTGATATGGAATTCAGCCATTTGCTCTTCATTAACTAGACACAAATAAAGATGAGGAAACATTGTTGGTACTACTGATACTGATAGTCAATGTGTGATACATACTTCAGTTCCTGCTCATGCAGCAAGTCTTCCTTGTGGACAGCAGAAATGCCATAGTCTCCAAGTGGGTGAAACTGGAAGTTTTCAAAAGACAGTACTATAATTATAAAGACATTCTTAGAGTTAGAGTTGATATACAATTTATTTAATTTTTAAAATAATAATTACATGTTATGTTACTAGTTTAATATTCTTTTACAAGAATGATTTGTAAATATCTCTCTTTGAAAGTCTTTCAATTCAGAACTGAATTTGTTTTGTTTAAAAAAAAAAGTAAAAATATTTATTGATTTAAAATTAAAACCTGAATATTAAAAAAGATTAATTTAATAAACACAATAGGCTAATCCCTACTTACTAGTTACTTGTATTAGTTGTAATATTTTAAAAATACAAACTATATAATAATATAAGTTATATTTCTTATTTGCCATGCTTGCCACTGATTCACATAGTACTAGTAGGGAAATAAAAATAATTTGTGAAAATCTTAGAATATAATTTGCAACAAGGGAGGTATATGACTTTATTAGTTTATAAGACATATTTATGCATCACCTCATCTTACTACTATTACTTACTAGTTACTACTGTACTAGTCAAGGGTTCAAAACCACCAGGGCAGTAATTGGGATAACAGTTAACACCAATAATAAAAATAATATTATTTAACACTATAAAAAAAAATACAAGAGGTTTTCTTAACATAGTGGAATTAACAACACCATCTAAACAAAATTGGTTAAGCATTCTGTAATCAAATAAAATCATTTAAGTTGATTTAACAGCTTTAATTATTTTAGATTTACTAAATTAAAAGTGTACAACTACAAGTACAAGGTTGTTTGGGGTTTTATTTATTTATTTATTTTGTGGTTGATTTTCCTTTCTTTTAGTAGTGCTATCTCCACTATCATATTCATAGTGACTATGTCAGTATGTGACAAAGGTAGCTCTAAACCATGTACTAAAGCATTTCTTGGCCAAATATACAAACTCTCAATATATAGGCCTACTACTTACTAGTATAGTATGTGGTATACATGATTTAGAGATACTAAAAGAATATATGTCAGTGAATTTTAAGCAATCAACTTTTTTTTTATATATTAAAAAGTTGCTACATTTCATTTGAAAACATAAGATGGTCATGGTGGTACTGGTAGGAACTAAATACATAAAAATTAAAAACCATTTCTTTTTCAAATTATGGCCTAGATAAATGCTGTATGAAAACAAACCACTAACCTACTAACTATCTTTTACTCACGAAAACTTAAATTTCATAAACACACACACGCAAAATAGGCCTATATATATACTGGTAACATTTCCGGGTACACTTCCCAATAGGTCAAAAGACACTCACGTAAAGCTCACGACGAAAGCGATTTGAACGTCGAGTGGCGACAAGTGCCAGGTATGTAGCTCCACCCATGCAGAGCAGGAACATAATGAAAAAGACAGGTCCGACGAACTGTGCGTTCCAGTCCCAAAAGTATACATGTCTCATACGGAGGGCGACGAGCAAAATTCCTATGAAGAAGCAAACGAACCCAAAGCCTGCCACAAACTGGGCCAGGCGACTCGGAAACCGTCCTGGTCCCAGAGAAATAGCGTTCAAATCTGAACGGATACCACTCTGGACGTACGCATGGTATGCGTCAATTGTATCTTTGTCCAAAAGTTTATCCTTCATTTTGACGAATATAACACAACATAAAATGAAGAAAAATAACAACAGCCTCCTGGACAACCTAGGAAGCCATGATGATCGCGGTTGTTTCCTGATTTCCCATCAACCTTAGCGCATTTTTCTTTTTATTTACCTGCGCATGCGAAATGGGGCGCACCTGTCCAATGATTTTACAGGTAGGCAAAAACTAGCGGTGACTACCCACAGAGGCTTGGTTTAGATCGCAGTTATTTCCCTTGGATTGTTGGTCGGATATTTAGCTGTTCCTACTGTATATTGATTTTCAACTAAATTTTGTTGAACTCATCTCGACAATATTATTTTTAGTTTGTTTCTTAGTTATTGTTGTTATTTTTTTCGTTTCTTTCAAACTACATGTATATGCTTGATCAGCTAATAAAAGTTAAGCTTAAAGTAACTCGGCATCCAAATACACATCTAGTCAGAACTGTCATCTTCCAGCATTTGCTGATTTCGTGCACTTGTGCTGTCCAGTTTGAAGTGAATGATCTGTGTGACATGGTCAAAGCTTTAAATAAAACTTACTTATATTTATATATGCTGCAACAGAGTTTTTATTCGTTTGAAAATCGAAGGAGCCCACCACCGAAGCTCTGCACAAGACACACACACACACACCCGGTGCCACTGCCTCTACACGAGACAAAGCGGTATATGCATGCTTTTATTCGTGGATAGTCCGTTTTCTACCGCTTTTTCCTTGCCTTCGTCCCTGCTTTGCTCTTCCCCTTAGTAGTGTTTCTTATGCGAATAAACTTTTGTCTGGATTAAACCACTCATCGAGTCTTTCTTCATCTACAGTTTCAAAGCCTCCAGTCTAATTTAGCATTAAATAAACAATTATATAAAAACAATATCATCTGACATTCCTTCGCCTTCTATTAGAATGTAAACCACGAATTTCGATGTCGAGTCTGATATTTAGGTTTAGGTCTCTCGTGTTCAGTGACCTGATCCTGTGAGGGATATGCTACTGGCAACCCATTCCTGTTTGGGTGACTCGAGACTGACTTACTTCCCCTTGTAGGTTCTTGGTGACATCACCAGGTCTGGCTGATTAGCAGTTTCTATGAAGCTCCTTCTTCATGTAACAGATGACGTGTAGTTATCTGTCCTTAAATGCTGCAGTTCCAGTTCACATAGAGGTAAGCAGTGGAACTGCACTGTTCCCCACTTGATGATCCAAACCTGACACTAACTGTACTGTTAGAACATGTAAGTTAGAGATAGTCCTCATGTGACATGAATGCTTTCAATTCCTTTCGACATTATTAAATTTTTTAGAGAGAGACTGTTAATATTGATAAAGATTACAAAACCTTTTGTGCCTAAGACTAGCACTCATGTTTTCTTTCGCAATGTTGACTCTCCTGTTAGAAAGGTTAGAGTTCTTCCTTTTCAAGTCAAAGGTATATTCCTTACCTTTTTATGTTGAGGCATACAAATATTTTAATCGTTTGTGAAAGCTTCACTGTCTGCCAATAGATTAGATTATCTTCAGACTGTAGGTAAAGAAACTACGACCGGAGGTCAAACTTTAAAATGTTTGTGTATCTTACGAGACTTTTGTTCTGTAAATTCTTTTAATGAAAAACTTTTCAAAATTGTATTTTCACCCTCATATAACGTCCCGCGAATTGTTTGCTGATGAAACTCAGATGCACAAGACTGGCCATTTGAAGAAATCAATCAGCCGTCCAATGCCCTGAGGACTGCATTTCTGATGTCGTCAAGGCTGAAATGTAACAAGTATCAAATGAATGATAAGAAAATTCAAACCGTATTGACCACTTCAAAACGAAAATCATCTTCACATCAGATTCTCTTCCACAATCGATTAACATCAGTGGCATTTCTATCAAGTTTATCCAATCATTGAGAATCGTGGCTGCCATACACGGCACTTACTCTGTTTGCTTCACCATGCTGTGCTCTTATCATCATCCTTGTCACCACCACTACCATCACCATCATCATCATCACCATCATCATCTTCTTCTTCATCATCATCATTATCATTATGGAATAACCATAAACTCTAAACGCACTCTTGTAAAGATTAACAGGTGAAAAAAAAAAATGCTTCAGCGAAAGGTGGAGAAAGTGTGTAATATCTTTCATGCCTGGTATGTCCTATTTTACGAATTGTAGTTTTTTTTAAAGAAAAAGAATACAAATTCCATCTCGAACAGATAATGCATGTAAACGCATTTAAATATGACTTTCCTTGCATTTTCTTTTTATTCAGTTATTTACTTTTTTTTAAGTCATGAATTTTAATCCATTTTTTACAATTTCAGATACGTGATACACATCTTTCAGTAATAGATGACTAGAGGGTGAAAATTACATGACTGAAAAAGTGTTTTACAAGTATTTTTTATTTCTATTTTCAATTTATTTTTTTAATTTTTCTGCGCTGCCCTTTAGCTGTCAATAAAAAAATAAAAATGTGTAGGTAAACGCTGGATCGCGAGAATGTGCGAGAAAGCTCCGGGAATGTTGCCAAGGGCCACGTGATCGATAGTTCGTTGTTGGAAAAACTGATAGAGGCGAGTTGAGGTTGACGGCTCAGCGAGAAGTGGCAGCCGCTGCCGTGTACTAAATCTCAAGTAATTTATTAGAAAGCAAAACGCGCGCGCACGCACGCATACACACACACACACACCCACCCACCCACACACACACACCCACACACACACACACACCCATACACACACACACACACATACCCATACACATACACACACACAAACACACACACACACACACACACACACACATACACATTTCACTTCACCCCCATTCCACAACACCTTTCGATTGTTGCTTTCTCACCTACATCTTTTTAATTTGAGTAACGCAGCGAGTGCATTAGTAGCAAATAAAGTAATATATTTAATTTTATGTCACAAAACTGAAGTTCCCTTTTTCTCGAAATATAGTACACAGTTTTCTTTATTTTATAATTCTGTTTTTCATAAGTCTTTCGTTTTCCTTATTTTTTAATTTCCTATTTTAAGGAAGTGAATTATCTGCTGGAAGTAAAGTTTCGATCTTTTAATGAAACGACAGATGATTCGTGACATGAGTGGGTGTGATTGTGTGGTAGCTTTGATTTGTGATTCAGCAGTTGCTAGTGGTTTTGTTTGTTTGTTTTATGTTTATTAAAGAGTTATCTCTTTCAAATATCACTTCTTGAAAAACAACTTTCACACTGGTAGATAAATCTACTGACTGGGCAATACAGCAACAATAGTGTAAGAACCTGCTAGTTCGTGCGGTTGTCGATGTTTGAATTAAAAAAAAAAAATAGCGAGCCAAAGAATAATTTTTATCTTACAATTCTTCACCATATTTAGTGTGCACTCAGGATTGGACATAAATTTAAGCAGGAACAACATCTCCACGATAAACTGACAACTGATTAATGATATTGCAATACGACACTCGACACTCAAGAAGTCAATGTGGCCTGCAACGCCACCATTAGAATCAACATCCCGACAAGGCAGCTGCATCTGTTTGGAAATAATACGAAATGAGGCCTCTAGCCACTGACCAAACTCCAGTAATATATTTGCCGTATAAGTAAGTGTACGAGACAAGCAAAGTGTGTATCGAACTAAAGAACATTAGAAAGTGGCTGAAATACTGCAGACCTCTGGTGGCGAATACTAACGCATTTACAACAACAGCGCCGATGGACTAAGGAGCCAGATCGAAGGGGTAAGAATGAAACAAGCGCAGAGGACCGCGTTTTACTCTCTTCTTACTCCGCCTGTCAATCTCCGACTTCATGCTCTCTGTCCGTGTCTGTGTCTCTGTGATGCTTGTAGAACTTTAGACTATACCGGGTTCATTCTCTCTGCCAGACTCTGTGTGTGTGTGTGTGTGTGTGTGTGTGTGTGTGTGTATGCATGCGCGCGCGCTTCTCTTTATGCTTATAGAGCTTTAAGCAAAGCTTAATGTCTGTCTGTGTTGCACTTAAGAGAGGAGACAGAGATTAAATCAACTTCATTCTGGCTGTCTTGCTGTCTCTATGTCTTTCTCTGTGTCTGACTTTCTTTCTCTCTCATATATATATCTTGACTTCTGAAAGCTGCAGAAACATTACGTTTCACGTATCAATCCTTGCTACCAGAGTTCTCTCCCCTCTTTTACAATAATTATCTTTCATACGCGAATGCGTTCGCTCGCTTTCTGTCCTTGACCCGCGAGGCGGTGTGATGTTCCCGTTGTCCCGGTACTGATGTTTTGATTTAATTACATGCACGACTAATTTTTCTATCTCCCTTAAGTGCAACCACAGCAAATTCGCCATGACTATGTCCATACTTAGGATATTACGTCTTTCTGGTAAAGAGGGGACGAGCTAGACTGGCCGGACTGTGCTGGTTTGGTATTGCTCTTTTGCACCCTCTTTCTCTGCCCTTGTCTTCTGTTTCTCCTTTTCTCTCTCTCTCTTTCTCTAGCCTTGTCTTCTGTTTCTTCTTTTCTCTCTCTCTTTCTCTAGCCTTGTCTTCTGTTTCTTCTCTTCTCTTTCTCTGCCCTTGTCTCCTGTTTCTTCTTTTTTCTCTTTCTCTGCCCTTGTCTTCTGTTTCTTCTTTTTTCTCTTTCTCTGCCCTTGTCTTCTGTTTCTTCTTTTCTCTCTTCTTTTCTCTGCCCTTGTCTTCCGATTCTTAGTTTTTCCCCTCTCTCTCTCTTTGCCTTTGTCTTCTGGTTTTTTCTATCTCTCTCACTGATTTTTTCAGATTCATTTTAGTGTCCGTTTTTTCCTTCCATCTGCTTTATTGGGTTGCATTTCTTTTTTTTACCCTAAGTTTGTCTGTTCTGTCTCCCACTTTCTCTGCTTCTCAAAAAAAGACCGTCTCTCATTCTTGTAGTGATTTATTGGTTGGTCTGATTGGCTCCACAGTTAACTCAATAGTCTCTACTCAGTCATGGTCTCTCGGTCAATACACATATGCGAAAAGGACGTATTCGACAAACTAGGTATAGTCACTGTCTATATTAAAGTGTTATGGATCTAACTAGACACACTGTCTATACTAAAGTGTCATGATTCTAACTAGACACACTGTCTATACTAAAGTGTCATGATTCTAACTAGACACACTGTCTCTACTAAAGTGTCATGATTCTAAATTAACTGGACACTGTGTATACTAAAGTGTCATGATTCTAACTAGACACACTGTCTCTACTAAAGTGTCATGATTCTAATCTAACTAGACACACTGTCTATACTTTGCTGGAGCCTGAAGTGAAAACTGGATAGTCAGTTTAGTCTCCTGGTCGATCGGTATTTATTGTCCTTGAGTCACATGATGAGTAGATTAACTAGTCTTTGTGTCTAAGACTAGTGCCTAAACTTTTGGTAGTAAAACTGTCATGTTAACAGCGACAACTAAAACTTTAGCAGAGTAGGATTATTAAACGGTTCACGTTTACAGTAAAAAAAAAAAAAGTTAATTAACATAACTGGCGTGTTTAAGAAGATGCCTAAATGTTACCATAACCGGCTGATAAGAATGATATCTGAAATGTTAATTTAAAACTAGGTTATTTAAGATTAATGCCTAAATGTTAGTAGTATGATTGGCATGCTAAAGTTAATACCTAAAATATTAGCATGCAAGACAAGAGAAGGTTCGCTGGAGAACTGTTGTGGAGGCCCTTTGTTCCACGAGGAATTCAAGGAAATAAGCAAGTAAGCAAGCAAGTGAAGGTTAGGCATTTTTATCTTGCCATTACTCAAATTAATTCAACGCCTAAAATAATAATGAAACAAAGCCTCATACGTAGTTAGATGGATAATACAAAACACTTAATTTGTTCGGCAATATCTATTTCTTCTTCTTCAGTTCCCCGTACGAGTTCAGTTTTCTGTCAGAAAGTTAATTTTGAGCCTTGGTCTGGGAATCCTACCAGGATTCTGAGAGATCTAGAATTTTAGGAAGGGTATAGGCACCTTGGAGTTTTCTGTTTTTAGTAGTGGTGCAAATCTCCCGTAGTTCCAAAAAAGCTTAATAAGATAACATTCCGGTTTTTTTCCTTGTTCTGTTCTCCATACCTGCTACTGCTGGTATCATTTCTGTTCTGACATTCCGACTCTGCATTTCTAAATTTAGGTCTCAATTTTTTTCACTCCTTATCTTATGTTCTTGTTTGTATGATGTCTCTTTCTTACACAAACGTCAGTAAGTGGTGCCATCCTATTGGTCATGTTGACAAGTACAAAATATGACCTTACTGTGGGGATTATGCAAGAATATGATATACATTGTATATATGACGTAGAATATGATAAACATCGCGCTTTTGACGTAGAATATGATAAACATCGCGCTTTTGACGTAGAATATGATATACATTGTATATATGACGTAGAATATGATATACATTGTATATATGACGTAGAATATGATAAACATCGCGCTTTTGACGTAGAATATGATAAACATTGTATATATGAGGAAGAGCACAACGGTTATGGATATGCTAGGCGTATGATTTAAAAACAACAGAAAAAACATAATGAACAACAACTAGAACAACCACTATAATAATAATACGTGCATTCAGTTTTTAATAAAAGTAAAAAAAAATTACAATAATAGACACAAATGCACAATTTACAATAATAGACACAAATAATGAGTTTGAATTAAAATGTCAGTTATTACTAATCTGAAGTGAGAATATATGTTATAGATACTGTTGACTTGAAATAGAAAATATAGCTGATTAACACTATAGCTTGTCAAACATTCTTTGACAATATTGTAATTTTATTGTATTGTATTACAATATTGTAATGTTATTGTATTGTGTTACAATTTTTAATATTATTTGCGAGTGTGTTGTGTGTGCGTGCGTGTGTGTGTGTGTGTGTGTGTGTGTGTGTGTGTGTGTGTGTGTGTGTGTGTGTGTGTGTGTGTGTGTAAATACTTGTTCGTACGAAGAAAATAAGGCAAAGCATTGTAAGAATTTATGCATATTTCTTTCTTGAATGAAGCAAATTTTCTAAAAATGTAAGTCTAAACATTATATGGGTTTTTGTATTTTTTAATTGCTTTTGTGTGAGCTTAGCTATACATCCGAGTCATACGTAACACATACATGACGTCACCTACACGGTCCTACAGTCTAAAACGTCATCATCATCGTGATTTAGAAGCATTGACTTAGGGGCCCTCCATAGCACGTGTCTCTCTCCGTCGTTACTAAGGAGCCTGTCTTAACTCCTCGCCAACAAAAATTCCTAATCTTCTTCTAAATCCCCGCCAACCAACAACATGTCTTCCTCCAAACAAAAGTAAACAAACATATAAATAGAAACAATAAAAAATAATCATTAAAATCATGACGAAGACATGCAAGCAAGTCCGTTTTCAGATTAGCCAACGAGCAAGTGGCATCTTTTCTATCGATCATCATCTCGTGCATAATTGATTATCTCCCCTGGCACAAAGCCGCATTTAAACTGTCACGAGATGACTTCATTAATGCAGTCTTGGAGTGAAAACAAAGTTTACAGTAGCACCCATTTGCTCCTATCAGTCACTATACAAGCAGGATAAAAAAATATTCGAGAAATAAGCAGATGCAATATTTTTAATAAATAAGTAAATTGGCTAGTATGGTATAGGAAAGGTGAGGTGTGAGCATGTGTTGGTGTTGGTGGTGGTGGTGGTGGTGTGTGTGTGTGTATGTGTGTGTGTGTGTATGTGTGTGTGTGTGTGTGTGTGTGTGTGTGTGTGTGTGTGTGTGTGTGTGTGTGTGTGTGTGTGTGTGTGTAATTAAAACCCCAAACAAATAAGACAAACACCAAGTATCATACTTTATGTCAGTCATCGTTTATAACTACAACCTCTTCGGTGTTGACCCAAATTAAAGTACACCCCAAAATGTATTAATTTTAAAATGTGTTATAGGAAGGAGATAGGCCAACCACATCTCTGCTGATCCCGATTAGCTTTAGTTCAAAAGTTCAAAATGTTAAATTGTATAACGTTTTGTAGGAGATTACATTGACCACTGTTGACACAAAAATCAGATTTGGTACAAAATTTCTATACTGAACAACATTGTATAAAGGATTATAATAACCACTTCACTGCTGATCCCAATAAAGATTTAGTGCAAAAAGTCTTTACTGTATTAGCGCCAGCAGTAAAGAAGTTAAAGTTGCTTCACAGCAACATACAGCAAACAAAAACTAGTAGTATCACGAACCTTTAACTAAAAGTTAAAATTAAACAAATAAAATATATCAGAGGAATGAGATTTTTAGGAGCCCAATATTTCTCGTGGTTGAAAGGCTCTGTAGTTTTCAGTTTTCACTGCTCACTTAATGTCAGAGACTGTTTTCAAATTCATCGTTTAAACACTCCAACAAGTACAAATGCATTTCCTCTCATCACGTCAGTGACTATTTAAGTATCATCGTTGAAACACGTTCTCTCTCTCTCTCTCTCTCTCTCTCTCTCTCTCTCTCTCTCTCTCTCTCTCTCTCTCTCTCTCTCACACACACACACACACACACACACACACACACACACACACACAGAAATGACCATATTTCCTGGCATAATGACCAGCAAAGAAAACATCATATATGCGCACGCGCACACACATACACACACACACGCACGTGCGCGCAATTCTCTCATCGTATCAGTGAGAATTTTACTGTTATGATTGAATGCTCACAAGCACAAACGCATTTCTTTCCTAAGGTCAGCGACTACTTAAGCGGTCATCGATGAAACATGCTTGTACGCACAGAACGCAACTCTCTCATGACGTCAGTGATGTTTTACTGTGCACGGTCTTTGTATAAACACACGCACTAACACATTTTTCCTATCTCACTAGGCTTAGTTCTCTGCAACAGACACACACTCAGGAAAAAAGGTCTCTTCATATCCTTGTTACGCGTGAATGCGCGCGCAGCAGCAAACATGACGCTCGATGTTCCAAGCGTTCATGCAAGTCTTGATGAGTTCCTTCCTGTATTTATAATAATAATAATAATAATTCTATAAAGTGTATGTGTGGAAGCATCATCGTGGCCCAAAAAGAACACGCTAGCCAAGTGTAGGCTCGGACCAGAGGAAATGACGTCATCTTATTTCTACATTTTCTGACGTCACTTGCTGATGTCTGTTATGTTCATTATGGCTTCCTTTGAAACCATTTTATTTCATTTCATCTTCAGTTATTCAACACTGTTTCTTGAAGTATGATTGTTTATGGTTCCCCTTCCCCGCCGCCTGTGCTTTCCTTGCTTCTTTTTTTAAATTTATTATTGCTGATGAAATAAAATATTTACAAATTCGGTGTCTTCGTAAAGAAAGCATATTGTCCAGTACAATCAACGTAATACATAAATTATTTTTCTCTATTGCTCAGAAGACAACAATAATATTATAAACGAAAATATATTGATCAAGCAGAAATAGTCTCTTCCTTCCCTCGTACTATGAATAAAGTAAATTATTCAATAATTCTTTAAAGTCACTAGTTAATGTACAGACACAGAGAACTCAAAGTATCTTCAACAAGAAAATAGTTTAAAACAGACTCTTATTGCACCCCCACACCCAATAAAGCAATAAATAAAAAATAATTTTAAGAAAATACGACAATTGTGCTTGGCGTAGAAAATAGAATATATTTAAAGTTGCTGTTTACTTGGAATAAGACTTTAACACACACAGCACAGTATTAATGAAGAAAATTTTTATCGCCTGTTTTTCCTGCCAAAAACGAGACACATCACCTTCGTGCTCTTTTCATCAAGAAAATGCGGAAAGTTTCCATTCATTGTGGAAGAATTTATTGTTAGTATTTTATTGTGTAATCGCGCACAGCGCATCTTTCAACAAGAAAATTAAAGTTACAAACAGCACCATAAAAAAAGTGTGTCTTGGCAAAACGACTGACATATCAATTTTGCAAAACAGACGTTTAGTGAGAATGTTGCAGCGTCACGTGATCGATAGTATTTGAGCGTTGCTAAGGCATATAAAAGAAACATTCAATTTCAGCACTGTCAGTTGTTCAGGGTAGCGATATGCTTTCGGAGGTTTGTGTAAATTAAATTATTTTTATGAGCGGACAATTTTGACTGCCTCAGGAAGAAAGATAAAAATGCTGACCAGTTTTATTTGTCATCTTGAACGTTTTCTCAAGGACTGACTAGGCGTCAGACTTTGTCCTCTACCAGCCTAATTCTCCAGACTTATGTTGCACTGCCAGCAAAACTCAGCATGGAACATATGAAGGTTGCAGAACACAGGTGAAAGAGAAAGTTTTAGAATCTTATTAAAAAGGACTTGATTAATAAAATTGTTCAACATAACCAATCAGTAAAATGCCTCAAGGGACTACAGATATAGGGCCAGCGATCAGAACACAACCAAATATTTCTTCTTAAAACAGTCACTTTTAATTTTTTTGAAAATCAAGAAAACAGTATAGCTGAGATTTAATACAGGCTGAAGAGAACCACTAGAATTTTTTAAGCATCTGGACACGTCATCCAATGCTTGCTACACATCTATATGTTTAGTCAATAAAAAGGACATTAGTATCTTTATATATATATATATATATATATATATATATGGGTGTGGCAGTCAGTACTCTTTCACAAAAAGTGGTGTCCAGACACTTATGAGGACCTCTAGGTATATGGGCGAGTCACTTGGTGCTTGATGACAAAATTGGTGATTAAAACTAATGACTAAAACGGACCATTAGAACTCATGATGCGTTTGTTTGTGGCAGTCATTGCTTGCTGACAAATCTGATGTCCAGACAATTAAAAAGGACTGCTAGAAGTCATGACGTAACTGGGCGTGTCATTTGATGTTCGATGACAAGAACGAACGTCCAAACAATAAAGAGCATGACACACATAAGAAGTGCAATGCCACGGATTATTTGTGCTGGTTTGTTTATCCCTTTTTAAAAATAAAAAAAGAGTTGTCGTTCTTTCTGCTGCCCAAAGGGTTCTTTCAACTACAGTCTCGTAGTTTTTAAACTCTGAAACTGTCTCACACAATCCTCATAATGTGGTGGTGGTTGAAGATCATCCTCAACGGCATTGACGTAGAAGACTTCTTCATCATTGACGTAATCATCATTATCGCTCGTGGCGTTACTTTGTCGATGGACTGATGCAAGGTTCATCTGTGGGTTCAGGTGGCCGCTTAGATAGTGGTCGCTGGTTACAAGGTCATACGATGGAGGCTCGTCACTGTACAGCCGCGTTCTAATTAAATTTTTAAAAATAAAATAAAAACAACATCAACAAATATTGAAAAATGTTGAATAAGTAAAATGAAATGAACACATAGATAGATGGATAGATAGATAGATAGATAGATAGATAGATAGATAGATAGATAGATAGATAGATAGATAGATAGATAGATAGGTAGGTAGATAGATAGATAGATAGATAGATAGATAGATAGATAGGTAGGCAGGTAGGTAGGTAGTTAGGTAGGTGAATGGGTGGATGGATGGGTGGATGGATAGATAGATAGACAGATAGATAGATAATAAAATATAGAATTGTTTGTAAAAAATAAATAATAATTTGTCATCCACCACCCATACATAGCTTTAGGAGTGGATGTCATCATCTCCTATCCCATTGCCCTCCCTCCTGTGGTCAGTGGTAAGTTATTCTGTGTGTGTGTGCGCGCGCGCGTTTGTGAAAGGATGCATTCCTTTCGGTTGTGGAAAATACTAACCACTGAAGACTGACAATGAGTCCAATGACCTTGCGTTATACAGAATGCATGCTAATGTCAGGTAAGTTTGAAAAACGTTTCGGGTTTTCTGTGCTCCTAGTATTTGAGTAGCCTAATTCTCTTGCCGCCTTTTCGCTAATGTTTTGCAATATAGAATGATCCAACCATGCAAGAAATGTTAACTTAATTATGTAACTGCAAATATATGGTAAGAGAAAATATTTAATTTATTTTTGTGGGGAAGATACTCTGTTCAACATTTATATCCTTTGTTAAGTTATGTTTCTTTGTAAGTTATGAGAGAGCCTTTCTTCTCTGCTTAACTTATTGTAAATGATGTGTTGTGTCCTATCTATTTTCTAACATGCTTTGAAAATGCAGAATTTTTAATTTCAAACTATACTTCTACTCTCACTGAATTGGTACTTCCCTTTCAGGCATTACTGGTGATTATACTTTCTATAATTATCTTTTTTGCTTTACATTTTCCACACTTAATTGGCAAATTCTAATATTATCTTTTTTGCTTTAAATTGTCCACACTTAATTGGCAAATTCTAATATTATCTTTGCTGCTTTAAATTGTCCACACTTAATTGGCAAATTCTAATATTATCTTTTTTGCTTTAAATTCTCCACACTGGCATTATTATCTGTTTTGGCAGAACTTCTAAACAGTGATGTGAGTGTATCTTGCCTTTACAGTAAATAATGTAATTAACTGTTTATCTGTTTTGTTATTTAATATAGTATTAGTTACTTACTCGTCTATGTACAAGCACCGAGCTGTTGTCTTAGCTAATGTTATAAGACATGGGCCGGATTTTGCTATCTAATTTTATTACCTCTGTCAACCCTGCTATGTCTGGTGAAATCATTACTATACTCTATAAAGTCTATAGAATGAAAACCAGGAAAGCTACTAAGTACATTAAGAAAGACAGCGCTTATAATGGTTTACATGTTTTATAGCAGTTTGGTGGTGGTGGGTGTTCTTCCACCAAAATACTTCCTACACAACAGTATTCTCAATCTGTGGATGCTGCATGGACTAATTCTAGTTTAATGATATATACTGTGATCCCAGATCTTTGTATAATTTTGACTACTATTCTACATATCTTAGGTGAAACTAATGCCATTCACCCATTCTCAGTCAACAACCCAACATAGTAAACCTTCTATAAGACTACAGCAGTACGTGAATAATTCCCAACCTCACCAAGTGGTGGCAACACTCTGCAAGTTCTGTTTGGAGAGAGTGCAGATTTAATGACCATCCTCATCCTGCGTTCAATGATTAGACTCTACTTTCTTTACACTATAACTTTTATTACAGCATTATTTGCTTTAACACTTTCCATGTCTATGGTGTTGACCCGAACTATTGCTTAGTCTTGTGCTTTATTCTCTCTGCATCCAGAGATCTCGAACCATCCTATCGGTACATATTAGATGGCACAGTTTTCTTCATCTGTGTATCCTGTGTATCAACTAACTATCCCTGACCAGGTGTGCATGAGTGTGAGTGGGGGCGAGCCAATACCTGTCAATCAATATATCTGGCGTGCAACTGAACGCATCGCTTTGTGATTGTATTCATGCTTCAGCCGCAAGGGAGTGAATGGAATGAGTTTGGAACACTACACAAACGTATATTATTGGAATACCTCATCTTTAATCAAACAACACTACTATTTCTACTACTACTACTGATGATGACGACGACGACGACAATAATGATGATTGTGATGATGACGACGATGATGATGACGATGATGATGGTGGTGCTGATGATAATGATGTCATCTACAGACCGTTCTCCTCTAATTGTCAGATATAACACACGTGCAGAATCCAAAGTTTACAAGATCCAAGTGATATTGTCTTATCTTATAGTTGGTCTCTGTTCTCTAATGGTTCAATACTTCCTAAACACACACGAACACACACACAGGCACACGCACAGGCACACACACACACACAACAGAATCACAGACACACAAATATAGAAACACAGAGACACATGCGTAGACATACACACAGACACGCTTACAGACATACACACAGACATGCTTACAAACATACACACAGACACGCTTACACATATACACAGACATATACGCATATACAGATACAAAGACATGCTCACACATAGAGATACGCAAACACACGTGCAGACGCACATAGAAACACACACGTGCATACAGATACACATATTCACACACAGAGAAACACACACAGACGCACGCATAAACATACGCTGCAGTTACCAGTCAAGGGAGAGAAGTACTTGAGTGAATGACACAGTCTGCGCATAAATGTCTCCAACAAAGATCAATGAGAGCGTTTTCCTTTTTTGTGTCGACCACGACTAAGGTGTCACTTTGATACATAGTACCCCAAACATACTTGGACGGTGCACGAGCCTGGTCAGTACTCGGGGAAAGAAAGGGGGACAAATTTATTCATTGCCGTCGTATTGATTAGCTTCTCTAGAGTCTTTGAAATTCTTCAAAATGTTCTGGAGACTGCGGGCCCTCCTGCTTATCTTCACTCGCTCCCATTTTCTTTCTATTTATCTTGGGAAAATAAATAATAAAAGAGAGAGAGAGAGAGGAAGAGAGAGGGTGGTCGGAGAGAAGAAGGCGAACAAAAGTATCCACAAAGTTGTAGCAGAAAACTAGTCGATATAAAAGCAATTGCCGAAACAATATTTTACATCTCAATTCTCTTATAAAGAAAATATTGTACCTTTCACTAAAATAGTTTTCAGAACTTACAAAAAGAGAAGCAGTTCAAAGGGTTATTAAATATTAACTTTTCATATATTTATCACTATTCTTGTTTATTATTTACTTACAGCTAATATATTTGTTGGGGTTGCCTGCAAAGGAGTTACTTTATATTACTAGTTTTTATCTGTTTTCATTTAGTATATAATTTACTTTATATTGCTCGTATTTTTGCTTGTTGTGTTTGTTTAGTATATAAGTTACTTTATATTGCTCGTATTTTTGCTTGTTGTGTTTGTTTAGTATATAAGTTACTTTATATTGCTCGTTTGTTTTCTTGTTGTATTAGTATATAAATTACTTTATATTGCTCGGTTTTTCTTGTTGTGTTAGTATATAATTTATTTTATATTGCTCGGTTTTTTCTTGTTGTGTTTGTTTAGTATATAATTTACTTTATATTGCTCGGTTTTTCTTGTTGTGTTAGTATATAATTTATTTTATATTGCTCGGTTTATTCTTGTTGTGTTTGTTTAGTATATAATTTACTTTATATTGCTCGGTTTTTTCTTGTTGTGTTTGTTTAGTATATAAATTACTTAATATTACTCGTTTTTATCTATTTGTTTTTATTTAGTATATAAATTACTTTATATTGCTCGGTTTTTCTTGTTGTGTTAGTATATAAATTACTTTATATTGCTCGTTTTTTTTTCCTTGTTTATTATGTAAGTGGATTGATTGTATTCATTTTAGGTTTTTATTTCTTTCTTAGTTAATTTATTTTACTTCTCAATTTATTGTCTGTTAACATTTGTCTGTTGCTTTGTGGGCTGAATTTGTTTTGTTGCTGTAATTTTTAATTTATCGTTCTGTTTCCTAACTTTGTTGTATTTTGTACTTTAAGGTGGTTTTTAAAACAAAAATTTCCATTGTAGTTTGTCTGATTTGTATGTTATTTTGATTAGCGTTTACTGCTTAGTTTATTTGTATAAATTTACTTTTTTATTAAGTTTTGTTTGTTCTTTTATTTGTTTAAACATATTTTTAATTTTAGTTGTTATCTGCTAGTTGGTTTAATTTTATGTTTTAAGTTTGTTTCTTTATTTAATTTTTCATTGTTTATTTGATTTTTCTTATTATAAAATTTATGCTGCTTTGGTATTTAGAGTATTGTTGTAATTTAGATTTTCAGTCGTTGGAACATTGGTTGCATTATTTGTTGTTTGGCTCGATGGGCTGTTTTGGTGTTTGGATTATTAATTAATAAGTTGCTTTATATATGTCTACATTTATAAAGGGAGGGGTATTCGTCATAAGTTTGGTAAAGTATTTAGCTTTTTCTTACAGTGATTATTATTGTTCTATTGTTTGAAATTAAATTACAATTTTTAAAAATAATTGGCTCTATTATACTTCTTTTATGTTAATGAGCAGGTTTATTTTACATAGTTTGGTTTTATTGTGTTAAATTTGCTGGGTTTAATTGACTTACAGACAACTAGTTTTCTCATTCCCATTACCAAGGATCCAGACTATCTCACACACACACACACACACACACACACACACACACACACACACACACACACGCACGCACGCACGCACGCACGCACGCACGCACGCACGCACACGCACACACACGACTTATATGTAAGCATACAGCACATATATATCTTTATATATTGACTTCATCAGACTTTATTATTCATTAAAAAGAACACATAAATCGCATTCAGTCAAATTAAATTCACAAAATCTCCTGCAACTCCGTGACCTGTTGCTACCTCCCTCACCTTTAACCTTTCATCGAACAGTAATTAAAGACAAGCATAACTGGACTGACAAGATTCCAGCTAAGGGTATCTGTACAGTTTCCTCCCTCCCTCCCCTCCCCCCCCCCCCCCCCCGTCCAAACTCCATAACATCATGTTTTCGCTCGTTCAAGTACACGGCGTTCTGAGTGTCTGAGGAGAGCTTTAACCCGTACACTCCTGTTCCCACCCCCCATCCCTGACATCTTCCGGGTCTTGACGCACCCTGAGGATTCCGTCAATTAAAGACTCACGGAATAACACAGTCCAATGATGATATATATTTTTTTAAATATTAGTTTGAAAAAATAATCCCCAGTTAGATATGCGTCGCTGCTGGAACAGACAGCCTGAAGAAAGTGAATCAGTTAACGATCACGACATCTGTGTACAAAAGCCGGTGAATCATTAAATTATTGATTGATGAGAGAGATTTTGCTTTCAAAAAGAAAACAACTAATACAGTAATCGGCGTATGATTTTACAGACTGGCGCTAATTCTGACAGATTCGTGCATAAGACGTTTACTTGCAGTGAAATACTTATTATATGAGTGAATTCACAAGAAATACTAACTGACAAATTAGCAGATGTGCATTTACTTCACACTTTGCGAGTCTGATGGTAAGTGGGTACGTGTTTGACTGCACACTTTGCAAGTCTGATGGTAAGTAGGTACGTGTTTGACTGCACACTTTGCAAGTCTGATGGTAAGTAGGTACGCGTTTGACTGCACACTTTGCGAGTCTGATGGTAAGTAGGTTTTCACAGCACGATGATGTCATTAGATTCAGCACAGATGAAATTGAAACACGCATGCACAAATACACAAACATGCACATACCACACATCATACAATGCGCACATGTGCATACGGTATGTGTGCATGTTTGTATTTATTGATCTATTTACAAATCACACACAGATAAGTATAAATGCACACATACAACAACAACACTCACTACCACACATAAGTCATGCCCACCATGCTTAATAATTAAAATTTTTTTAAATTACACGTTCAACATATAACTAGTAACTAAAATAAACAGCAACCTTGAACTTGATTTCTAAAAAATCCAATATCTAATTAGTAACTAAAATATACAATAACCTTCATCTTGGTTCTAAAAAAAAATCATCCTATTAGAATTTTCTTTCTACCTATCTGTGACAATCTAGAACTGCAAATAGAAGTTAATTAAATTTTCAGATTAATTGACAGTAATTCTAAATTCATGTAAGATGTTTCTGTCGGACTCGTTTTTTGCTGGGATAGCGTCACGAGAAACCTGTCAGAGTGTGGCTTGTTTGGACAAGACAACTCTGCCTGACCGTGCTTACACAGTTATGCATTGAACTCTACCTAGTGTAGCGTTAAAGGTTAAATGAATAGTTACTTAAGATATTCATGGGTAGATGCACTTCCCTTGAGGACATCTTTGCACTCATTTATATCCTTGTATAAATTCAGGAACTTTTATGAATAACAGAACACATACCACTTTTGGCCCAAGTATTCACCAACTGTCTAGGCAAGAAATCTGAAGCTGTTGTTTATTGGAACAGGTGCGTTTTAGAGTGGAAAATGTTTCCCTAACTTGGAATTGAACACAATGAAATACGACTCGAGGAGTCGAGGTCAATACGTGTACAAGCCACTTACATCCAGCTTTTGTTCCAAGCAGAACAATAAGTGTAAATACAGAAACGCGTGCACGACATTTCAAATTGCTCGTTAGTGTGACGCAATCCCAACTTTTTAAGGTTTCAGTCGGTAAAATGTGCAAAAGTCAAGTATTTGTATTGAGGAAGTTCAATTTTTGTAATTAGAAATTCTGTAGTTGAGTTTTTCATACTCAGAAAATTCTTAAATTGCATTTTTATTTTGTACTTAGAAAGTATTTGGTTGGACTTTTCATGCTAAAAAAATTCTTCAATCATAAGTTGTTATTTAGGAAATTCTTTAGTGGAATTGTCACACTTAGTAGACTCTCGAGTTGAATTTTCCATACTCAGAACATTCTCTAAGTGTATTTTGGAAATAGGAACTTTCTTAATTGCATTTTCAAATGTAGAAGATTCCTAATGACATTTTTTAAATTCATGCTTCAGAAAATTCTTTATCTGTATTTTTCTGTGGTTCCATGTTCCATGTATCTGAACCCATATGTTGGGAGAAAGCAGTCACAGGTACAAATGTGTGAGCATGTATGTGTGTGAGTGTGTGTGTGTGTGTGTGTGTGTGTGTGTGTGTGTGTGTGTGTGTGAGAGAGAGAGAGAGAGAGAGAGAGAGAGAGGGAGAGAGAGAGAAAGTGGGGGGTGGAGAGGAGGCTTAATCATGTATCTCTAAGGAATATTCATTCACACATGATATTCTTCCGCAATGCTTTGAAGCCGTCTTCATTTTCTTTTTTTTTTTGCCCTTTAACTGCCTGAGTCTGCACGATAATTCTTTTTCTTCATCAACATTTTCTTCCGCTGGGTCTATACTACTGCCACGACCATGTCATAAGCATGAGCTCAAGAATAATGATGCGAAACATCGCGCTATCCAGGGTCACAAGCTCATGTTGTATCCATTGACACGCCCGGGAAAAGGGGGAAGGATTGGCCAAGCAGTCACGCAAGGGGCGGAAACTCGGCTGTCATATCCTCCTCCCAGATGAAAACATTTCAATTATAACTTTCTCTATGAGCGAAAATTATATTTTCATTAATCATTGTACAAAAGTTGTATCTGTGTCTCTAAGAGCAAAACGTCTATTTCCAGTAATCTTCGTATCTGTGTCGAATTAGTATCTTTGTGAAAATCAGACTAAATTCTAATTTCTGAATGTTAGTATTTCAAAAAGGAAAGCGATGACTGTTAATAGTTAGAAGAACAATGAACTCTGTTATTATTGATGAACAATTGAAATGTACTCATTCTTAGAAGAACAACTGAACTGTCAACATAATACTCTCTAAGCCAGTAATAGGGAAGAAACTCTAGCCCCATAATAGGCATTTTGTTTTTTGTTTCCTGTTGCACAGCATTTACTTGACTGATTCAAGAAGCAGAATTTTGTTGTTGTGAATGTCTTTTCTTGTATACTTGAATATTGCCTTTACATCTCCTTTCTGACTACAGTTGTGTCAGTTTGATTAATTATTGAATCTTTGCATCATATGTCACTTCTTTTGATTATTGATTAATTTTCTTGTTAAATAAATTATATCATATTGTTACACTCCGCTTATATTATCAAATAAGTAAGACAGGTGCGTTTAGTGGGTTAGAGCCATTTTGATTTGTTTGTTTCTTTTTTTGAAAGTCGGCCAACCAGAATATCTTTTTGTGAATATCCCACTAAGCCGTGAGACGTGTGACGGCCAGAATCGAATGAGCATTAGTGTAGCAAATCGCACGCTAATTGGCTTATGGGTTCTAAACCCGTAACACCCAGACGAAAGAAAATCTATAATGACAATTAATACTTCTGAAGTTTGACCGAAATTCTGCAATTATAAATATCTGAACTGGTGGGTTATAGAGATTAAGTAATTGAAGTGATAACACTATGTAACACAATTTTTGTTCCTGGCTTCTAAGTGTTATATTTCAGTTGCTTATGTCTAAAGTACGTGAAAAAATGACTTCATTAAGCACAAACTTTGCTTACACGACAACAGCACGAAGAAAACTTGTTTTTTGTGAAAATAGAACGATTTTTTTTCATTTTCGTCATTATGATCAGGTAAAAACAAAAATTCACAAGGAATAGACAAACACAGTCGGAAACCACTCAACAAGGTTCAGAAATGTGTAGATTTTCTAGATTTACGATTGTACTGTAAATCACTCTCTCGAAGTAGCCCCCAAATGTAGTCCCCATCATGTTTTCGTTATACTGTCCTTGGTAACGACGTTCAAAGTTCAATATATCTTGATGAAAGCGCTCGCCTTGCTCCTCCGAGTAAACGCCCATGTTCTCCTTGAATTTGTCGAGATGCGAATCAAGGATATGGACTTTCAGAGACATTCTGCATCCCATTGTGGCATAATTCTTTACGAGAGTCTGCACCAACTCCACATAGTTTTCAGCTTTGTGATTACCTAGGAAGCCCTGAACAACTGCAACGAAACTGCTCCAAGCTGCTCTCTCCGTCCTGTTCAACAGCTTTGCGAAATCCTCACATTCTATGATCTTCTTGATCTGTGGTCCGACGAATACACCAGCCTTGACCTTAGCCTCGGACAGCTTTGAAAAAAGATCTTGGAGGTATTGAAATGCTGCTGACTCCTTGTCAAGAGCAGTGACAAATTGCTTAATGAGGCCTAACTTGATGTGCAGCGGTGGCATAAGCACTTTATGAGGTTCTATCAGCGGCGCCCACTTCACATTGCTCTTCCCAACAGAAAACTCGGTCCGTTGTGGCCAGTCCTTTGTGCAATAATGCGCCTTAGTGTCACGGCTGTCCCAGAGACAGAGGAAACAAGGACATTTCGTGAAACCTCCTTGAATACCCATGAGGAATGATACCATGTTGAAGTCATCGATGACCTCCCATCCGTAGTCGTCATACTTTAATACACTCAGCAACATTTTGACACTGGTGTAGTCCTCTTTGAGATGCACAGAGTGGGCCGTCGGGAGAGACGGGTAGTTGTTTCCATTGTGAAGCAACACGGTTTTGAGGCTCCGGGATGAACTGTCTATGAATAGGCGCCATTCAATAGGATTACATGCGATACCTATAGCCTGGAATAGACCGGCAACATCGTTGCAGAAGCACAGCCCATCACGCTGACTGAAGAAGTTGGAGAATCTTTGATGCCGCTTCCTCTGATCCGTGACTTGTACGCTATCATCAACCAAGTTCCACTGTTTGAGCCTGGATATCAGAAGCTCAGCATTCGATTTCGTAAGCCCGAGGTCCCTAATTAAATCGTTCACGTCTTTCTGGTTAGGGAAGTACGGTTTTCTATCCCCAACTTCATCTGCGGAATCGTAGTCCATATCTCCAGTATCTGCCTCGCTATCTGACTTGCTGCTGTCTCCTGAAGATGGCCGATGAATGAATCAGCTAGATGCAAACAATCTCTTGATGCCATATCAAATAAATAACTTCTCTTCAACTACGAATCGTTATCCTTTCAGTCTGCAATAACACGAATTGGAATCTTGGTTCGAGACACCTGTGCTTTTATACTTGTACAGCTACTTTTGGAACGTTCAAGAACGTTCTAGAAAGTTCTGAGTTTCTCGAAAGTTCTGGAAGTTTCTTGAACGTTCTAGAGTGTTCAGGAGAATTGTAGAAACATGTGGACAACTCTAGCAGTTCAGGGAGGAAGCTCGGCATTGAAAGCAAATCGAGAATTTTCTCGAACACACGCGATTTTCCAAATTTCAATGTCCCGGTCACAGAAGCAAAGTTTTTCTGGAATAACAGCGATTCCCTTTCTGTTCTAGACCTAACGGATTAGGAAAACACACTTTCAACCCAGGAACAGAACAAAAGTGAAAATTTGTTACATAGTGTAATCTATTAACCCTGCTCATTACACTATCAATACATGTGCATGTGCTCGAACACGCACGAACGCACGAACACGCGCGCGCGCGCGCACACACACACACACACACACACGCATGCACGCACGCACGCACATACACTTTGTTTAAGTATGTGTAGTTGTGTTATATATGATGCATACAAAAAAAACACTTTTTTATAGTGGGGGGAAAAGTTATTTATAAAACTGTATGGCAAATGTATGAGTTTTGTTTCTGTTGCTTAATAAACTTCATGGCAAAAGTGTGAGTTTTGTTTTTGTTGTTTTATAAAACTTCATGGCAAAAGTGTGAGTTTTGTTTTTGTTGTTTAATAAAATCTTCCTGTTTGCTGTGTGAGTTCTGTTATCTGTCGATTCTTGGCAAAACCGCTCTTTTTTTTTTTTTTTAATGTACGCCTCCTGGGAGATTGAATGTTCAAAACGGGTTATTGTGCTAAACATCTTCACAATGGTCAATGCCACAGCTATCGCAGTTAATGAGAGCTGTGAGGGTAGAAACTCTATTTTAAAAAGTCAATACTAAACAGTAAAGAAGCGGACAGCTAACAGTTTAACGAGACAATTTGGTCAAAAGTGTCAAACATTTGATCCTAAATGTCACTGCGCTGAGTTGAAGTGTGTTATCTCGATTGTTCAAAACAGAAGTTTTCCAGTCTGTAGCAATCAAACCAATATTGTCTATGCCGCTCTAGACTTTGACAGCGACAATTTCTGTTAACAGTTGAATTCGGTACATTTATGGGAAAAGCAGAGACACCTTATGTACAGAGGATTTAGCAGAATTTAAAATAATCTAAAAAGAACCACTCCCTCCCAATGATGACGAAGTTTCGACTAATTCTGTCTTACCTGGAAGTGCATTCCTGGATTCCAGAAATCTGCATGTCGCATAAACTGAATGTTGCACTATTTCGAAACTGAAATATTAATGTAAAGTAAGGTCATTAATAATAATCGAAATTTATGGGTTTTAAAAATGTTTCTGGTTTAAAGTTAAAATGTAAATCACATTAGTACGAAGAAGAAACATAAATTATGAAACGAGAGAAAGAAAGGAAAGGAAAGAAATAGGAAAAGAGAGACAGAGAGACATACAGAAGAACTGAGAGGGAGAATGGGATTTAGAAAGAAAAAATAAAACTGATAGCGAGTGCAATAGAGACGGAAAGAAGAGCCTCAGGCAGAGAAAGAAATCTTTGAGAAAAAGAGAGAAAGAGACAGAAAGGTGAGGTAACAAATCAGAGAAGGGAAAATATAGCAAGAGTAAATGAAAAGAGAAAGATGGACATCTATCAATCTATCTATCTATCTATCTATAGATCGATCTGTCTGTCTGTCTGTCTATCTGTCTGTTTGTCCGTCTATCGTACATATATAGAAACTAAAAATAAATGAAAAAAGTGAGAAACTGAGACAGACTGTGAGTGAGAGACAAACGAAGAAGTGGAGGAGAGAAAGACAAGAGAGAGAAAAGAAAGTTATAGAGGGTTAGAGAAACATAACGAGGAACAGACAGAGAAACAGAGAGACTTGTCGAAACTAAGCGTTTTATTCTTCAGATTTATCCTATGGGCAGTAAAGAGTAAATACTTATATGGGGGGAGAGAGAGAGAGAGAGAGAGAGAGAGAGAGAGAGAGAGATGAAGGCGAAGATATGAACAGTAAGAGAATTTAACATGATTTGTACATAAATAAATAAATATGCAATATCAAATTACTTTGAGCAGGGCAAGAGAAACAGAGAAATTTAAAGAAAACATATACAGAGAGACAAAGAGAGAAACGAACATAAGAGAAATTGAGATCTAAATTTAAATAAATTAGAGATAAGCAAAGAAAGAAAAGAATAAACAGTTAGAGAGTTAAAGAAAGTTAATTAGAGAGAGAGGAGCAAATAGACAGATAGAGAGTTAGAGGAAAGCGATATGATTTTTAACTTTAACCCATGACACGCATGTGTTCCTTCATTTCCAGTCAAAAAGCAGTTCACAGATATGGCATGAACATCGCGACACTAGGGGAGACAAACCAAGCAGGCCTACATTTTCACGGTCCACCTCCTATTGACCTTAGTGAGCACGACAGAAACAAGTGCAGAGCAAAGCATACTGAATATTGGCATGTAAACCCCATGTTAGTTTTAGAATTATCTCCCCCTACTTTCGAGTATCTTGAAAGGGATTAAGTTTAAACACATTCTCGAGCAAAAGAAAACATTTCACTACTGCAAATCTAAGAAAATTTTCGCTCTTCTTTTGTCTCGCTCGCTTGTCAAGCTAACTGTTTTGGTCTTCAAATTCATGCCATGAGCAGTAAAGAGTAAATTCATTCATGGGGAGGGGGAGAGAGAGAGAGAGAGAGAGAGAGAGAGAGAGACGAAGGCAGACATACCAAACAGTAAGAGAAATAAAAATGAATAATAAATAAATATGTAAATATGCAGTATCAAATAACTTTCACTAGTATTTTTAATACAGTTTAAGTTATCCATTCATCTACATATCTCTATCTATCTATCTATCTATCTATCGTTTAACTAAAAGTTTATCAGCAGTGGAATTCATTTCATTGGGAACACACACACACACATACATACACAAAATAAATGGCACATAATCAACGATTCAGTTGTTTAAAGATGGATTGGGCTGAGTGAGATTAGAAAGGCTGCCGGAATACTGCTCCGGGGATTGTGTCCGGATATGTCAGGATCGCACACATCACTTTCCAATCGATTGAAGAGACGGCCGGGATCTTCGCGGCCTTGGAGGAACTTGACTCGTCTGTCGAGCCTTGTTATATAAAATTCTTGGACATTAATTTAATTTGGACGCTGTTTGAAAGTGAAATTAACACTAGCAGAAAACTAACTTCATTTTCTTTCTTTATGTGTGTCACCATCATCTACAACAAGAGCAGCAGTAGTAGCGCATTTTCCCTTCATAACGTTTTTTTAAAATAAAATTTTGAGTGAAATGTCAAGCTACTTTTTAATTAAAAGTCCACGCATAGCGATGTTATTGGATGACAACAAACATTGTGATAATAGGGGATGACAATTATTTTCTTTTGCACCTGGGTGCTCTCAATAGACTGAAAACGTATTTATTTATATTTTTGAAGTCAATACACTTTTGATAACTTTCAAAGTTTTTGTGTCTTCTAACATGGAATAGTATTGTCCAACTTCTGAGGATACGTGTGTGTGTGTGTGTGTGTGTGTGTGTGTGTGTGTGTGTGTGTGTGTGTGTGTGTGTGTGTGTGTGTGTGTGTGTGTGTGTGTTTTGTCCATTTGTCCTAAAGTTTAATACCGGTCAGCAAAGGAATGAATTATAAAATTATCAGAATCGAAATCCAATCCAAACCCAATGAATACCGGTCGCCAGCGATGGAATGGATTATAAAATTATCAAAATCGAAATCCAATCCAAATCCGATGACCTGAGGACGCTGCAATCGATCTAGACGTATTTTGTCATTTGGAAAGAGACTCTGTGGTTTGTATAATATAGCAACTTGTGCTTATTGCAGATGTGTGTGTGTACGTGCTACTGAAGGGATTTTAGCACAACAATCTGCAAAAATTACGGTCATTATTGCCTTTTAGCACAACAATCTGCAAACAAAATCACGGTCATTATTGCCTTTTAGCACAACAATCTGCAAACAAAATCACGGTCATTATTGCCTTTTCACGATTACATCATGACATTTACGTAATTTCTATGAATGCGAGTGCAGGAGAGAGAGAGAGAACAGCTGACAGGATGTGAAAATGATTGAAAGAGATGATGAAGCACAGTGTCAGAAAAGATGAAGGTGTAAATATCTGAAAGATCATGATGTACAATATCGGAAAAGATGATGCGCAATGCCTGAAAATATGATGTACAATGTCTGAAAAGATTATATATAGTCTCTGAAAGATTATGATGCGCAATGCCTGTAAAGATGAAGTGTACAATGTCTGAGAGATTATGATGTACAATGTCCGAAAGACTAAATGTACAGTGTTTGAAAGATTATGATGTACAGTGTTTGAAAGATTATGATGTACGGTGAACAGATGAAGATGTACAATGTCTAGTACGATGAAGATGTACAGTGAAGAGATGAAGAGATGTACAGTTAAAAGATGAAGATTTGCAATGTGAGAAAGAGATGTAAATGTACAGTGAAAAGATTGGAGATGTACATTAAAACGAACAAAATGTACAGTGAAAAGCTGAACAAGTACAGTGAAAGATGAAGATGTACAATGAGAAAAAATGATTACATGAACAGAGTTTGAAAACCGCCTGAGGCAGATAATTAGAAATGAATTAATTAGTAAAAGTCTTTAATGACTTACAGTTGCCCCGTCAGCAAACATCACGCCACACAGTGTTTGCAGAAGATAATGATACTTACGTATACTGTTTGAAACTGCTTAGATCATGCACTACTGGGAAAAGTCTAGGACGTACTACAACTTCAAGAACAAAAATTGGCCATGTTCAGTACTTTTCGAAAAAGTAATGACTGATATTGTTGGAAGAGGATAATGATTATATTATTTAAAGATTATTTAATTTATAAAATATTTAATGAATTAAAATGTTGTAAAAGGCACTACGTACCTTTCATCCTCGTCAAACAATGAATATCACTGTACTCATTAAATTATTCACTGAACGTCGCTATTCTCATACAACACAGTAAAGTTATTATCTTCATGAAACACTGTGAGTTATTGTCTTCATGAAACATAGCACGAAATTATCTTTATGAAGCGTTGCACTCATTATCTGAAGACATATAGAACGTCATTATCTGAAGAAATATAAAACGTCATTATCTGAAGAAATTTAGTACTCATTATCTGAAGAAATATAGTGCGTCATTATCTGAAGAAATATAATACGTCATTATCTGAACAAATATAGTTCGTCATTATCTGAAGAAATATAGCACGTCATTATCTTCAAGAAACAACACGCCATTATCTTCACCAGACAGTGTATGATTCACTATCCTAATTAAACATTGTGAGTCATTATCGCATCAAAACTGTCATTCACTATCCTCATATATCACTGACTTTCATTATCTTTAGCAAAACTATAAGACATTGTCCTCGTGAAACATTGCACGTCATTATCTTCAAAAAAAACTGTTTGTAATTTTCCTCAATCTAAAGTTATTCGTGATTGTCTTCATCAAACAGCGTCTGACTCGGGATAATGCTATACATGTGAATTGTTTGGCGAGGACAGTAGTATTCAGACACCGAAAAAGACAACGACTTTTAAATGCATACAAAATAGATAATTACAACTAGGCGCCATTTAATCATAGGGACTCCATAAGGATCTTCTCTGCTTATACTTTGACTTCTTTCCTTCTTCCAGAGATCAGCATTATACTAAGCACCAAATATTTTTAATGTCCCTAATTTTCTTTCAATTTCACCATGTCTGTCACGATTTCTCAGACTGCTCAGAAGAGTTGGTACATTCTGACATTTCTAATATGGCTGCTGTTCCGGGTTCTATACACATTAATGGCTTCTGTAGAATATCCCACACGTGTGGAACTTGAACGATTTTCTTTATTAATACATGTTATGATTTGATTGGAAGTCATGTGACTTGTGCAATCTTTGTTTGACGTTATGCGATTACTGTGTCGAAGTTTTGATGACAGAATCAAACGTTATTCTATCAGACTGCTTTGCGGGCAGTTAATAAAATACGAATTAGAGAAGAAGAGTTGCTTGTTTGGTAAGCAGATAAATATAATTGATCACTCTTGATTCTTTGGGTCTGTTTATGTTTACTTATCGGACATGTAATGTGTGTGTATGTTTGTGTGTCTGTTCGAGTCATAAGCCATACCTTTGAATTAATGGGCATATTCTGATTCAAACGTATTTGGTAAGAGACCAAACCACTTCCGCTTGCTTATACTCCTTATACACTAATGTAAATATTTGACAATATTATACACACGTGCAATGATGAAGCCAAACAAAATAAAATTTTTAGCATAATTTTATACTTGTGTGTGTGTGTGTGTGTGTGTGTGTGTGTGTGTGTGTGTGTGTGTGTGTGTGTGTGCGTGTGTGCGTGTGTGTGGTGCGATTTTATTCAGTTCATAAATGTCCATAGTATTGCTGAAATATATATTCATGTTGATAGTGGACTTACTATATCTGCAACGATAGAATCCGCTTGTTGATAATGAAGTTGCTATATTTATCAGCTATAGAATGCGCTTGTTGATAATGAAATTCCTATCCTATCAGCTATATAATGTTTTATCTTATTTATTTTATTTATAAATTTGAGATAATAGTTTATATAGAAATATGTGCAGAAATGGAACTATTTTCAAGTCATTGTACATCCATTTCTTCACAATCCTGGAAAGTTATTGATGTTTCTGATCGTAAAATTTTGAGGGTCATTTGAACATTTTTGTCACATTGTTAAATGAAACATAACAACAAAACAACAAAATAGGACCTATACACTTTCATTGCAGTCTAGCTAATCTCCTCAAAGTCAACAATATGGAACAGTTAAGTAATGTGCCCAGAAGGAGTACGTTAGACATAAGAAAGAACATGACTTGTTGCAAACCACGTGCTTGTGAACACGCGCTAGTGTCAGCTGCCATCATTGAAAAGGTTAGGTACTTTGACTGTAATTATCTCTCTAAAAATCCAGTCTCATTTCTATGATGAATTATGTCTATGAATTTGGTTTTATATATATATAGTCTTGCACATATATTAAAGCCTTATGATGGAATAATAATGGATGGATTGGTCTCGTTAAATATAAATAAAAGACGAATTTTTATTACTCCTTTAGTAAAAAAAATTCCACCTGCAGAAACATTATGCCTCAGTAAAACGTCTATCTTATTACTGTGTAAAGAGTAGAGTTTTATGACACCCTTATAATCCGCCAAATGAGAGACATGCTGGTCTTGTGGTAGAATTATTAATAACTATAAATTAAGATTCTCGATCACTTGTAATTATTTATGTGTTATTAATAAATAAATAATAATCATAACGAGTGAAGTGTGCCCATCGAGATGTCACAGCTCTTTTCATGAGGTCTTTACCTTTCCCTCCTATTAACTAGCCTTCTCTTCTTTTACCAGTAGTATGGCCAGTTAGGTAAGACGACCACAGATCGAAGGTGCCTGAATTTTATATTCTCAGAATCAATGGTTCCACTTCTAAAAGTATGAACTAAAACTGCTCAGTAACTCATCCTCTGAATCACGTTTTATTTTTAATCCGTGTTTGGATCAACTGTGAGCAAGTTCAGCAGATATCTTAATTTTTGCTTGCCACCAACAGAGCATGAAGCCATTTTGATAAAGGCAAAACTTTTGCTTATAAGTAACCAACTGACCAAATAGACATTTTTTTTAAAATACAGAAAATCAACAGTCACGCAAACACATATACAAATGAAATATACATTAAAAAATCCAAGCATGTGTAAAAAAAAAAAAAAAAGGAGATACCAGAAGAGAATTGACATTGAGTCTTAGAAATATTGGATTGGAATAAACGTCAGCAAATTTTGCTTAAATTTCAAATAAAGAGACTTACTATGACACGCGCCTTTTTTAAGTAGCACGCCGTATACTAAGAGTTAATTGTAATGTACTGCGTCTGTCGTTGTCAAGATGACCACTCACCGCAAGAATAGGGCGGCTGTACATCTCGCGGACGTATCTGCGCAGGAAAGATCTTCGACGCGCAAGACGAGATCGCCGAGGGCGTAGCCTACTGAATGCACCCCGCGCCAGAACGAGTACGCCAGCACCGATCAGCACCGGCCCTGCGTATCGCTCCTTGTTCTCGTCCTTGTACGCTTCCAGGTTCTGAAAGTAAGGGGGCATAATTCATCTAACGTCATGATCAGCAAAGCTTAATAAAAGATATGAGTCATATGACAAACCGTTTATTTACATTCAAACTACTCTATACAGTGGCAGAATACGATCCAAACCCTTGCTCACCCCTCACCCCCATCAAATCAAAGTTGCCCACCCTCGTGTCATAAAAAATATACTAGGCCTCAGTAGCGTAATTTCGAATGCGCCCCACCCCTCCGCAAAAAATCTAAAATCAGCCCACCCATGCACTCTCTCTCTCTCTCTCTCTCTTCGATTCACAAAGAATTAGCTTGCTGTGCGTCCTCCGTAAACTTTATCTTGTGTGTGACGCCAACGCCACCTAGTTAATGATTATTATTATTATTAATTAAATGTCCATAACTTATTACAAGTGATGAGGATCTTAATTTATATTATTAATAATTCTCCAACAGACATCATTCGTCCCTCTCACTTGGTGGATATGCGGGTGCTGTAAACGTTTTCTCTTTTCCACAACACTAAAGACAAACATTTAACATTACACAATATTTCCGAAGGTAGAAAACTTCTTATTAAAGGAGAAGACACGTCCATCTTTAATCACTCTTTAGCGAGCCTCCACCCACCCATTTTCTTCTCCAGCATAAGATTATCAATATGTGTAAGAAGGACAATAAATCTATTAAGTCAACAATCAAATATGCATATGATAAATTTACTGAAAAAGATGTCTTCACATCAATATTTCCTTAAAACCATAAGTTGAATAATTTTATATCTATACAGATTTATATCCTAAATACAATTCAACAATAGTGTCAATACAAATCACAGGATAGTTCTTATTAGAGGACAGAAATGGAGTTATCAGAGATAAGCGATAATACTTTCTACATAACTTGGTTTAAGCACAGTCTCAACAATCTTTCTTGTGCTTTTGCAACAATGTCATAAGTTATTGTCCACATCAACTCCAGGTGTTACTCTCCTCACATTGAAAACACTGATATGCTGCTATTCTCTTGAAGCTAACCTGGGTGCTTTTTTTTTGCTGTGTCAGCTCCTTCAAACAGAACAATTGTAGCAATTTCTAATAACTTCCTTGTACCAGAAATCACTCGATGTAATCAGCATACCTTGCCACCATACATCAATGGAGTGCAGTGTATTCTTACACTTACACAATGCAGTAGAGGCTTCCTGCATCTACCACGGCCATAGTGGTTTATAATCAATAAACCAGGAGATTCAAATAATACACGGAAAGAAAGACTGTTTATTCCATGTAAAATATAATCATGGAACAAACGCTAAGTTTCCAATTTATACATTTTAAACTCCATTCACTATTACATTCAAATCTCAACTTACAATTACCTGCAACAGTATTTATTAGCCAAATACACACACACACACACACACACACACACACACACACACACACACACACACACACACACACAGTATAATAAATACAGCACAACAATTTATGAACAGCTTCCCTAGGAACAATGTCAAATGTTAACATACTATATTCAAGCATCTTAGTTCAAACATTTGTAAAAACAATAGTCTACTCACATAATACATCTCTAAGTAAAATTCAAGCATAACGTATCACTAGCAAAAACGGGTGAAATATTTAAAAGTCCATTTTCTCTCAACCATTAAGCTTAAGACCTGACTTCTTGCCACACCAAATGAAGTGATTAGACAATAATTTTCTAAAGCATGTAAACTTTTTTATGCAGCCCATTGACTGGTCTCGGTCTCGTTCTCGTAAATCGTAACCATTGGATAATAAAACCTACTCATCCAGTTGGAATTGGTTTGCATTTCTAGCATATTCTCAACTCGAGTGTCTATCCAACTCAGTCACTTTAAAAAAAAAAAACCATCATAAAAAGTGCCCAAGGTCTGGTCATTTCGACAATTAAAAAAATTATATAACAGTTAAGTTTTAAAATAGGGATAGGAAAATGTACTCTGCCACAATGTGCATATTTTTTCAAATTTCAAGTACAACTCGTTTTTGAAGGAACAAATATTGGATCTCTCCTGTTAAAAGGCCTTCAGTCACTGCGGGAGGCTGCAGCGCCAGTAGCTACGTCATTGCTTAGCCTATGTCTCCTCGAATAATAACTTTGGTGAGTAATTGTAACGGTTTGAGCGTATTGAGTGTGCGTTATTGCGTGCATGTGTGTGTCTGTGTGTGTGTGGCAGTGGCTACAAATGCATGACAACATGATAATGTCCAGGTTTAAGAGTTATGTGATAAAGGCGCCAGATACAAACAAAAATGACTTCATTATATATTAGCAGGTACATCACTAGGGCAAACGACTCTAGAGCATCTGAAAACGGGATTTGTTTCTTTTAAAAAAAAAACAACAACAACATTTCTGATTTTAATTAGGAACATAAATCGATCCCTATCTCAGTGTATCTTATTGAATTTCAAGGCTAGATATATCTTTGCCTGACAACAAATATTATATATATCTTTGCTAAATAACCAGATATGTACACTTCTTGGCAACGGATTATGTCTCATTGCTTGTCAACGAGTTATGGACTTTTGCTTGATTAAAAGTGACGCAGTTTGTTTGACAATGAGTTATGTGCCCTTGTTTGCTAAGAGAGCTGCAAATCTAGCAATGTGACAGTTGGACGTAATACATCACGCTCGGTAGTTATCTTGCCGAAGTATAATTACATTTTCACTATAAACACACAGATACACACAAACACACACAACACTCACACAAATGTATATTATATACCTGATTGTGTATGCCCATGCGTGTGTGCGCGCGCGCGTGTTTCTTAGCAATACACAAAACAATATCAAAGAGAAATTGAAAATCAGAAGTGCAGATCAGTACATGAATCATACTTTAAAAAAAAAATCCATACAAGTATTTTTGAAATCGATCAACATCCAGAGAGAGAATATCTAAATGCGCAGTTGCAGTAGTTAGAAGAGAGAAATATCCAGTACAAATGACCCCAAACTGTCTTTAATGGCAAAATCCTGTAGCGAAAACACACAGACGCTAATCTCACTGTTTCTTTTTAGAAATGTCTAATGTAATAACTCTGCCCTAAGAACAAATTACCACTGCACCCACCACAGCCGTGCGAATTAGTGAGCTCGTTGGCGGTGCAATTATTATGGACAAATATTGATGAAAGAAAAGGACCACGATTTGCATGACAAAAATAAAACAAAAGTAACTTTTGTTCCTTGTTTCTTAGAACAGGGATTAATACTTTGTTACAAAGATTGTAACTTGTCACAAATTTTTTAAATGAATATTTTGTATAGCTTACCGCAGTTTGGTTGAATATTAGTAGATACACTGCTTGCATAAGTATTGTTTTGGTTACAAAAATGTGACGCGTGGAAAGCGCTAAGATATCAACATAACTAATTTTATGATTTTTCTTATATACGTTTACAATTATCTTATAAGAAATGCTTCACACTCTATAAGTGAGTTGTGTTAGTTGTCATGAATTGGTGACGTGACAATCAGAACTTAGCTGCTTGTTTAAATATTCTATTTATAGCGCTGTCTATAATGTGTAAACAACAGCAACAACAACATTCTTTCAATTAATCATAACAAGTCTATAACCACAGCAGTGATATTACGGAATATGACGGAGCCTAAAAGAAGTTGTGGTGACGTTGAAGCTGTACTCAGCAGCATCGACTGTAACCGAGTGCAACTAAGGAAACGTGATACCAGAAGCCAGAAAATTGAAACGTCTCTAAAGCGAAATGCTCCTGGAACTTAAGACCGGAGACGCAGATAATAATGTCATAAAATTAAAATCTGTCTGTCAGGGTATCTCTCTCTAGCAACCAGGATAAAAATGTCATTAGCCCAATTTCACATTCAATGAATGGAAATTCATTGTTATTTTACGTGCAGTTTAGATTAAAATCTTTTCCTCATTAAAACTATTGTAACTACAATTTACTGTTACTAATATCTATGCTCACATCGCTCTGAAATCTGACCAAAATCTGACCAAATTATCCTGTCGCTTAGCACGGACTCAAATAAAAACATTAGTAGGTTGAGTGAAACAGAACTAGCGCTATTATTTAAGCAAAGTAAAAATATCTATAAGTAATCTGAAAAGTAAAGATGTTAATAAGTTTGCCATTGGTTAGCGTCTTCGATACGAGAGTTATCATTGGTCTTCTAAAATTTACCAAACTTTTGCCGGCCAGTCAAGGGCACCTTGCTCAGTTTGGTCCCATCTTTCACGTAACTGTCCGCCTTTTGTCCTTCTTCCTGAGAACACTAAATTTCCCTTTGTCTTAACTTATGTTCTGTCCAGTCATAGCAGAGTGGCCAGTTGCGACCGAAGCTTTAAGCTTGTTTGCTTTTGCTGTAGAATAGTAATGAATCCATGTTTATTCCGTGTAATTTTTAAAGATGGATTCTTCAACCGTCCACGTCGTTAGAGAAGATTATCTGTCGACGATTGCATTTTAGAGATCTAAATGTTTTTTTTAAAAAGAATGTAATATACTTCTTTTCCAATTGAAACAGTTATGGTGTAACAGAGTGACGGAAGACGACGCTGCGTGATTGTTTTCCGAGTCAGTAATGCGTTACATCGGAGGCATTTTAACAACTGTAAGAGAATTATTTTGTGTATGCTGTTTGTTTGTTTCTTTATGTGTGTGCGTATTTGTATGAAATCTCATACACTTTCTGTATGCTGTTGTGGCATATTGTTAAGTGTGAGTGCAAGAGGAGAGAAAGACGAGAAAACTAAACTGGTTGATTAGTTACTCCCTTGCATGTTCACTGGAAACTAACCCCGTTTCTCGGCAACATGCACACAATTTGTATGGTTCTGTTTTTGATTATAAAACATACCCGTAAATTAACAGAACCGAGTCTGAAGAAACGTTAACATGTATACGACTATAGTTTTCTGAAGAAAAAAGAGCCTTTTGCAGGTAACTGTACACTCAATAGAGGCCATTTTGTTGATGTTATGTATCATATACTGACCAGCACAGATTGGTCGTAATGACGTACATACAAATTATATATCACGACTGAGTTCGAATAGAAGTTATTGCCTTCGTTTCCCGGCATGCAGTGTTCCGAATATAACTCATTGTTTTTGCCATGTGGTGAATGTATTCGGGATTTCGTTAAGTGTATGTCGTGATAATAATACTAATTAGTGAAAATAACCATTTAATCGCGTGATTAATTGCGCTATTCTTCATTTGCTTAACTGCTGGTTTGATTTAGTTTGATTTCCAATAAATAATTCGGGTATACTATTCTACTAAAACCGCTGGTATGTGTGACATCTTGCAAACTAAAAATTAAAGAAAATAAAAACAAATAGCAAAAACGGCAGAAACCATTTTGATATCACATGGCCACCTATTTAGGGAGCCAGACCAATCAAATCAACAGAAAAGGTATGCCGTTAACATAGGATAGAACGAATAAAACGTAAAATACAGGACTTGTTGCCTCGTGATACCTGGAATGTGAGAGAGGTAATGATGACGCCGACCACTAGCAACATCATTCCGGAAATGATGTAGCACAAAGCGTTGCCAAGGAGATACGTGCACGGGTTACCGCTCGGTGCATATAGGCTGGCGTCCATTGGTCGACGCCACGTGATCACAGTTTGCATCTTGAGCGGTCCCTGTCATGCAAAAAAAAAAAAAAAGTAAGAGACCCAAATTAGAACTGTCCGCAGACTATTATAGAGTCAAGGACTGATACAAACAATCAAAAAAAAGAAGAATTTCGGATTGGACAGAAACGGAAGCCGTTTACTTTTAATCACTAGCCATGAGAAATCTGACGCTACAATTACATTTCAAAAAATATTTTCAACGTGTATGCTATGTAATGAGTATGTTTATATTTAGAACATACTGTATGCTATATAATGAGTATGTTTATATTTAGAACATACTGTATGCTATATAATGAGTATGTTTATATTTAGTACATACTGTATGTTATATAATGAGTATATTTTGAACACATTGTATGCTATATAATGAGTATGTTGATTTTTTGAACATATTGTAATCTATATAATGAGTATGTTTATATTTTGAACATATTGTATGCTATTTAATGATGGGTTTATTAACACGCCACTGAATTACAATACGACTCAAACTATGTGTATTTACCTGCATGCGCCAGAATTGTGAAGATTTGTTGTTCGGAACTTAAGTGCTGATTAGGGTGTTCAACGTCAGTTGTTTTTAAGTATCTTTAATTTAAAGCCAGTCTGAATGGTAATTAATGTGTCGTGAATTAATAGTCATGGGGTTAATACAAATTAATCATCGATATTAGCTGTTTAGCACACACACACACACACACACACACACACACACACACACACACACACACACACACACACGCACACACACACACACACACACATATATATATATATATATATATATGAGCATATGTTCATTGGTGCTACATGATTGCTGTGTAGACATTACAGAATGAGAGAACATTATAATTTGTATTTGTTGCAAGCGGATTAATAGTATGGGTGCGGAGCGATTATTGTTTGGGCATTAGTGAGTAGAAGAATATTTGGCGTTGTGGAAAAACTCTAATTTTAATGGTTTCTGATTAAATGTTGTTGTGTCGTCAACGCCAACGAGAAGTGTAAAGAACAAGATTCATTTGTTACAATGCAGCATTTATCTCCCTGTACTGGGACTTTTGGACACTTGGTTCGTATCTGTCACTTAATGTCAATGGCTCCAGAAAAAACTTAGTATTTATGTCAAGAAATCAAACAAAATGCTCAAAACATGAACTAGGAAGGGATGTTTTTGGTTGTAAAAATAAAACATAACAAAAGTACATTATCTCTGTATTCATTATTTTTTTTGCGGATGCGTGATCACGTGGTTCAAGCACACACATAGACAGGATAGAAGGATCAAGGCATTTCACGAAATATTATTTTCATCAAGATAAATAAATAGGAAAAGTAAAGATTAAAAATCATAGGAAGAAGATAAGGCTAGATCATTGTCTTAACAAAGAGACCAAATTGGTCAACAACACCAATTGGCATAGGCATCATGATTGGAGATCAGAAACTGGAAATACTTAATAAATTCTAGTACTTAGGAGCCATGGTGACAGTCGAGTGATCAAAACCAAAATAATTATCCAGGTTTGCGATGATAATAATAGCAGTGGCAAGGCTAAAGACAGTTTGGAAAGACAGAAACATCTCAGTCATGGACCCTCACACGGATCTTGAAAGGAATCAAGCTACTGAAATGAGATGCTTTCGAAGATCATTTCACAAATGAGGAAATTAGAAACAAAATTAGAAATTAGAATTAGGCAAGCCATTTGGCCCTATGAAGAGCTATTGGCCATTCAAGTGATCAGACAGAATTTTCTACAGTAGGTAAACGTTTGGATCACTGACCATTGGCTGGCCTCATTCTCGTAAATCATAATCATTAGATAGAGAAAATTACTCCCCCAGTTGGACTAGTTTGCATTAAAACATGCAAATGTTTAGCATAATCTCAACTCGGATTGTTTTGTTAGAACTGACACTTACAAAATATCATCATAAGACGTGTCCAAAATCGGGTCACTTTGACAGGTGAAAAAATTAAACAACAATTAAATTAAAATTTAAGGGATAGGCAAATTTACTCCAACACAGTATGTATGTATTATCAGAAGTGAAGCTTTACAAACACAAATTCATCTTATTTGCCCCTCCCCCTTAAGCATATATAATCATTTCCATGTAGATATCAGAGAAGATTTTAAATGCAAAGAAACACAGTTATGACTGGGAACAGATGTGATTGGAAACAATTTTGATTGGAAAGAGGTGCGATTGGGAGTGAGAATATATGTGACTGGGAACAGTTGTGAATAGGAACAAATATGACTGGGAACAGATGTGATTGGAAACAATTTGTGAATGGGAACAGATATGATTGGAAACACGTTTTGAATGGGAACAGATGTGATTGGAAACACGTTTTGAATGGGAACAGTTATGATTGGGAACAGTTGCGACTGGAAGTGGGAACAGTTGTGGCTCGGTGTGTTGTGCGGCTGGAAATAGATTTGTTGTATACATGCACATGGGGTTGTTCAGTTTACAGTGAGTTTTGGTTTGCTATTATGTTACAAAGATATCATTATATAGTGATACATAGGGCCTTCATATCTGCATGTGTGGTAATGTTATGTGTTCCTGAAGTTGTTATGATGCAATTTGGTTGCTTCTCTTTTGAAAGACTAGATGACACATCCCAATAAAATATTTACAGTGACAATATATTCTTAATGTTATAATGCATAAAGATTTTAAGTTAGCATTGGTTGTCTCCTTTTCTCATGCTGTGTTTCCATTTTCCAAACAACATCGTGTTCACGCGAGAATAAAGGAAGACTCGAGAACACATTTGCCATCACTATATGCTCTCCATCTGCAAGTGCCTTTCATTGGCCCGATGCCAAAAAAAGGGCAAGGAAAGCCAAGAGTACCCTTCCCTTTGTAGAGAAAATCTATAACTTTGGAAAGGGGAGGGGAGGGGAAGAACTGCCACCTTTCCTGAGAACGGCAACATACATGTACAGAACAGAAAATCACGATCGCCTTGGTACTGTTCGATCTGGTGATTAAACCATTTGTTTAATCAGTTCTGACCCAATGCGGCCAAACACAATCGTCCCACAGGAAGGAATGCTGATAGAATTTCCGAAATAAAAAGCGATTTTTTTGTCTTGTTGGGTGTACCATGCAACGATACCGTGGCATAAAGAAGATTAACGATTTTTTCTTGTCCGAGAATCCGGATTGGTGTAATCGACCAATATATATTTTTAAAAAAATATTTTATGATACTTCGACTAACGTAATTATAGTTTAGCACCTCTGCTTTGTTCTTATTTCACGACAATTTAATTAGTACATAATAAAAATGTGGTTACAAAGCAGAATGTTCAGTTATTGAGATAAAACATGACATTCACTAGATTATTTCTTTTTTTTGCATATTGGGTGAGTTTCTGGCTTGTTATGAAAACAGTAAAATTTGGTATACTGCTTACTTACTTCTTGAAAAAGCATTTGTTTGATTATGTTGACAAAGTCATGAGTTTGTTTACTACAGGTCAAACTTCTTGAAGCAGATTTTGTTTATATAGGCTAAGCAAAGAGTTTGCCTCACTTCCTGAAGAAGTATTTGACTGTGGTGACTAAGCCATGAGTTCATTATAAGGTTTGCAATACTTCTTGAAGAAGTATTTGAGTGTGGTGAATAAGCCATGAGTTTGCCATACTATTTATTATAATTCTTGAAGTAGTATTTGTTTGTATGTAATACAAATGCCACATAGTTAATGGATATGATTATTGTTAATAAATTAACCATCCAAAACTAATTACAAGTAAGATTATTAATGATCCTCCAGGAGATACCACTCGTCTCTCTCATTTGGCGGATATACAGGCGCTGTAAACATTTCCTCTCTTCCACCACATAAAACAATATTTACAGTCACATAATGTTTCCGGGAGTGGAAAACTTCTTACTAAAGGAGGAGATAAATTCGTCTTTAATCTATATTTAGCGAGCCCCCCCCCCCCCCCCTACACCCACTTTCTTCTCCAACATAAGATTATCAATATGTGTGAGAAGGTCAATAAATTTAACAATACATTTATTAAATCAACATTCACACAGACATATGACAAATACAATGAAAGAGATTATTTTATATCAATATTTCCATGAACCAATGTTTGGATAATTTTATGTTTACACAGTCCTATATCCTAAACATACAATACAACAATAGTTAATACAAATTGCAGGAAAGTCTTAGATAGTACAGAAATGGTGTTATTAGAGTTCATGATAAAAGTTTTACATAACCTTGTTTAATTGCTGTCTCAACAGTCTTCCTGCACTTTTGCAACAAAGCCACAAGTTATTGTTAGCAGTTATTACGTCAGCTCCATGTGTGTTACTAATATGTAAAAAAAAAAAAAAAAAACTGTTCTGCTGCTTAAAGTTAACCTGGGCGCTCCTTTTCGCCATGCCAACTCCTTCAAACAGAACAATAAATGTAGCGATGTCCACAACTTCTCTATACTGGAAAATGTTCAGGTATTCAACAAATCTTGCTACAACACATCAGTAGAGTGTAGTGTGTTCTTACACTTACATGCCGTTCCCCCTGTACCAGGGTCGGTCGTAGCAGTTTACAAACAATAAACAAGGTGGTTCATATAGCTGTTATAGCATGTGAAAGGCATGCTTTGGCTTCTTTGCTGTGACAGTTCCTTCAAGCAGGATAACAATTGTAGTGATTTATGGTGACTTCTTTGTACCAGAAATTGTTCATGTAATCAGCATATCTTACCACCATACTTCAAAGGGGTATAGTATATCTCCACACTTACACACCACTTCCACTTTTATCATGGTCAACCAATTCAGTTTACAAACAGTAATCAGATTCAAATCACACGAGTGAAGAAGAAAAAAACTGCTTAACCATCAAGCCAATGGCTGCTTTTCAAGACTGGACTTCTTCCCCACTTCAGATTCAGGATGATTAGAGAATATAATTTTCTTCAGCAAAATCCTTTTAATCTCACCCATTGGATGGTCTCGTTCTAGTAAATCATAACCATTGGATAATTAAAAAAAACAACAACTCATTGGTTTGCATTACATCAGCAATTCTAGAATATTCTTGCCTTAACCATTTACTTCAAACTCTTTCAAAAAATACCGTCATAAGGAGTGCCCAAGGTCGGGTTACTCTGACAATTTAAAAATGTATATAACAATTTAATTTTAAAATAGAGATAGGCAAATTTACTCCACCACAGAATGTGTTAACAAATTATCTAGTTTGTCAAAATACTTGACATATTTCTTGAAGAAATACTGATTAAGGATGTGGTTTGATATGTTGATACAGCCATTTGACATAATATAATACTGATCAATATTTTAGCTTGATGTGTTGATAAAGCCACGAGTTTGACATGATATGCCACTGATAAATCTGTGGTTTGATGTGTTGATAAAGCCATTTGAAATAATATAATACTGTTAAAGTTTGTGGCTTCATCTGTTGATAAAATCTTTTGACGTAATATAATATTGATAAAATTGTGGTTTGACATGAATATAAATCTTGTTTTGATGTGTTGATAACACCACGCGTTTGACAAAATACACATTTTGTCTTCCTAAAAACGCTTGTTTTGATGTGTTGATAATACCATGCGTTTGATAGAATACAAATCTTACGTCCTGAGAAAGCTTGTTTTGGTGTGTTGCCATGTGTTTGACAGAATACAGATCTTGTCTTACATCCTGAGAAAGCTTGTTTTGGTGTGTTGCCATGTGTTTGACAGAATACAAATCTTGTCTTACGTCCTGAGAAAGCTTGTTTTGATGTGTTGATAACACCAGTGTTTAATGAAGTCACGAGTTTCGCACAATATAAATCCATGAATTGTATATTCTATATTATTTATTATGTTTTATACATGTTTTGTTCGCTTTGTTTAAACTTACAACCGGAAATGCATCATTCGATCGATATACGTAATGCTTGACGTCACGATGTACGTTCTCGGTTTTGCCATTTAATTGGAGAAATCAATTCTACGTAAGCACATTTCCTTTCACAAGTTTTGAAGTGAGACATTTGGGTGAGTGACAAAGTAATCATTTCACTTTTCATACATCACACGATTTAAGAAGTGCTTTATGATGATTTAAAGTTGGACAAACTAACGAGAGAGCGACATATTTTATCATATGATTATCTTCAGGGAGTTCTTTGTATGAGTAAGTGCTCAATCTATTTTTCTGAGTGTTTATTCTGAAATAACTATAATTTTGGATTTCACTCTCTTGGTTCTGAGTGTTTATTCTGAAATAACTATAATTTTGGATTTCACTCTCTTGGTTCTGAGGAAAATATTCACATTACATTCTTTATAATTCTCATTGCAGTAAACCACAAATAGAGAGAGAGAGACAGAGACAGAGAGAGATAGATAAATAGTAGATAGATAGGTAGGTAGGTAGGTAGGTAGGTAGGTAGGTAGGTAAGTAGATAGCTAGAGAAATAGAGATAGATAGAGAGAGAGAGAGAGAGAGAGAGAGAGAGAGAGAGAGATTTAAATTTAAAGCGCGCACACACACGCACACGCACACACACACACACACACAATAATTTAATTTCCCTACTTAATGTAATCTGTATCTTGTGGGAGATTTTTCTTCTTGTCATATTGCAGCCGTATGTGTGTCAAATAAGAATTGGTAATGGTTTGGTCATATATTTGTTGTTTTCTTACATAGTACTAAATAATATTTACGTAACAATAAGCAGAAAAATGCTTTTTCAACTTTCTCCTTCCCTCTCTCTCTTTCACACACACACACACACACACACACACACACACACACACACACACACACACACACACACACACACACACACACACACATACACACATTCTAAAATCCCACACTATTGAATTTCTCTGTATTGTTTGTTCTTCAAAAAATCGCAAGAAGAGAAAAACCCAAACTGCTATGTTAATATTATTTCGTTTTAAATTGCACGCAGTAATTAAATATAAAACGGGCGTTACAAGCAGGCCCTGAGGAAAAGAAGCGGAAAGAAGATAAACAAGGAAAAGGGGGAGAGTCGAACTGATATTAAAATCTTGAGGACAGGAATAATAAAGAATATTCAGAAGCCGATTCTGAAGGAACCTTTAGACCGAATGATTACACTTTTAAGGAGCAGTCACAGTGAGCGATTACAGACTTAATGAGAATCGCACTGGGCGACAGCAGGACGAGAACTTTCACAGACGTTGCTCACACCTTGGTCATCATTCATCCTATGACCTATTTCAAAGGTTTCACGACATTTCGCAATTATGGAAACAATTACTTTTTTTAAAAAAAAGAAACTGTAGATATATACGGGAGATGATTGATGTGCATGTTCACTCTCAGACATAAAGTAATCCGGCAAATAGATTACATAAAGAGCGTTGTCTGCGTCTGCGCGCGCGCTCTCAAGGAAAGTTACTACAAGTTCTTTACAAATGCGCTGAAACGCAGACATTTACAAATGAAGACAACTAAGAGACAAATACTGCAATCTTACAAGTACTGACGTTTACTTAGTCTGACAAGTAGTGACGTTTACTGACGAGTGCTGACGTTTACTTAGTCTGATAAGTACTGACGTTTACTTAGTCTGACTAGTGACGTTTACTCAATCTGACAAGTACTGACGTTTAGTTAATCTGACAAGTACTGGCGTTTATTCAGTCTGAAAGTACTGAAGGTTTTACTCAATCTGACAAGTAGTGACGTTTACTTAATCTGACAATTAGTGCAATCTGGCGGTTACTTTGAGAAAACCATCAATGAAAATACCACATGAAAAAGATAAACTAACACAATGATCCACAGAACAGACAAATCACAAGAACTTACAATTATTTATTCGCTTAAAATAGAGTAGCAGAGCACATAACTGGGGAATTAATGTCTACAATGCATAATTATATCTTACACTCATTTCGCGGTCACCGCAAGAGCAGGAAACACAATATAAGGATTTAATTAATTTTTAATTTTTAAAACAAAATACCACAGCAGTATAACAATAAAAAGACTGAACTGAAGCATCACAGAATTTTTTTTACAAAACCCCTTAAATCGAGGCAAAGAAGCTTAACCAAAACAATAAATGGAAGCACAAAAGCTAAACGAAAATACATTTACATGCCATAAAATGACCCCCAAACAAAAGCAACTTTTCTGCACTATAAAGAACCCATCTCTACAGACTTATTATTTTTCTGCGCCTTGCATCAAACAACTTTGAGAGCGGCAAAGACGCTTATTTTCGGACACTCGCGAAGTCGATATTGAACTGTCATATTTACTATTTTATATATTCTTTTCTTGTTATTTATAACTCTATTAACATAATAAAAAATGGCTGGATTTAAAAGAAAATGTATTCGCAGCAAAGTAGTTTTTTTTCTTAATTTTGTCCTTTAGTATCTTTTTCCTCTTCATTTCAAGTTGTTTAATTAACAAGAGAGAGAGAGATGCGAGAAAGATGAGAAAGATGAGGAGATGAGAGAGAGAGAGAGAGAGAGAGAGAGAGAGAGAGAGAGATGAGGGAGATAAGAGAGAGATGAGAAAGATGAGAGGGAGATGAGAGAGAGATAATAGAGAGATGAAAGGGAAATAAGAGAGATAAGAAAGATGAGAGGAGAAAGATGAGAGGGAGATGAGAGAAAGATGAAAGAGAGATGAGAAACAGATGAGAGAGGTGAGAGAGAAATGAAGAACAGAGATGATGAGAGAGAGATGACAGAGGTGAGAGAAAGATGCGAGAGAGATGAGTGAGGTGATAAATAGATGAGAGAGGTGAGAGAGAAATGAAGAACAGAGATGATGAGAGAGAGATGACAGAGGTGAGAGAAAGATGCGAGAGAGATGAGTGAGGTGATAAATAGATGAGAGAGACGAAAGAGATGAGGAAGAGATGAGAGAAAGGTGAGAAACAGGAAAGATATGAGAGAGAGATGATAGAGGTGAGAAACAGATGAGGGAAATGAAAGAGATGAGGGAGAGATGAGAGAAAGATGAGAGAGAGATGAGAGAGGTGAGAAACAGAGAGATGAGAGAAAGATGAGAAACAGATGAGAGAGATGAGCATAGGGTTGGGTGGGACTCGAACGGAAACTGTTTTCCATGTGACAGGCTACTGGTCCGTTAAAACAAGGGCGATCAAGCAGAAGTGCACATAATAACATACAGTTAAGGTTATGTTAACTGGCACGAGGTCACGCTCCATAGGACATGACATAATACATCAGAATCAGGCACCCACAGCCCTCATCGTAGATTTCAGAATAAGATAGAAAATGAACCATGAATGAAACAAACAGAATACCCTGAAACACAAGTAATCGCAGAGCCTAAGTATACTGCAATTGACTACATTAATAAATACTAATTTTGACATATGCCTTTGCAAAACAAAACTAAAGGTTAAACATGTTTCAAATAATATAACATTCTTAATAAACCTAATCATCCACACAATACAAAGACCTATTTACCTTATCTAGCCAAGGGTTTCCTGTTCCATATACAACCTGTGTTAGGGAGGGACTCAATCTACCACCACCCCACACACAAAGAGTCGTTTTGCAAAGAGTGTGGAATAGAATTTCTATCGTGGTTTTATTACTCTTGAAACCACACTCATCTCTATCCATACTCACTCCTGATCCAATCAAATTCAAACCCATGACTTTCTCACACCTTCTAACCTACATTCTGTAATCACACATGTGACCTATCTATAAACAAGTTCTCGATTATGTCAGCATACGAATTCCATAACACCTAACCAAGGTCAAAACCAAGATTCCAAATATAATGTTTAAGCCAACGCGCTATTGCTTATAGGTCAGGGTTCTAGTTTCTACCAGACAATAACATCCCTACCCTGCGGCTACTACAACTCACTCGACAAATTTATTTCTCCCTTCACCCTTATTCACTGTGGACTTCACTTCCAAAAATAAACTTTATGTAACAATTTTAAATCAAACAAGTCACACATAGCATCTCATTTAAAAACAGAGATCAAAATATGAAAATGTGTATAAGAAATATGTGGGAGAATTCCCCCATCATATGTGATGGTGGGCTCGTCAAAATCAAGCATTACAAAAATGACACACACTACTTTCGACTGCCAGTTTTAATTAAGGGCGATCAAGCATTACATAAATGACACACAATACTGTCTACTGCCAGTTTTAATTAAGGGCGATCAAGCATTACATAAATGACACACACTACTGTCTACTGCCAGTTTTAATTAAGGGCGATCAAGCATTACATAAATGACACACACTACTGTCTACTGCCAGTTTTAATTAAGGGCGATCAAGCATGCAATACAAATAGTGACATACAACACGTACGCACTACTATCTGGTAATATTTATTTAATTATTTCACTAAATGAATACTAGAAAAATATGTAACACGCGTAACAATGAAGTGTTCTAATAATCAAAATGTTTATAATCATTTAAAATGTAAGATTAACAATTTCGAAATGTGTTTATATCATTTAAAATTCAAAACTACCAACACGATACATATTTATAGTGATTAAAATTAAAATCTATTAACAAAATATGCGTTTATGTTAATTTAAAATTCAATAGTAACAACATGAAATGTGTCTATTATCATTAACAATTCAAAACTAACAACTCAGCGAGTGCAATAAATAGCGCAATGAATTGCAACTCAGTGGTAAGAAAGACCTCACCGAGAAACGATAAATAATTATTTCAAATGTAAATGAGAAGAGAGACAACTCAGTGGTAAGAAAGACCTCACCGAGAAACGATAAATAATTATTTCAAATGTAAATGAGAAGAGAGACAACTCAGTGGTAAGAAAGACCTCACCGAGAAACGATAAATAATTATTTCAAATGTAAATGAGAAGAGAGACAACTCAGTGGTAAGAAAGGCCTCACCGAGAAACGATAAATAATTATTTCAAATGTAAATGAGAAGAGAGACAACTCATTTAGAACGTGATATAAAATATATCCGATAAGAAAGACGGCTGATGATTCTTGTACGCTGAGATAATTGTCATACCTTCAATTATAAAGAAGGAATGCAAAATTGGTTTGCTTTTGTCTAAAAGTCTTATATCTGATTTGCGAAATATAATTACATAGAGAACGGTTCTGTTTGTAAATATCATTTTCATTATTCCAGTAATTATGTAAAGCTGTAAATATCACTCTCAGTATTCCAGTAATTATGTAAAGCTGTAAATATCACTTTCAATATTCCAGTAATTATGTAAAGCTGTAAATATCACTTTCAGTATTCCAGTAATTATGTAAAGCTGTAAAAGCTGTAAATATCACTTTCAGTATTCCAGTAATTATGTAAAGCTGTAAAAGCTGTAAATATCACTTTCAGTATTCCAGTAATTATGTAAAGCTGTAAAAGCTTCCCACTGTCTTTGTATCCACAGAAATTATTTGGCCGAAGACAAACCGATGGAAGGCAATAGAAAGGTGTGTTGAAACAAAATCTCCGAGTGTTGTTCTGACCAGGAGAACGTAATGTTCTACATAACAAGGAAGGATGAAGTTAATAAGTACGGGTCATAATCAAGGAGAGAGAAAACTCTTTCAAACGTGCAAAATATCACTTTATGCAGTCGTTTATGTTAGTAGATCTTTGCTACTTTGTTTCACTGAAGGCACAAATAAAATACCACTTTGAAGGAAGGTGTAATCTTTATCTCTTTAGTGCACTCATTAACAATTTATTATGTCCCCTTACTGCAGTCATTAAGAATTTATTATGTGCATTAATAAAGAATTTAATAATTCTCTTTAGTACAGTCACGAAGAATTAATTATATCTCCTTAGTGCAGTCATGAAAAATTGATTATGTTTCCTTGGTTTAGTCATTAGCATTTTATTATGCATCATTAAGAATGTAGTCATTAAGAATTTATTATATCCAATTAGTGTAGCTATTAAGAATGTATTATTTCCCCTTAGTGCATTCAATAAGAATTTATTATGTCTCGTTAATGTAGTCATTAAGAATATATGTCCCTTTGTGTAGTTATTAAGAATTTGTTATCACTTAATGTGGTCATTAAGAATTTATTATGTCCCCTTTGTGCAGTCATTAAGAATTTATTATGTCTCCTTAGTCCATTCATTAAGAATGTATTATTTCTTTAGTGTAGTCATTAAGGATTTATTATCTTGTTAGTGTATTAGGAATCACTGTCCCGTTAATATAGTTATTAGGAATTTACTGTGCTTTGAGTGTAGCCATTAGGAATTCACTATCCCTTTCGTGCATTTGTAGGAATTCTGTCTCCTTAGTGTAGCTATTAGAAACTAACTCCTCTCAGCATGATGTGATTTATTTATTTTTTTGCATCTCAAGCAAACATTACCAAAACCCTTTAAATCAAAAGGAAATGCACAGGATTTGCAGAATAACATCCTTAATAAAACGAAATATATTTTAGAAAATTCTGTAGAGATGAAGCAATGGCAGCAAAACAACAGCGAAATCTCGCCGAAAGTTTATAACTCTCTCCCCGAGACTTGGCCGAGATCGATACCAGTAGACGCCGTGAAGAAAACTAGTGGAACGGGTGAAGATTCCGACAGTGCGAAAGGCAATGTTGATTTAGGAAACTCATAAAGTGCACAGGCAGGAATTTATTGGTACATGTAAGAAAAAGAAGTTGCAAATATTACGTTCCATAATTTCTCCCTTTTTTATATAAAAAACTTTCTTCTTTTTACCCATACAGTGCGAGCCAGTCGGAAATGCCTCCTGACTAGACATTTATATTCAGCTTTTCAGCAGAAGGATTATTTTGTTTTAAAGATGCTCTGGGATTATTCGTAAATAGGTATTTTGATAAGAAGATTGTACAGATTTCATTGATTTACTATAGCCACTGTGGCTTATTGACTTTTGTAGTATGCTTTATATTGATGTTACAGAGTTCTTTATTTAACAGATCTGACCTATATAGCTTTGTTGACCTATTCAGTGTGAAACCGTGATCTACTTACTGTTATAATTGATGATTGTTATTGTCTGCCATTGATGTGACATTTGTTTTCTTCAGTTAAAGTAATGTTGTTACTGTGATATTTAAGGTCATGGTCCCTGTTTGCAAGAAAAAAGAAACAAAACCCTAGTGCAAGTTGTTATGCAAGTGCTACTATACTGGCTTCTCATTGAAATAAACTGTTGCTCCTCAAATAAAAACGACACTACAGTCAAGAATAACAGCATTGATGCAAGGGAAAGTTATAAGCCTCAAAAGCAGGGAAGATTTCAAAGAAAAGCTTTTGATAATGTGCTAGAATAATATTCACAATTAAATTTGTAATTTCTCATACATGTGCGCAATACAAATGACAAAAAAAAACCCAATGTGTATAAATGTATGAATATCTTATCTTAACTTAACTTACGACTGATTAACTCGGCGGTTCCACGAAGTCTCACATTGAGGAATTGGAACTTTGTCTTAATTTATTAATTTATAGAGCCATCATCTCATAAGCATAAACATTCAATATCTTTAGAACAATAGAATGTGAGACGACAAAAAGTCTCAAAATTTAAAGATATGTTCTTGTAACATTCCAAATATAATTCAATGATCAATACGTATATTAAGAAATAGTTGAAATATATTCCGCTACACAATGTGCAGTATTACCACTTACTCTCATGACTTATTTATTTATTTATCAGCATAAACACCTGAACAAAGTAATACATGTCCAAAAATAGTCACTTAAAAAAGTTTCTTAATGTAATATCAACGTAGAGATATACATTACAAAAACACCCACTTTTTACCAAACTTCATACTGGCTTAACTCTTGTCTGTGTGTGTGTGTGTGTGTGTGTGTGTGTGTGTGTGTGTGTGTGTGTGTGTGTGTGTGTGACATTTCTAGGCACCCTTCACTCGTTATGATTATTATTTATTTTTAATAACACAAACCTAATTACAAGTGATCGAAAATCTTAATTTATAGTTCTTAACAATTCTCCCAAAAGACCAAAATGTCTCTCCCTTGGCGGATTATAAGGGTGTCGTAAAACTCTTCTCTTTACACAATAATAAGATAGACGTTTTACTGTCGCATGATGTTTCTGTAGGTGTAAACTTCTTGCTAAAGGAGTAATAAAAATCCGTCCTTCATTTATATTTAACGAGCCCCGCTATCCACCCACTCTTACTCCAACATACGGTTTTATTATATGTGCAAGGTTAGAAATTTAACAATAAATTTATTAAATCAACAATCAAATATTCAACATTTGAATATTGTGGCAGAGTCACTTCCCTTTCTAATCCTTTCAGTATTTTATCGCCTTTCAGACACACATTATTACATTAAATTCATTAGCATATCACTTTAAAACATTACACTAATTACACTGGGCAACATCAAATTTGCTAAGAGTTTTTGACGGATTTATGACAGTTTTATTGTGCTGGATCCAAAGACTAATTATTCTTATAAGAGAAAATATGATTATAGTTCTTTCCTAGAGAACAAAATAACTTCATACATATTTCTTAGAAGAGACAAATAGATTACATCTTTTTCTTAGAAGAGAAAATAAGTGTGCAATTCTATTTTTCATCATTTGGATTTGAACATGAAGAATACTTACGTATTTCGGATAAATGTCTAAACACGTGTTGGCAAGGATGGTCCCAGACGCATTTAATCTTGAAAGAGAAGTAGAATGAGTGAATTTTATGGCGGGCACCAAAAACATTTTACTCTTGCAATTTTCGTTTAACAAGTCTACCTTCACCTTAGTAGCGAATGTTTGATGATTCATGAAATTTCAAAACATGTCCTCTTTAACTGACATTCTTTTATGAAGTCCATTTTCTTTTTTTTTTTGGAATAGGCAGTTCTAAAATGTTTGGCATGCGTGACGTCACAACTACACGTCCGGTCTGTTTGTCACAAATTCTAACCATTTTACCGTCTCACCTCATTGTTCCGTTCTCGGGTGTATGACTTCATAAAAGGAACTAGTTCCTGGACCTTCCAGCTACTGCTCATACCCTCAAACTTTGCAACGCTCACTCATCATTTCCTGTCAGTTATCATGTCCCCCCCCCCCCTTCTCATTCCCATATCACTACATCTAAAGATCTTAGGACACATTTTTTTAGTTTATTCATTCCCAAACAACGCGAAATACAAAAGAAATAACCCTTTTCGCGTTGAGGTGCGCCACCTCTGAAGAATGCCGGGTTATATTCCTGCATTCCGTGCATCCCTTCTCCCCATAGTCTCCTTCCAGCCACTGCCCCTTTCTTATTCAGTTCTCTCCCTTTCATGTATTCAGATGACTGCATCTAAAGGAGTTTTCTTTTCATGTATTCAAACTAAATTTTTATTTGCCTGCTCGACAGCGCATATACGGAAAGACGGACCATCTGCTGGCTATTTCTCTGTTCCCAGTGGATTACTTTGCAAAATATTTTATTGTATTAAAATAAAATCATGTAACATTTAATGGCTCTCTCGTCCCGAGCATTACAACAAACGAGATTGTGTGAGTCAGAGTATGGATTATATCTAATGCGCCTAATTATTTTTTGTGGGGGTGGGGGTGGGGTTGAATTGAGCGGTCCACTTGGTAGAGTTGTGATCCCAGAAATTAGTGAGGGGAACCAAGTCCCTCCAAGGTTATTCAAGATCGAGAGCCTAATAAGATTAAAAACCCAACGCAAGTTATGGAGAAAAAGGACGTTAACGGAACCACCAACACCAAAATTAATTTGTTGATGTAGATTATAACAAACTAAGGCTCTTACTTGTTTATTTTTATAAAGAACTTGTCTCAGATTTGTCATCTATATGATACTTGCTTGCAACAAATCGTGTCAAATTTGTCTTCTAAAAAAAACACCGTGTATTTAAAAAAATTGTAAATCATTTGCTGTCTATAAACATAATTACTTTAACAATAACAAACCATATCAAGATTGTCGTCTACGATTAACTTGCTTTTAGCAAATAGTTATTAAATTTGTCATCTACTAACAGTTTGAAAGAAAACAAATAGTATCACCTTGACATTTTAAAAATCGTATCACCTTGACATTTTAAAGCATGCTTTTCACAAAGCTGTACCACATTTATTGCATATAAACATCTCTTTCTTTAATAAATCATATAATTTTTACATTTTAAAGCATGTTTTTAACAAAACTGTACTACATTTATTGTATATAAACAACTATTTTTTAATAAATCATATCATTTTCACATTTAAAGAATGCTTTAAACAAGGCTGTACCACATTTATTGCCTATAAACCTCTTTTTTAAAAAATAAATAGTATCTACTTAACATTTTTAAGCATGCTTTCAACAAGGTCGTATCGCCTATAAACATGTCTCTCTTGAACAAATCGTATCACATTGACATTTTAAAGCATGCTTTTAAGAAAACAGACATTTATTGTATATAAGCATATCTTTCTTTGACAAATTTTAAAGCATTAACAAAGCCATACCACATTTATTGCCTATAAGTACATCCTTCTTTAACAAGTTGGATTACACTTATCATTTACAAATAATTCTTTAACAGATTATATAACTCTTAACATATACAAATATATTTTTAACAAATTGTATAACACTCATCATTTAGAAATATTTCTTTAACAAATCGCATAACATTTATCATCAACATTTTTTAAAAATTGTAAAGCCCTTATTGTTTACGATTTTTTAAAAATAACAAATCATATAACTCTTATCATCTATAATATGTTTTAAACAAATCATAATACTTATCATCTACAAAAATATTTTTTAAACAAATCATCTACAAATATTTTTTAAAACATTATATAACACCATCAGTCGCTTCCAAGACTAGGGTGTAAAATTTTGCCCTGTCACGTTTTATTTTCACCCTTTGGTTTTGCAGAAACCAAAGGTATGACATTTCAATAAATATTCAAGTAGTGTAAGGTGCACCGGTATAAAAGTAAATGGTACATACACGTTTAGGTCAATCATGTAACTAACAACGAGAGATATGCCACATGTTTTTTCAGTTAAGAAGCAGTGTAGGGCAAAAATAAGCTAATTAAAATTATTATTTAACTTGTAAATCCAACATTGACCCACTAGTGAGCAAACCCCTCAGTCAGTATCAATGGGAAAATCAGAAGTCTTGAGATCTGGGAGATAAATGGTAGCAGGTTTTCATTCATGAATGAGTAGGCATGGAAAAATACCTTGATTATGGGTCAAGGTGAGCTGTAGACATCACGCAACAATGGTAATAACTCCTAGCAATGGACAAGAATAAAATTACTTTTCTTAGAGCCACCCCATGCTTCAGCAAAGAAGAAGAGCTAGCCCTGTCTAAATCAAAGATAGTAAATTCAGTGTTTGAATGAGTCTAAAAAGGACTTTGAAGAAAAAGAGAGTGAAATGAATTTTTGAGGAAAATTTTGAGTCTTCAATAGAGTATTATTTCCACCCTTTGGCTTTGCAGAAACAAAAGATATGATAATTTGATCTAGTAGTATTAACTTTTTAAAATAAATGTTTGTTTTATGATGCTAAATAGAATGTTATGTATATTTTAATCATTGTTTTTTCAGTTTAGTGGACTTTGTCACTCAGATTGCCTGAGACTTGCCCATTGTTAATTATTGCACCAAAATACTTATCAGTGCATTGTTAATTGCAGGTTTCTATTATGTTCTGTTTGGTTTGTTTTCTTCTACCACCATTCTTGTCATCATTCTCCTACAGCATTTAATTTCTGGATCTGGTTTGGACCATGCCTGACATCCTAGATCTGACATGCAGTCTAAAGCATCATTTTGGCTGTTGTGAGAGAGTTTCATGACATGATATTTGTGTGACATGAAGAACAGATGACACTGGGACCTCTTGATGTAAGCCACCTGCTGTATGTGTAGCAGAATGAAAGGAATGCTGCCAGATGGTGAAATAAGCTCCATGTTCCCCATGTACATTAGTGTCATGAGTGTGCATTCTATTTGTAATAGACCTTTATATGAAACTATTCTGTAAGAATAAAGAAGAAAATTATACAGGAAAATTATACAAGAACTATAAACTTTCTTTGGGGAAAAACTAGTAGGTTGGAAGATGAACTTTAGAGCAGGCTAGATCTGTCTGAGAGCACAATTAAGAATTGAAAATTGTAACTGTGAATTGTGATTTGGTTGCTTACTATTTTGTATTATTTATTGTCACAAGGGGGGGGGGGTAAACTAAGAAAGTGAGTAGTGGGGAAATGTCATTGTAGTGTACAGCTACCGTCTCCATCACATTCTCTTCTATCACAACTTTCTTCAGCCCCTTAGTGTTTTGTCAACATACATAGGACCTGTTGGTTGTCCATCACAGTGTCTGATACACTATGGATGTTTGTATGGCTTTTTTTTTATGCATGCAAGGGTTACATATACTGATGTGTTTGGATGTAAGATTGTATGTAGAGTGGAGCATGTAAACAATACAATGTAGACATAGCACTCACCCTTTCAAAACAATAGTAGACAAGTTACTACATTTTTATGAATATGATTTAACTTTATTTCCTACAGATTCTCTTTCTTGCAGTGAATATAATTGCTTGTTTCATAAACCATTCAGTCATAAAACATATTCTGTAGGGGTAAAGGAGTAATTTTTTTCTAAATGATGGATGATGAAAATAATAAGAGAAATAAAGAAAAGAAGTAAAAAAAACAACAAATTAACAACCTGCATAATCACAGCAATTGCCACCATGAAAATAGCTACAAGTAGAAAGTACAAAGTTATTTCTAAAAATGTCACATCAGAGTCCTGGAACTATTTCGTTCCTCCACAATTCAGTAGAAAATAGATAAAAGTTCAAATCCTAAATCCTACGTAGCCCTGTTTAATCATAATTAATTTATTGTGCACTGAGGTTTTCACTAATAGATTGAAATTTAGTTTACTTACAGTGGGTTTTTTGTACCCTTCAAAAATCAAATTGGGTGTGTTCAAAAAAAAAGATGACAATCGGTCATGCAGAAAAATGATAACCAGTTAGATGTGCTGGTTATGTCAGCACTGATTGTAGATGATTCCCGTGAAGAAAAATTCGATAATCATTTAGATGTGTATGTGTTGTATTGATTCTAGACTTCTCATGTAGAAGAATGAAGAAGGTCACAGTTCAAAGGACATGTGCTGTTGATGCTGGCAACTTACTTGTGCAGGAAAAATGATGGAGACAAAAATATATACTTGCTGAATGTAGCTTACTCAGTCTATCGGGTCGTTTGTCATCTCCTCTCTCACCGGGGTTGCTCAGCTGGCTCTTCCCCCTCTGACACACTCATAGATTCAAAAGATAGTCTGGTCCAAAGTAACTCATTAAAATGGCCACCTATCTATAGGTTGGGTCCAGACTTTCCTGTACATAGGTTAAGTCAAATGATGCTGAATGATTATTCAGACTCACAATCAAGTAAAACTGGTGACTCAAGTTGATGTCATGCTCCACCATCAGTGAAGTATCATCAGATATGGTATTACCCACACGGATGTAATCGCTCCACTCTAGAATAAAGGCAAACATCTGCTGTCCATAAGCAAAATGTCCACGACTGTTTGGCCAATGCACCACAATGGCTCATTAAATAATTAGTGATCTTGCCAAAAAAGTGGGACATCTCTTAGTAGTTAACTTTAAATGCTAAAATCACGGTAAGCTGCTTTACCATCTCAACATTTCTGAATGTCTAGCATGACATCACAAAACAACTACCACTATGCAGAATCTTGTTCTCCAAATTCATGTCTCAGTCTCATAATATCATTGTCAATTGCATTCGTCCAACCTGATGGCACTTTCTTATTTGAATTTTAAAAAATATATTTTCTTATTTCTGCTAAAGGTCCTTAACAGAATCTTCAATTCAAACTGATGTTAAAATCAAATTATGAAGAGAGAAATATTTACTTAAGCCTTGGCACCGACAAACTCTATGGGCCAGGAAGGAGAAATGTAGCACACAGCAAATTCAAGTCTCTCTTGTTTTTCTCTCTCCCTTGTTCTTTCTCCATCTCCTGACAAAAACATAAGTTTCTATTCACTACAATTCTCAGTGCTCCCCCCCCCCCCCGGGCTAAAATAATAATGCTTTTCGATTGGTTAGGGAAAATTGTGTACTAACTAAAACGTAAGTTTAGTAATTAAATATCCTGGTCCTAGCAGGTGCTGGTCAGTGAAGCTAAACACTAATTAAATGTTGATACAAACTGTCACCTCAACATCTTTGAGACTTGTCACGTTTTCATCCAATCGAGCCTCCAGACCTGTCTCATTAACCTCGGGTTTGACCTGTTTTCCATTGCAGGTGACCGCCTAATAGGTTTATGAGAGTTCTTGATTTACCTACCACCCCAGGCATGTAACTTGAAAAAACTAATTACCTCGAGCACTTCAAGTTCAAACTACTCCATTTGTTCTAACTGCTAAATTCTCAAACACTTAGTATATGTAATTACAAAAAGTACATTTAGTAAAAATAGTTCACACTAAATTGCTGAGTTTCTAACTTGTACAAAAATGTGAATAATTCTATAAACAAAACAGAGTTTCAAGATAACCGAGTTCTTTTTATCAAACACTTTCACTCAAAAGTGTACAAAAGCAAAACTGGATAATAATGTATGGAAACAAATAATATAACCTTTAGCAATACAGTACACATAAAATAAAATAGTGTTATTAATTAGCTACAGTGTAATTTTCAAATTACCAGTAATATTTATTTTCAAGAGGGCTTGCATAGTGTTTGAGACCATACTTATTTTCAAGAGGGCTTGCATAGTGTTTGAGACCGTACTTATTTTCAAGAGGCCTTGCATAGTGTTTGATACCGTACTTATTTTCAAGAGGCCTTGCATAGTGTTTGAGACAATACTTATTTTCAAGAGGGCTTGCACAATATTTGTTTAGATGAGATACAGAGAGATAATACTTATTTTCAAGAGGACTCAAAACATTTTCAATTATATGAAATATTCTTTCTTTACTGTCAGTGTTTGTTCAAATTATAGTATTGTTTATGTATTTTATTTGTGCTTCTTTGTCATATAATATTATTTCGCAAGAGAGTTCATTTTATTTGTTATTTAGGTCGTTAGATTTCTGGTGTATTCCAGTGGTATGTGCTGAGATCTTCGTGTGTAATATAATGTTATGCGTGACTTTTGTAGAGCGCTTTAATATTTCATATTATTAATTATTATAAATAACATTATTTTCTGCTAATGTTGTGGTATGTTACATAAACGGCTATATCAACTACAACTTATAGTGATGCTATTTAAAATAGCCCTATCATCTAATAGTTTGTGACATTTATTTAAACTGTTGTTCTTAGCGTCAACTATTGCTCTGGCACGCTACTTAATTGACTTTAGTCATTTGCTAATTTTCAATTGTTGTATTTACGTTTTTCTTTGAAGGGTGGTGTATGTTAAAGCAAGCTTAATTAATTATTCGAGGTTTTGGTGAGTTATGACTTTGAAGGGTGGTGTACGCTAAAGCAAGCTTAATTAATTATTCGAGGTTTTGGTGAGTTATGACTTTGAAGGGTGGTGTATGTTAAAGCAAGCTTAATTAATTATTCGAGGTTTTGGTGAGTTATGACTTTGAAGGGTGGTGTATGTTAAAGCAAGCTTAATTAATTATTCGAGGTTTTTGGTGAGTTATGACTTTGAAGGGTGGTGTATGTTAAAGCAAGCTTATTTAACTACTCGAGGTTTTTGGTGAGTTATGACTTAGTGAAAATAATTTAAATGTTTCTGCTGTTGCTATTGCTTTAATTTAAAAAGCTACATGTAAAAATGGCTCTATTATTCGAGAGTGATTTGACATATTTATTTCTTTTTTCGATCCACAATCCGGATAAGTCGATGTCATTGACCTGAAAGAGGAACCGAAACCCGTTTTTATGTCGAGAAACCCAAACGGGGACGTGTATTCCTGAGGACTGAATGAAAATCGTTTGCGCTTTCCCGTATAATTGGCTAAGGAATCGACCAGTGGGAAATCATTAGAAACGATTTTCGTGCCATGGGGCGAAAAGGAATCCCCCCCTCCTAAACACACACACACGCATACTCTCTCTCAAAAGCACACACACAAAACTCACGCATGCACACAGGCATGCACGCACGCACGCACGCACACACACGCACACTTTTCATTTTCTGTGCAATGGTCGGCGTGCGGAGAAAAAGCTGCCCTCAGATCAATAACGTCCATTATCGCTGCTGATTCAAAGAATTTGCCGCCGTTTATTTTATCGATTGCGTTTTTCTATTGTGTTTTCTGTTTTGATTGTTGTCATCGTTGTCGTCGTTGTTGTTGCTGCAGCATGCTACAGTTGCAAGAGAAGAGGTGTACGACACTGAGCGATAAAATATATTTTTGGAAAAACGAAAAGTCAGGTACCAGAAGGAATAGACCATCATGGCAGCAACAAAGTTTGACAGGCATTGGGGGGAGGGGAGTACAAGAAAGTTTGACAAACATTTTTAAACGTGAACATTTATCAGGAATTTTGTACAAGAACTTTTGACAGGCATTTTGTACAAGAACGTTTGACAAATATTTCTGTATAAGAACGTTTGACAGACATTTTTGTATAAGAACGTTTGAGGGATACTTTTACGCAAGTAAGTTTGACAGATATTTTTATACAAGAACGTTTGACAGGCATTTTTGTACAAGAACGTTTGACAGATATTTTTATACAAGAACGTTTGACATGCATTTTTGTACAAGAACGTTTGACAGATATTTTTATACAAGAACGTTTGACATGCATTTTTGTACAAGAACGTTTGCCAGATATTTTTATACAAGAACGTTTGACAGGCATTTTTGTACAAGAACGTTTGACAGGTATTTTTGTACAAGAACGTTTGGCAATCATTTTTGTATAAGAACGTTTGACCGACATTTCTGTACTAGAACGTTTGACAGATACTTTTATACAAGAATTTGACATATATTTTTATGCAAGAACGTTTGACAGGCATTTATATACAATAACGCTTACAGGCATTTTTGTAAAGGAACAGTCTTTAATATGCCAGCAACAGAGAAGATCCATTGAAATGTCAGCCGGCTGTTGGATAACAAGCCCATGTGGATGGGTTCACTCATAAAGAAAAGGACATATCGCGCATGCATATCAAGTAGCACACGTTGGTGAGATTTGTCTCTCACGTCATTATGGGTCAGTTAATAACTCTGACATATATTGTCTGCTGTTTTCTCTTGTGTGTCGCCAACTTCCGGACGATATCCTCACTGTTCTGGTTGAGAATTTAAATCGCTTGACGTAGGCAGATGTAAAATAAACGCCTTCGCAGTGTGTTATTTTGTCAGGTGTATATGATTGATATGTATGAGTAACGTAAGGTGTCATTTATACATCTAGTATTGATTATATAAGTATCTCATTTTAATGCTTGAAAGAAAGCCAAGTAACTGAAGGTGTCATTTATACTTCTTGTATTGATTATATAAGTATCCCATTTTAATGCTTGAAAAAAAGTCAAGTAACTGAAGGTGTCATTTATACTTCTAGTATTGATTATATAAGTATCTCATTTTAATCCTTAAAAGAAATCCAAGTAGCATAAAGGGTTAGAGGTACGTCAAGTCATCTTGATTGACAGGTAACAATGGTCAGACTTTACTCGACAACGCTTATCTCCTTTCTCCTTTGTACTCCCTCCCCCACCCCTCTCTATCCCTCTTTCTCTCCTAAAAGCATCTTTCCATGACCATTCCAGTGTACTCCGACAGGCACATAATGACAGGAGTTTTGTTAAAACACCTACACGTATTTCGTAGAGAATTATATCTTTTTGAACAATTATATATATTATAGTGAATGGTTGTGTAAATATTTCAGATGTAATTCAAAGGTCGCTGAACATCAGAGTGGAAACACAAAAAATCTGACAAACATTGCATGGAGATCTCACAAGTATTGTAGAGCCGCACGGTGGTATCCTGAAAAAACACTTAAGGCATACAGAAACTTACTGGGGAGAAATTAAGGCTGCACACAGCGACTTACTGGGGGGGAGGGGAAATTAAGGCTGCACACAGACTTACTGGGGGGGGGGATTAAGGCTGCATACAGAGACTTACTGGGGGGGGGGATTAAGGCTGCACACAGAGACTTACTGGGGGAAATTAAAGCTGCATGCTGACAAACACCTAAGGCATACAGAGACTTACTGGGGGAAATTAAAGCTGCATGCTGACAAACACCTAAGGCATACAGAGACTTACTAGGGGAAATTAAAGCTGCACGCTGACAAACATTATAGTCATAAAAAGCGTACTGGCAAATACTCTAGAGTTACATAACGACTCAGAAATAGCATTAAAAAGACGCATAACTGCTTACTGACCAACACTAAAAAATTGTACAAGACACACTTATATATACGTAGAACTACATTAGGGCCAATGAAAAGCAATGTACCAAGAAACACATTGATCTAAATATTGTAGAGTTGTACCGAGAAACACTGATATTTATTGTAAAGTTGTACCGAGACACACTGATAAATATTGTAGAGTTACATTATGGCACAATGACAAGCATAGTAGACTCGTACCAAGACACACTGCTAAATAGTGTGGAGTCGTACTGAGACACAGAAATAAATATTGTAGAGTTACATTAGGGCACAATGACAAACACTGTAAAGTTAATTCGTGGCAAACTAACAAACTTGTAGAATCACTGGATAACAAACATTGCAAATTCTTTCCGTCATACATTGATCCACAAGGTAGAATCATTTGCTAACACTGTAAATCATAAGATAAGTGATATACAGACAGTCGAATGATGGCGGACAGAAAATAATTAGAATCAAATGGTGATATACAGACAGTCAAATGATGACGGACAGCAAGTCAGTAGAGAGTCAAGTAGTGAGGAAAGTCGACAAAGGTAATGGAGAATATAAAATACTAGAAAGAAATAAACGAATGTTAACCATCATAAAGTCAATATTTACAAATATAAAATGTGAACGTATCACAAGACGCTATACGTACAGAACGTATCACAAAACGCTATACGTAGATAACGTATTCAATTAATGCATAAATCTCACCAACATTTAACTTCAAATATGCTCCCGACAAGAAAAATATCTGTATACTGTTTCAGATTTGGGAATAATGCTTCACTTTGCAAAAACTGTCTTGGAAACGTTTAATACTTCATTTTCTTTATAAACTGTCATTTAAATTCTAGCAGCTTGTTTAGTTTTGATTTAATATTTTTTCACGTATAAAGTATTTGAAAACAATATTATTTTATAAATTATATTTTTGATGCATTTTATTATACATACTTCGATAACGTGGTCAGCTATACTACAATATGTGACGTTAAATTAGGTTAATGTATACATCATTAACGGTGTTCTTAGAAATGTTGACGTCACTATATCAAAATGCATAAACACATCAACGTCACTTGCGCGAAAGAGGCGGAAGCCGGAAGCGCCCCCTACATTACGACGTCAACGTCATCTGTATATAAAAATGTAACCATGGTAATCAACAGTCGCTCATTTCTCCATGCTGCAAGGATTCTTTAAAAATAAAAAGTTTGAAACACGGGCAGAATTAGAGCAACGAATAGGCATTGTTGTGTGACTGTTAGGACGTGCAATGAAAACCTTCGGGTGGGGAGATTTCGCACGCGTGTATGTGTGTGTGTGCGTGACTTCAGGTAATGCATTCGATCGCTCGTCTGCCTACGGCAGAGCCTAACAGCACAGGTGCGTTTCACCAGTGGTTCTCGCGTGTTTGTCGTGGTTGGTCATTGGCGCGCTTTGCACGCGTAATGCGAATGATCGCCCCTGCTCTCCCCCAAGGTCGAAGGCTATATCGGTAATGATCTTCCGGGAAGATAAATTCCACTTCAGCGGTGCTGGAACCTAGGAATGAATATTTTAAGGGATATTCTCAAATCTAATTATTCCACTCACTGACTGGAGCCTGAGGTCGATGCGTCCGTCGAGCTAATGACAGTTTACTGAGACACGGCTTGGTGATACTGATGGATGCTATATGAAGGGAAGTAACGGTCTTAAGGGGGATGGTGAAGGATCAGAGGCAAGGATGAGGATCGCGAATACAAGAATTGTTTCATTTACAAATAGCATATTTAATGCATTTTTGTGGATACGTTTCTTGTTTGATTGTAGTTTTCAATGGTTTAGAGGTCAGCAGTCTTAGCCCATCCCCTACACATACACACACACACACACACACACACACACACACACACACACACACACACACACACACACACACACACACACACCAACGAAATATTTTCTCAGCGAAAGTAAATGTTGTATTATAAGATAACTCTATGTGAAAGACAGAGTTATAATAATCTTGCATAATCTGATGAAAACAGTGCGCGTGCGACCTCAGTGAAAGTAAATGTTGTAAGATAACTCTGTCTGAAAAAAGAGTGAGCACCCTTACATAATCTGGTGAAAACAGTGCGCCTGCGACCTCCGTGAAAGTAAATGTTGTAAGATAACTGTCTGAAAAAAGAGTGAGCACCCTTACATAATCTGATGAAAACAGTGCGCCTGCGACCTCAGTGAAAGTAAATGTTGTATTATAAGATAACTCCATGTGAAAGACAGAGTGAGCACCCTTGCATAATCTGATGAAAACAGTGCGCGTGCGACTTCAGTGAAAGTAAATGTTGTAAGATAACTCTGTCTGAAAAAAGAGTGAGCACCCTTACATAATCTGGTGAAAACAGTGCGCCTGCGACCTCCGTGAAAGTAAATGTTGTAAGATAACTCTGTCTGAAAAAAGAGTGAGCACCCTTACATAATCTGATGAAAACAGTGCGCCTGCGACCTCAATGAAGCAGGAAAGGCAAACAAAAGGAAGAGTAAGAATGACGACAGCAACTCCATGATAAAGAGATTGCGACGCCGACGACAGGAATGAAAAAGACAGTTAACCAAAACTAACGATTGTGTGATGGTGTCCCAGAGACGTTTTGTTGCTTTAGTAGAGATAGCAATGCCTGTCAGTGGATATGGTTATTACTGCTATAAAATATTGCCATTATTAAAAAAAATAGGCCCCCTCCATCCCTTGTGATGATTTGCCTGATAGTACAGATGTTGTATGCGTACTATTCTTTATACACACACACACACACATACACAAACACAAACACAAACACACACATATACATACACATACACTGAAATGTTTTCTGCCCTTATAACCTCTTTTGAAAATATGTATGTGTGGTCTATTTATTTTATTTTAACAGTAGCAGTATGTAGGAAGGAAGGAAGTAGCGAAAGAGTTTATTTTAAAGGAATTCGCCAAGTGCACATGAACTGGGGGAAAAATTTACTTTTCTTGACACAAAACACTTCCAGCCAGAAGACGGGCACTGCAAACATACAAGGAGTTAAAAAGGATTAAATTAAATAAGTGAAATTTAATAATAGGGAGTGTACTAAATAACACAATTACAAATACATTATAAAACGCTTAGATACAATTCCCATGCACACGCTGCATTATAATGCAAGATTTTTAACAAGTCTTGAAAATGAGATCGTAACTTGGGACAGCCGGAATGGTAATAATTCTTGAAAATTAAATTATAACTTTGGACAACCAGAATTATAAGAACTCTTGAAATTTAGATGGTATCTTGGGACATCCGGATTTGTAAGCAAGTCTTGAAAATTAGATCGTAACTTGGGACACACAGGCTGGAAACATAAAAATGTACTAGTACAATATTCGTACATATCACGTAATTGCCTGTAATTTTTTTTTTACCACCGATCAGCAGCAGGGCATGCATGGTACCACTCTGTCCACATTTTCTTCTTATTTCTTGTTTGCACGTTGTTATATGTCTACGACAATAAAACTGGAGTGCTCATGCGATGAGTTGCGAACTGCTATTTGATGATGCCACTTTGGATAACGAAACTTGCTCCTACTTACTGTAGCTATTTTCAATTTCCATTCCAAAGTTTTCAATACTAATGTTCAGAGAATCAAAAAATAAAAGACAATATTACACAAGCACCACATGGATCTACTTACACGATGCGATCTTGCGCTCCACTTGCTGGCCGTTGCTGAAGGTGTCTCACCCCATGACATCGGTAGTTTCACCTTCACCTGCGACAACGGGTCCAACCTCACCACTGGCCGCCCCACCACCGTCTTCTTGCCTATGGTCTCCACGTCCGTATCCAGCGCTGTGACTGTCACATCCGTTGTCGCTACTGAGATCTCTGACCCGGCTATCGGTGTTGCAGAGAAGCCCGTCTGCTGCAGACGAACTGAAGGTGTAGATCGTTTTTCATTTCACAGACGATTGTTTCGTGTTAGTTTGGCTCGAAATGTGTCTTACACAAAGCTGGGTGAACAAGAGTCGGCTTGGGCTTCACTTTGTCAAACATTTTGTTTCGATACAGAGTGACGTGCAGGCTTCTCCGTCACGGATGGGACTTGGCGAGCTGCCCACAATGAAATGGAGTAGGGTTATGCTTCAAAGATTTGCCATTGCCAAACACATTCATTAAGTACATGTTTACTTATCACCAGCATACACAGTCTGAACTATCATTAGTTTCACAGTTAAACATATCGTTAGCTAAACTTCACAGTTATCGTTAATTTTACAATTAGAGGTATCGTCAGCTCCGTAATTATGGAAATAGTTTAACAATCAATGATATGTTGAGCTGTACAGTCAGGTATATCATAAGCTTCTCAATTAAGGTCATCGCAAGCTACAGAAATATGGTTAACTAGGAAATCAGGGATAGTGCTAGCAGTCACAACTGTGTACATGTATGCATACTCAAGTAGTGATAGTGCTAGCAGTCACAACTGTGTGCATGTATGCATACTCAAGTAGTGATAGTGCTAGCAGTCACAACTGTGTACATGTATGCATACTCAAGTAGTGATAGTGCTAGCAGTCACAACTGTGTGCATGTATGCATACTCAAGTAGTGATATCGTTACTGTGCAATAATGGAGATCGTTAAACGTTAGGACCACAATTATCAAATTAGTTTGCACAGTCCTTTATAACGCTAGCATAAACACTTATGAGTATCTTCAGAGTGCACATAAATGTCATTAGAGTGCAAAATTGTAAATATATTTAGAGTGCACACTTCATGCAAATGCACCGATACAATGCTCATTTACATATATTGTTAATATACACAATTATAGACAGAATCAGCACTGAATATCTCATATAAATGTGCATTATTGTCAGCCAGAGCAGTCATATATATACATCGCAAAATACTCGTTCACACATACACACACACAATATATATATATATATGTACAATCCGTAATATCATATATATCATTAGCAAACGTGTAATGAATGATACTTTACAATACATATTCACACAGTGCACATAATAGTACACGTTAATAAATATATCTGTATCCATATAGTTAGCCTGCACAACTTAGGGACCGTTTGCTTGCGCGTTAGCATGAACAATTACAGGTATGGTGAAATTATGAAATCACCAATATCGCCGACACACAAACTAATAATATAATAATATAGTTTCTATGAACAGAATTATCAATCGTCCAATCAGCCTTTCAACATTCAAACTCATAATATAGTTTCTATGAACAGAATTATCAATCGTCCAATCAGTCTTTCAACATTCAAACTCATAATATAATTTCTATGAACAGAATTATCAATCGGCCAATCAACCTTTCAACATTCAAACAAACTTGCATAAAGCCTGAAATGCATATTCACTTAAATACATCCATACGACATCGCAAAGCCGCAAATTTAATTGCTTTAAAAAATATCATTCTAAGTGATTTGTTGTCACGCACTCGACTGCAAAGGGAAATCACTGCATAATATCAACGTTCTGCACTTAATTGGGTCCATTTATTAATTATTGTGATGCAAATTCAGGTATTTCGTATTCTTCTTCTTCTTCTTCTTCTTCTTAGAAAGAAAGAAAGACAGACAGACAGACAGACAGACAGACAAAAAGAATAAGATTACTAAAAATCGTTAAACGAAAAATATTTTAGAGCACAAGTACTGAGATACACACACACACACACACACACACACACACACACACACAAACACGCATTACATTTTGGCGATATTCGCATAGTACTCTAATTTAGTTCATAAATAGATCAATTTTATGTCAGTTAGTTGTTTACCAATAGTTTAACCCGTTCACAGATAATTAAAGAACCTGTAAAATTAGCAACAAAAAACATGATGCAAATTGTACCGATTTCTTCAGAATTTTGTATCTTTTAGGAAAAAAAAAGGATTAAAAATGTATCGTTTAAATATTTTTTTTAAGAGCATAAACTTTGGAGCGTATCCTTTTATCAAAATCCATGTACAGAGAGAAGACAGATTCAACATATATGTTTAATTTTCTATACTAGATGTCATTACAAGATTTCAAGACTGTAAATGCCACTAGAAATTGCTACTGTACTAAACATCAGAACGTCACTGTGATATTGAATTGTCGCCCTTGGCGGGCTTCACAACGGCAAAGAGCACTTTATCGAAGGCAGGCAATTTTAATCAGGCCATGCTCGGCCCTTATTTCTCCGGCAACGATCTTCGGCCACCGGCGGTAAGTTCCTTGCATTTCTTCCGACAAGCTATTCCCATACAGTGGATTCTTCAGTTGGCTGTACTATGCCCACCCACCCCCTCTCCAGGAAAGAGAAGAAAGCTGTCGCTCTAGTGATGTTTACCGGCAGAGTCAAGGAACGGTTGATCAAGAGTTTTGGGTCGATGGTCCCCACTACTTTAATCATTGGCCAAGTCCAATAACTCTTTTTGACATGGAGGACTTTATGCTTCTCTTTCTTGATTAAATTCTAGTGTCCTGGTTTTGAGACGAAGATATTTCAGGACTAGAATGGGGATGAAGCCAGGCGTCTCTTTGGATTTTTAGTTGTCTTGGCGAGCACCTGCCAGTTGATGAATGGCATGTGCTTCGAACGCGATGAAGATTATCGGTCTATGGAAATGGTCTTCACTGTCACTCACTCAAAAAAGTATACCATAGTTTATGCTGCAGTTATTTGTTTGCTAGAAGAGTTATATTAACATAATTTAGTTTGTTGTAAAGGAGAATACGCTGGATAAAAACAATTCTTCGCAAACAAAAAATGTGAAATACTGTTGTTGGTTAAATCATAAATATAGTCCACATTTTCACTTCATTTCCACCACCATTATAATAATTTTTCTTCCTTCCTCCTTCCATCCTTCCATCATTCCTTCCTTCCTTCCTTCCTTCCTTTCTTTCTTTCTCTCTTTCTTTCTCTCTCTCTCTCTCTCTCTTTCTTTCTTTCTTTGTCTTTCTTTCTTTTTCCTTCTTTCTTTTTTCTTTCTTTCTCTCCCCGTTTCTTTCTCTCTCTCTTTCTTTTTTCTCTCTCTTTCTTTCTTTGTCTGTCTTTCTGTCTTTCTTTCTTTTTCTTTCTTTCTTTCTTTCCTTCTTTCTTTCTTTCTTTTTCTTTCTTTCTCACATCTATGCTGGATTTTTAAAAAATCCTTTCTTGCCACTCTCTGATGAATTTGTCTTTTATTTTAATGTTACTTTTATTTCTTATCTTCAGGAAAAAATATTATTGACGTCTGAAGATTTTTTTTCATTTCTGATTTCTCAAGATATTGTTTTACATTTGGCTTATTATGACAAATTTGTTTCTGATCTTTCATTATTTCTGACGTCTCCAGATATTTTTGGGTATATCTCGGCCCTCAGATTGTATTTTTTTCTAATTGTTCTAGACATGGGTTTTAAATGTCTAATATATCAAGACTTTTTAAATTTATGTTTTTTTAAGATGCTTATTTCTGATTTGATAAGGTTCTTTATTTTTTATGTATTTTTTTAATTTCTTGAATGGCGAGAGTTTTAAAAACAATCTGACCTCTCACATTGCTTTATTTCGGACTCAAACAATTTTCCCCCCTTCTAACTCCAAAATGTTTTATTTCTGACCCCTGATCTCTGGAGACATGTTAATTCCGAGCTTGTGGAGCATTTATATCTGATATAAATGTTTTTCTGACCTCTGCAGATATGTTAACTCCCAGCTTACGAAACATATTTTTATCTGACATAAAATGCTGGGGTATGGATTTTTTACCTCCTGACCTCCTAAAATGCTATTATATTATCGAACCTCTGGAAATGTATTTCATCCTTGTGCCTTCTGAAAAATATTTTACCTGCCCGTTGTCTGAACACTTTTTGGAAAAAATATCTGAACGTATTTACCTCTGTTTTGTCCAAATATATTGGCATTTTAAATGTGTCACTCTTTTTACGTTCTGGTGTCATTGGATTTACATACGGGTATTTTAAGTCAACTCAGTGTCAAGTTGTACCTAAATGAAAACGCCAACTTTTCATTGTAAAGGAAAGTATCAGTAAGGTATCCTACACATTCCCAGGTTTTAGCGTTTTATTTTAGTATATCTGCTTTTCACCTTCATGCGTTTGAAAGTCTGCACAAACAAGACAAGCAAGGCAGGCGATGGGCATTAGATGTGCTTCTTTGTCACTCTTTGCAGACACATGAACCGTGGCTAACAGTTTCCACAAGCGGTAAAATCAGATACAAGAGTAGGCCAGCCTCAGACAAAACTCTTGCTCGTCTTTGGTTTTACTTCTCTTAGCTTTTTCTGTAGCTAGCTTGCCCACTGTGTGCCGAGTTTGCATGTAATGAGGACCAATTCCAGAGCGATAGTTTCAAACTAAGAAAATTGATCTTGTAGCTTCTGAAATCTATGTCACTTTCTGACTACCACTTTTATAAATGGAAACAATAACAACAAATACCAACAACAGCCTCTATCAACCTCTAGCTACAAGAAGTTTTGTCGTTGAATAACATCAGTTATTTCGTTTATTCCATGCATGGGAGTGAACACGTTTTGCTGATCAGCGTGACGTCATGTTGCCAAAGAAGCAATTACAGTAAATAACGGCGATACAAAGAAAGTGGCGAAGCATAAGAAGCTTTTGAAAGTCGAGATCTACAGCTGCATTTTAAATAATATAATATATGAGGTATATTTGACACCAACGAGCAGTAAATTAAAATACGTTTTATCCTCCTCCTCCTCAAGATTAGTAATAAAAACTCCACGGACGTGTAGATAAAAGCTCAATCTTGTTCAAAATCGAGTTTCAAACCAGTCCCCTACAGTTTGACTGACCACAAACTACTACACATAACTTTTAAAATATTGAACTGGAGAGTGTAAATATGTGTCAAAAGTAATAAATATTGACTAGTTCATTTTTCAGTCTCCACCCTTTTTTAAACTAAAACAAACCCATATCTTCAACAAGAAAAACATGAAGTCTTTAAGAATTCAAATATGTTTAGACTTACGCTAAACTCCCCCCCCCCTTCTCTCTCTCTCATACACACACACATACACACACACACACACACACACACACACACACACACACACACACACACACACACACACACACTACTCCCTGTGACTCAACTAGTTCGTGTTTTCTTAACTTCGTACTTATATGAACAACTATACACTCATTTATTTATTGACTAAATAATTTAACAATGTGCGTCATCTACCCAAAATCGCTTTAACTACTTCAACATTTTAGCAAGTTCCCGCTCAAAACTATCCATCCTTTTTACCTTACTTTTGATTCTTCTTCGTCAAACAATCATTGCGTTCTTCACTAGAGTTGAGATGTTTCAATAGAGGACCGATTAGTCCTTAGGCAAAACATCACAAGTGAATCTTCTTCACTAGGATTTGAGATGTGTCATAGTCAAGCATTGTTTTCATACATACCAATTTGCGATTATTCGTCACAAACATTGATATTTGTCACTGTCAGAAAACATACTCATTCAGACTGGGCTGTTCATCACTATGGCTAATCTGTCACTAAGTTAACACAGTCATTCAGACTGTACTAGTGATTATTTATCACACTGGCAGATATGTGTCATTCACAGTAAGACAACAGTCATTAAGACTTTACTAGTGATATTCATCACAAATGGCAGATATGTGTAATTCACAATAAGACAACAGTCATTAAGAATTTTCTACTGATTCTTATAAGACAGCACAGTGATAGACATCGCCCAGTGGCTATTCACCACGAGGGCTTATGCAGTTTCATTACAAAACAGCATACTCACTGAGTCGATACTAGCGCTTGTTCATCACCAAGGCCAAGACACATCATTGAAAGACATACTCGTTCAAACGTTACCACTGGTCGTTCATCACCAAGGTCAAGACACATCATACTCGTTCAAACGTTACTACTGGTCGTTCATCACCAAGGCCAAGACACATCACTGAAAGACATCATACTCGCTCAAACCTTACTAGTAGTTGTTCATCACCAAGTTTGAGATTTAATAACGAAAGACTTCATAGTCATCGAGACGTCATTGGAGCTAAAGGCTGACGTATCTTCCGATGTGTGGGTCCTGCTGTCCCCGTACAAAGTGCAGAATATTGCAGTAATTTTCTTTTTCAGTATGATTTCTGGAACTCTTTTAGACACCGCCACAAGTCGGGTTAAATAAGCAGTTTGTGAAACCAGTCAAGGTCGAAGAAAAAAAGCTTGCTTATCGATTGCCCGAGTGTGCATGCACGCCCGCACGCACAAAGCTTGCGCACATTCACGCACATATACAGGCTGCGGTGCTCGTTTATGAAGTTAAAGGGGGCGAGTGCCATTTCCTTTCGCACTTGTTATTCCGTGCGGTTTTTTTTCCCTCCTTTCTCCAGATCCATGCGCGCCAGTTTCGGATCAGTGCACTAAAGCGTGTAGTCATATTACGTACCGCATCAGTGCACCGGAGTAGTTCTGTTTCGGATCAATGCGCTAAAGTGTACAGTGATTGCAATCATATTACTTTATGGATCAGTGGGCTACAATGTGTAAGACTCCACTGGCTGACTGATTTTGTCAATTATTGGGTTATTCTGTAACACCATTTGTTCAAACTGCTGCAAAGAAAAACGAAAGCAAACCCACAAATGTGCACTACAGTATATGTATTAAATATGGCAGGACTATTTTAAGAACTAACTTTGGTAATACGTCTAACGTTGTCTTTGTATCATTTTACAAGGGGCTGTAGAGAAATTGTTTTTACTTGATTCATTTTTATGACGGTCAAAACTTATTTTTTTCTAACATGGCTATAATTTACTTTTTGAAAGAAATCTAATCAGTACAAGGTTAATGAAAACAAATGGGTCACGATAAGAATGAATAATGTACCCTTGTGAATCAAATGAGTTTGCTTATTTACTTAAAGTTAAATGATTATCCTGCTTCTTAAACATTTTCTACTTTTTAATTTTTAAAAAAATGTATATAAACAAACTTTAGATGGCCACGTTGTGATAAAATTTATAAAAGCAACAAATTTCTACAATACAATAAACTTAGCATTGAAAGGTACTTACAATCATGCAACAATTAAGACGCATTAAACACAAATATAATCTGCTCACATTACGGATTAGTTCTGCGCAACTATTTTAAAATAAATTAAATGTTTCAAAGATAAAAGCAGAACCAGAAAAAAGATGATGCGTGAAAGTGATTAGGCTGCAAACTTAAAGATAATGAACCCGCCTGCCAGCCATGAACACGTGACAACACGAGTTAATGATGTATGACGCCGACAACAAAAAAGGAGTGACCCACAGCTGCACCAGATGAATGTTCAAAGGTATGGCTTGCACTGATTTAGGCAGACGCTACACAACGACATGGAATAGATGTGGGAAAGGTGCACTCATAAAAATTAACAAAGACCATGTACGAACTGAAGCCATTTCACACTTACTAAACTACCTGAAGAAATGACGTAGATAAATCACATGACCAGAGCTGACGTTGTGAAACTGACTCACGCTGCAGAAGTTATTCTGAATGCATGCCTAGGACAGTAGGAGTGGAGACTTATATCTTGCTCACTAGTTAAAAGAATTCATGGTTTCTATGACAACCTACATAGTGTGTGAAACAAGTAATTAATAAGGAACTCTAATTCATCTGATCACGAGTGTGTGAGCAGAAATCCCTAGAAAAGGGAGCCAAGTTTGGAGGATTTAGATGGAGTAATTTGAGATTCATAGTCTAAGATAGATAAGTTAGATTTTGGAGTCTAAAGCAAGATGAACCACTTCGAAGTCTAGAAAACGAATTGGGTCTATGAATCAAGTTTCAAGTCCAATTCTGAGTAAAGCGAAAATCGAAATCAAGGGAGCTAATTGTTGATACCACACAACAAATCCTGAGTTGTCTTGCTGTTTATAAAGACTAGTTGGAAAAAATTCAGTTGTTCAGGTGATTTCTCTGTGTTTTGAGTAGAGAAATTAGAGAGATATTCTTAACCAGGTAAGTGAGTGGAACTACCGCTGAAAAAGTATTTAAAGTAAAGAGAGACATTATTACCTCAGAACATCAAGACTGAAGTCACTATAGGCTTTTTATCTGTCCTCTCAAATTAAACAATAAGATTGTAATAATTATAATATTTATATACATTATATATATTATTTACAACTCACAAAAACCGAACTAGAATGTATTTTTAAAAAGCATTTAACTAATGATCTATCTATCTGTCTGTCTGTCTGTCTGTCTTTCTATTTATCTATCTATCTATCTGTCTGTCTATCTATCTGTCTGTCTATCTATCTATCTATCTATCTATCTATCTATCTGTCTATCTATCTATCTATCTATCTATCTATCTGTCTGTCTGTCTGTTTGTCTATCTATCTATCTATCTATATATCTATCTATCTATATGTCCATCCATCCACCCACCCGCCTATCCATCCATCCATCCATCCACCTACTTACCTATCCATCCATCTACCTACCTAACTATCCATCCATCCATCCATCCATCCATCTATCTATCTATCTATCTGTCTTCAGATGTTCCTAGAGATGAAGTTACTATGAATTTAAAAATATAATTAATTATCTCCTACAGCCGAACTAACCTTGGCCACAAATACGGCAATGTATTTTCCAGTCACGTATCAAATCCACTTCCGGGTTCTAATAATATCCCATCTTAGACTCAGTAATCTTAGAACAAGTTTAATCAGATGTTCTGTGACAAACATAAACGCAAACAAGTAAATATTTTTTCGTCATATAATTACATTAATTAATTAGTTAAATGTCTGATCCATACATAATTATTTTTTTAAACTTTAAAAGCACTAGATAAGTCTTGTGTTGTGTGAATTAAATCTTTGCTCGAGGTGATAAGCTCGCAAGCCTATTCAAGCTCTAAAGTTCCATGGTTTGAGTGCCCTTGTGTGTGCGGGTGCTGTACAAAAGAGATCAGGTTCCAGTCACACTGTCATTAGCATGAAGTGGTGCCAGAGAGGAACCTAATGACTGATAGCAGATCCTTTTGTTTTCTAGGTGCCGACTTGCCATGCATGATTGACTGTTTAGATTGCGGAACTTTACAGTTTATTAATTACATGTACGATCATTTTCCTAATTTGGGTACCTGTTTTATCTAGTCTGGGTAGCGTGATTCATTGGATGATGGTTATAAATTGTGTATGTAAAATGTAGGCCGCTACAGACACACTGTCACATCATCGCCACTCACGTCACACACACTTGCTCATTACGTATCACCGCTACAGACACACTGTCACATCATCGCCACTCACGTCACACACACTTGCTCATTACGTATCACCGCTACAGACACACTGTCACATCATCGCCACTCACGTCACACACACTTGCTCATTACGTATCACCCACACAGATAAACCATGATCATTTTGCGGCAGACAGATGCAAAATGGCAGAAAACAGAAAGTATGCCCACTCAAACCACATACCATCTGTACGTGTGTACACAAAAGAATCGCATCAGGTATGTGCAGCACAATCACAGATGACACATTGCATTTACAGCTGACCAAACGATCTATGAAAGACCAAGAGAAATACCTTCGACTGCCTCAAGGGAACGTTCGTTAACACTAAGGCGGACTTTGTGGAAGCAAACAGATGACAGACTATAGCACCGTTGAATCCACAAAGGTCAAGGAAACAACGTGTAGGAATACGTCCAATCACGTCGGAACTAACACTCCAACTGCAACTTAAATATTCATCGATACCATTCCCCCTAACGCATACCTTCCCCTTCCCCTTCCCCTTCCCCTTCCCTTCACAAAAACAATGGGCAGGCAAACTGAAAAATATCACCCAAAGCCACTTTCATCCAGATAGACGCCAGTGTGGTGACAATTAACAACGATATCCAGATTCAATAGATATCAAAATGACACAGATACACTACCAGACTACCAGCGAAATGAGCAGAGTGTCTGATAGACAAACAGCAAAGTCGAGGACGAAACAGTGGTACCCTAAGCTGATGCACCTGTTCTGGAAGTATGAATAGCATTCACCCTGATTGAAAGAAGTAAACTGATATACAGAAGACAAATGGACAAAAAAAGAGAGCAATCATGGACGGGCGAGCATATTGTCGCGTATAACACAACACAAAGCTAACAACAAAGTTCAGATTGGCCAGGCAGATAGATAAATCAGCACCACACCTTGCCAGTCAGACTGAAAATGTCACACCTCCAACAACAAGCACAAATATTCAAACAACAACAAGGACAAAAACCGGCCGACCAAATGGGTGTAAGAACGACACAACCTGAAAGACGCAACAACACACCAAAAACACCACTACCCACTCGCAGAATTTGCAATGACCAGCATCATCCATGCAGCGACTTCCTGTGGTTGATGTATGGGGGTGAAAATAGCGCTGTTTTATCACTAGCCAGAGAAGACTGACAAATCAAGGTTTGCACCAGATAAGATTAATAGTCGGTCTATTTTCTAAGCAATCAAATGCGCACCACATTTAGAACTAACAAAGTCCATTCTATCACTGATGGCGTCGAAGCAAAGTTAAGCTTAATTTATTTATTCTTTTAATTATAAGTATGAAGGTAATAAATGTAACTGTAATCCCAACTCTAACCCTTACCCTAACCCATTGTGTTGCCGAATAAAAGCATGCAACTAAAAGGTCAGTGCTATTTAAAATTACTAAGTACAGCAAAAAGGTCAGTGCTATTTAAAATTACTAAGTACAGCAAAAAGGTCAGTGCTATTTAAAATTACTAAGTACAGCAAAAAGGTCAGAGCTATTGCTACAGATGCTTTGGAGTGAGCCAAAAATGTTAACAGCACGAAGAATACGACATAACTGCCGTAAAGAACCTAGACCTTGACCATGTCAACGAAGTGTACCTAAAACTACTTCATGACAACAGTCAAGTAATCACAAAACGCAATTGAATTGTACCTAAAACTACTTCAAGACAACAGTCAAGTAATCACAAAACGCAATTGAAGTATACCTAAAACTACTTCAAGACAACAGTCAAGTAATCACAAAACGCAATTAAAGTGTACTGTCTTTGTGCCGGTAAAATTTTTAACATATTTAATCAGATAATGGTTGTGGTTGTGCCAATTATCAACTGGAATATGTAAAACATATGAATAAATATATTTTTTAAAGTTATATATATATCCTGGATCATTTCGGGTACTCTCTCTCTCTCTCTCTCTCTCTCTCTCTATCTATCTATCTATCTATCTATCTATCTATCTATCTATCTATCTATCTATCTATCTATCTATCTATCTATCTGTCTATACGAAAAAGAAAAAGAAGAATACTCGAACATAATTGTAACTTTGTGATTGTAACAGTTTTTATCAAGATAGATCAGGAACGAACCTTAAGCTGGGACCAAAATATAGATGCAATCTTGAAGAGAGTTCTTACGACAAAGAAGCTTTGCCTAAACTGTAAATTCTCATAGTGAGCCATTTGAACTTCTGCGTCAAATTTTCATTTGCAGAACATCCATACATATTTAATGATACCTCTAAAATATTTTCGAACAGTACAAAATGGCCGTAAAGACGCTTAACTTCTTTATGTTTTATTTTACCCTGCTGTATTTCAGTGCATTAGTTTAGGATAATTCTAATGATATAGGACTATCTTTTTACCCTACTGTAATTTAGCGCAACAGTACAGGATATCTGATTATTTATTATCCAGTCACATGTCGGCTCATTAGTACAAGGCAGCTCTAAAGACGCATGGCTATTTATTACCCTGCTCATCTGCATAGGGCATAAGACGTGTATTTTTACCCTACAATGTAAGAACAAAGTAGCCAAAAGATGTACCATTATTGTAAAGCCCTGCACATTGTCAACTGCGTTTTGTAATGGCTAACTTATCCAGACAATTTTTTAGTGTTTTAAATGTCTGGACTTCTTTTGTTAAAAGAATGATTTATTTTTAAATGGAAGAAAGAGAGATGGCTTCAAAATCGTTTCATTTCTTACTTCTTTGCATTTCAAAATAAAATGTGTGTTTCATGAAATCTCATTTCAGTCCTGGATATAAACAAATACCGAATTGATGATGATGATGATGATGATGATGATAATGATGATGATGATGATGATGATGATGATAATGATAATAATAACCTTCACAAAGAGGCAAATAAACATGGAAGAAAACAACGAAACAGGCTATGGCGGAGTAAATATGCTTATCACTATATCTAGACTTAATTGCTATTATAAAGTGTTAAATTGTCGAAGTGACCCGACTTTGGACACTCCTTATGATGGTATATTTGTAATTGTCAGAGTTAGTGAATACAGGTTTGAAAGCAGAAACAGAAGCACTCATAACAGCTGCACAAGATCAAGCACTAAACACGAAGTCGCACAAAAAGTCATGAAAATCTCAAATGATTCCAAATGCAGACTCTGCAAATCCATTGATGAAACAACAGAACACATATTATCTGGATGTCAGGTTCTGGCTGGAAAGACACAACGAAGTGGCAAAACGAGAATGAAAAACGGGTTAGACAAGTCCTGAAGTCCACGCTAAATGGGGATAACAAAATACAAACCCTTAATGCATACGCAATAACTGTAGTAAGCTACACTGGAGGTATCATAGATTGGACAGCAAATGAAATAAATTAACTGGACAGGAAAACAAGAAAACTACTCACAATACATAAAGCCTTACACCCCAAAGCAGACGTAGACAGGCTCTATGTATCTCGAAAAATGGGAGGCCGAGGTCTCAAGAAAATCAAACATGTCATTGAAGGAGAAGTAATTGGCCTTGTTGACTACATCTGGAATAACAACAAAGATGATCCACTGATAGAAGCAGTAAAGATGAGTGGACTATTCCAACCCCCAGAAACAGACAAAGAAACATGGAAGAAAACAACGAAGCAAGAACTAGCACATACCTGGAGCCAGAAACCTCTGCATGGCCAATATGTACGACAAGCCGACGAAATATCAACAAAGCAATCAACGTACAAATGGATGAAAGAGGCAGGATTGAAAGCAGAAACAGAAGCACTCATAACAGCTGCACAAGATCAAGCACTCAACACCAAATCACACAAAACGAAAATCATGAAAATTTCAAATGATTCCAAATGTAGACTCTGCATATCCATGGATGAGACAACAGAACACATACTATCTGAATGTCAGGTTCTGGCTGGAACAGAATACACCAAACGACACAATGAAGTGGCAAAACACATACATAGAAATCTGTGTGAGAACTATGGCATACAAACCCCAGAAAGAGCATGGATGCATTAACCAGAAGCAGTCGCCGAAACAGAAGAAGTCAAAATACTGTGGGACTTCGAGATAAGAACAGACCGGGTGATTCCTGCACGAAGACCAGACATTGTAGTCCAACAGAACAGTAAAAATCATTGATGTCGCTGTTCCAAGTGATAGAAACATACAAACAAAAGAAAAAGAAAAAAAATAGAAAAATACCAAGACCTCAGATTAGAAATCCAGAGACTGTGGAATATAAAAGCAGAAGTGATAGGAGCCTATAGTGATAGGAGCCTTGGGGAACATAACATCTTAATTGGAAGGCTACCTGAATAAACTCCCTGGAAACCACAGAATCGCTCCACTACTCAAAGCAGCGCTCCTCGGAAGTGCCCACATCCTCCGTAAAACCTTGGATCTCCCAGAATCTTGGTAAGATTCCGAGACCTTGGATCACAACCGACAGTCAAACAGAAGTCGTGGAAAGAGGCTGAATAATAATAATAATAATAATAATAATAATAATAATAATAATAATAATAATAACACCACCAACAACATGTTTCTGTTAGAGTCGTCATGAAGTAAGAATTCCTAAATCTACATTTGTTTTCAACACCATTTATACTGAGTTTCATATCGCGTTACTGTGATTTAACAAACTCGCATACTCACATGTAAAAAGAACCAAAGCTCCCGCAAGCACACATATATACACACGCGAACCTCACAATAAGAAAGTTTATTGAAAAGCAGTATTAACAAATATCATTCTTCAACTTTAAATGGAAAGATTACTATCAGCCCGGCCTATGACGTTGTCCCAAGGCAGAGAATTACCGAAGATAAAAATAAGCAGACAGGAAAAGACAAATCCTCAAACAATTTACACCACTCCCCGCATTACAACGTTAGATTTACCGCATGCACGCACGCACGCAGGTATCTGCACGATATCCTGAAGAGTTGATTTTTGTACAACCATAAAATCTGCCTTTACTACCTTTTATTCCAACGTAAAGCAATTTCTTATCATGGAGTGAAACATCTTTTGTATTTCTGAGGATAAGTATAAATTAATCCTCCATTTCAAAGCTATGCTATAATTCAAATATAGGTGTTTTAACTGTAAATAACGTATGCAGTGCTGAAAGAAGATTACTTTAATACTGTTCACGATGTGTTTAGCCCATTGAAATCGATATGCCACCGATTTCCATGCAACACGTTAGAGTATGATATTACAAAGTGTACAATGAATTTTTACTTTTACTCATTCAAGTGTATCGTTCTGACTATAGGACTGCAAATTCAGTCGGGGAGGGGAGGGAGGGGGGAAATAGTCGCTTGACAGTGGAACCCTCTTTGTTACTGAGAATGATCATAAAATGCGCCGATTTGTTGTTTTATTCAAGACTTTTAATAGTGAGCACCTTGGCCTATAATTATGTTGGTTGTCTGTCACGTGACTCTTACGCTTCCATGTATATTTCTGGTTAATGGGCAACTTCACAGTTTGGACTGCTACAGACTTTTTATAATGCTGTTTATTGCTGATTGCAGGTTGTATATCTATTTAGTGACTTTCGCAGCTCGATGCATTACTGAATCACAAAGTCAGAGTGTATTTGTCATATGACTTTCGCGGCTCTACGCGTTACTGGCCGTATAATTACAATGATTTTGTTAAGTGACTTTCGCAGCTCTACGCGTTACTGGCCATATGGTTACAGTGATTTTGTCATGTGACTTTCGCAGCTCTACGCGTTACTGGCCATATGGTTACAGTGATTTTGTCATGTGACTTTCGCAGCTCTACGCGTTACTGGCCATGTGGTTACAGTGATTTTGTCATGTGACTTTCGCAGCTATACGCCTTATTAGCCATATGGTTCCAGTGATTTTGTCATGTGACTTTCGCAGCTCTACGGGTTACTGGCCATATGGTTACAGTGATTTTGTCATGTGACTTTCGCAGCTATACGCCTTATTAGCCATAAGATCACAGTGCTTTTGTTATGCGACTTTCACTGTGAATTTTGGCAACCATATTTTACTATCACGTCTCTTGATTCTTTTGTGATTCTTCCTCACAGAGGGGATTTACCATCTGTTCATGCTGTTCACGAGGTGCTATCCAAAAGTTGACGGACTCTAGCCACAAAACACCTGTAGTCTTGCCGGAGGTTTTATTTGCTGCCGTCACTTTGAAGTACTCTTTCCTTGGGAGCTGACACAACGACTACAACGCCTTTCCCACACTGGAAGCACCTCCGGAACTCTGGTCTGGGGGTATTGTTCAGTATCTCTTGCTATTTCTCTGAATTTCCTCCATGCTTGCGAATCATCATCACTTCAGGGAACAAGAACTCGCACTGGGGTCAAATCAGGGGTATTGGCATGTTGTTCTCGGCTCAAACTGCCACATGGACCGTTGTGAGCCGGAGCGTTGCCGTGATGCTGGAGTCAGTTCTGTGCGCGCCAGTAAGGCACGTAATATATTCTGTGTGAACTTTGAACTTTACAAAACTGTGTAATAATATTAAAGCGTACTTTTAGCAGCGGTTTGTATCTAAAATGTATAAACACTCTCCAATTCGATCGCCAATCTGGACAAACGCATAGTTACAGAGAAGGTTTGTCTGCTGGACAATCTCTTCATTTGGGTTAGAACCCAAGGCCATACATACTTCTGCAAGCTGATCTCGGTTACTTACCTCCCCTTTCATGACCTCATAACCTTACTGTAACAATAATGCCTCAATGCCTTGTGAAGCTAATACACTTTTAGATCTAACAGCACATAACCTGAGTGTGAAGTGAACCACTGAAAATTTTAGTGTGCATTAGTTGCTCGACTCAAAATTAAATTACATATTTTGTATAAAGTGATTTTTAAAAGTTATCCTCGCAGTGCATGTGATTTATTTATTTTTTTTAACTTCAATAAATGATATTGTAACATAAAGTCATTTAAATGTAAAACCTTGAAAGAGATTAGACCGCTAAACTGGCTATTGAATGTATAGCGGAATATACTTTCTGTAAAGGAAGCAAAATAACAATGAATAAAATGAATTAAACAATAAATGTGTAATAATAAGACACTCTCAAACCTCCCGAAAACTCACATATAAATAGATCATGAAAGCGATTCATATATCCACCTGATACAACTTTAGTCGATGTGGGCCTTTTGTACACAAATTGCAACGGCGTCTCAGCCACATACGTCGCAATCCGGACGGCCAGCCATTCCCAGAAGTGTCATTTATCCTAAAACTGCAGCAGGATGTCTTATTCCAGTGGGTAACGGTACTTTCTTGGCAGCAGGTAACTCTAAGTTACACCCGTTAGAACGATTTCGCTTCACAGGCGGCAACGGAAAACGGCTGACAGTTCATCATGAGGCTACGATGCACGGACGCGTTTAATAAAGGTAGGTAAGCAGAGCCGCATGTACCGCCATACTAAACTGTGCACCAGGCAGAGAGTGAAGAAACGAAGGCAAGAAAGTTGTCTGCACCCATGGCCTTGATATAAACTATTTGCTTTGCTTTCCATTTCCAATGTGGTGTGAAGAACGTGAGTCATCATGAAAACCAAGGAAAATATCTGCTTCACAGTAACTTATCATCACAACAACATGTGCCACACTCCACGTGTCATCTGGGGGAGGTGGTGGGGAAGAGGTGAAATACGTTTGCGCTCATTCGTGACTCCTCGGAACAAAGAAAAAGTATCACGCATTTGCTATTGGTGTTTTTCTTTCTTCTTCTTTCACCCCCATCGCAGCAGGCTCCACCACTCTTCCCACCCACAACAGCGCTGCCCAGTGACTAACCTATCGACGACGTCTATCTCGGCGTTGCGATGTCTGAGCATCAGGCGCGGCCGAGAGCCCGCTCAATAATGCCGTCGCAGTTTGTACTCACTCTTCTAGATGGAAGTGACTCGTCAACGGGGCGCACTCCCTCGCTCCTTTCGAGTCGTGCCATAACGAACGTTGGTGAGCGGCTTTGTGCAAAGACACTTTATTGATCTCAAATAGATCGTGATCCTGTCTTGGATTTGAATCAAAGTTTTGGTCCGGGAGAGGGAGGGCATCAGCTGAACAGAATGGGTCGTTAAACACACACACACACACACACACACACAATCACGCTCTCACACACACACACACACACACACACACAATCACGCTCTCACACACACACACACAATCACGCTCTCACACACACACAGACACACACACACACACACACAATCACGCTCTCACACACACACAGACATACACACACACACACACACAATCACGCTCTCACACACACACACAATCACGCTCTCTCACACACACACAAACACTATATCTCTTCTACTGTTGTTTTGTTTTTGTTGAGGGACTTAAAGTGACCCACGTGAATTATAGAAAATGTCAACAACATTCGGCATGGCAACCTAACAATGCAAACTCAACAAGTGTATATTGTAATGCTGGATATCGAGAAACTATTTAGGTATATGATTCACCTGCAATGTCTTTTAGGTGTGAAAGTCACGTGTTAGATACAACGCCGTCCGATGTTACTATATATATATAACATAACCAAACAAATTGCTATCGAGAAATATCAAAGTACTCTTTCAGATGTTTTTTCGTCATTAACTGTTGCTACAAAGATGACCAATTATTTGACACCCAGCCAGCTATATTTATACACACACACATGCATTACTACATGAACGAAAAGCTACGATGTATCATTTTCTTTGGCAGAAAGGGGTATGTAGGTTTATGTTTCTCTTGGAAATGTTTCTATTTTTTCTACTTTTTTGGGGGGTTGGGGGTAAGTGAGCTCAGTTCTTACGCTCATTCAAATTTCCGTGCAGGTAGTGAGTATAACGTGCGGAGTTTGTGTACGGTACTGTTATAGTAACGTGCGGGGTTTGTGTACGGCACTGTTATAGTAACGTGCGGGGTTTGTGTACGGCACTGTTATAGTAACGTGCGAGGTTTGTGTACGGCACTGTTATAGTAACGTGCGGGGTTTGTGTACGGCACTGTTATAGTAACATAAACATCCATCATGCACATGAATTAAACGTTATACAGCTGAGAGTATTCAACTATCATGCCAGTGAATTTAAAGGTTTACAGCTGAGAGTAGTCAGAGCAGTTCTCCATCACTGCTATTTTCTATATTATATTTACTAAAACCTCCTAACCAAGAAGCAGACAGTTTACTGCTGGCTACTAGTGTCACGTGCTATACAAGAAGGGCCAATAAGCACCGCTGTTTCACCGTATACGTCATCATTCTTAACATCAAAGTCACAGAGCGACTAGAACTGCTAATTTACTTTTTAAAATATATTTATTTATTTTATGGGGTTTTAGGGGTGGATTTTCAATCAAACGTGGCCTACCACCAAACTATAATAGTCAATAATCGTAACAATACACGTCACCAAACTACACTAGTCAATAATCGTAACAATACACGTCACCAAACTACACTAGTCAATAATCGTAACAATACACGTCACCAAACTACACTAGTCAATAATCGTAACAATACACGTCACCAAACTACACTAGTCAATAATCGTAACAATACACGTCACCAAACTACACTAGTCAATAATCGTAACAATACACGTCACCAAACTACACTAGTCAATAATCGTAACAATACACGTCACCAAACTTCACTAGTCAATAATCGTAGCAATACACGTCACCAAACTACACTCACCAAACTTCACTAGTCAATAATCGTAGCAATACACGTCACCAAACTACACTAGTCAATAATCGTAACAATACACGTCATTCGTTCGTAACAATATACATGTACAGGTGAGAATGGTCATCCAGACGTTTCCCGTCTCACCTTAATTACATCCGTCTTCAAAGATTCACCAACGACCCGCTTTTCACTTCCAGACCAGACTAATTGATTTCACGCGTAAGCATCCAGATCTAATTGCTTTTGCATATTCAGGCAAGTAGCCGCCATGACAGTCCTAATTACACGTGTAAAGAGCATATTGTTGTTGAGTTTCATTCTTCCAGCACCGATGAGATCATTAAAATCAGATTTAATCATAAACGGGAATTGGGAGACATTAAAAAATAATAAAAGATTAATTCATTTTAAAACAATATATTGATCTGTACTGATTTTAAACTGCCAAATTACCGTCTAGAGTTATCCTTTACTTCCCCGCTGTTGTTATTCTTGTGTCTGCTGTATACATGAATTTCCTTCGTCAATAACCGGTAATTCCTATGGTGGCTTGCACTGTTTCCTGTTGAATTTTCTTACCCAGAAAGACGTTATAAACACGAATCTTAGTGTTGTATTTCACGGTTGATTGATCATTTCACTTCTGCTAAATGTTCGTATCAACCGTTTACTGATTGGCGGATGGACCTTTGCCAGACTGCCAACAAAGAACTCACTGAGCTATGACATAATTATCTAGTGTGTCCTCCAACCACAAACTACAGGATCACGATTAGTGTTTGTTGGGATCATTGTTTTTCAATGTTTTTGTATTTATTAACCATTACTGCTTTGTCACAGTGTTGTTTTTTTTATATTGGCAGGCTGCTCATTTGGTAATTTATAATGCTTATTGTGTGTCTTGTTTTTACATTGGCAGGTTGCTCATTTTGGTAATTTATAATGCTTATTGTGTGTTTGTGTGTTCTGTTTTCTTGCATTCTCTTTTGATTAACCATCCCGTTCATAGGCTATTTTTTTTTTGTTTTATGTTTGTTTGCTTGCTTGATTTGTTTATACTTGTCTTTTTGGCTCTTTTCTTTCTCTTTGTTTTGTTCGCTGACTTTTCTTTCTCTTTGTTTTGTTCGCTGACATATTTTTATGTTTGTTTTGGTATAAATTGCTCGATTATTTATCTGAGGTTGCTTTTTGTGCTTCATTGTTTGCTTAAATATTTGTTTCCTTGACTTCATATTTCTTTCTTTTTTCACTGGATTATTTGTTTAATTACTCATTTGTTTCCATGACTTCATTATTTATTCATTATTCTTTATTTCTGTTTTTCAAGGGATAATTTGCTTGTTTACTTATTTATTCGCTTGTCTGTTTGTCTTCTTTAATTGTTTTGTTGTTGCTAGATTGGAAGTTTGGTTGTTTATGTGTTTGTTGTTGCTGTACTGTGTTTATTTATTAATTTTTAATATATTTGCTGTATGTTTATTTTCATTTGTTTCTTAGGATACTGCAAGTTGATTTTCTAAAGGTAATATTATCATATATTTATTTATTTGTTAATATGTGTTTGTTGTTGCTGTACTGTGTTTATTAATTGATTTTTTTCAAGATATTTGTTATATGTTTATTTTTATTCGTTTGATAGGTTATTGCATGTTGATTTTCTAAAGATAATATTATCATAGATTTATTTATTTGTTACTTTGTGTTTGTTCGCTTGCACGACTATTTGCTTGCTTGATTGTTTGATTAATTGTTTTGCTTGTTTGTTTGATTAATTGTTTTGCTTGTTTGTTTGTTTGCTTGTTTGATTAATTGTTTTGCTTGTTTGTTTGTTTGTTTGTTTGATTGTTTTGCTTGTTTGTTTGATTGTTTGATTAATTGTTTTGCTTGTTTGTTTGATTGTTTGATTAATTGTTTTGCTTGTTTGTTTGTTTGATTGTTTGATTAATTGTTTTGCGTGTTTGCTAGTTTGTTTGATTAATTGTTTTGCTTGTTTGTTTGATTGTTTGATTAATTGTTTTGCTTGTTTGCTTGTTTGTTTGATTAATTGTTTTGCGTGTTTGCTAGTTTGTTTGATTAATTGTTTTGCTTGTTTGTTTGATTGTTTGATTAATTGTTTTGCTTGTTTGCTTGTTTGTTTGATTAATTGTTTTGCGTGTTTGCTAGTTTGTTTGATTAATTGTTTTGCTTGTTTGTTTGATTGTTTGATTAATTGTTTTGCTTGTTTGCTTGTTTGTTTGATTAATTGTTTTGCGTGTTTGCTAGTTTGTTTGATTAATTGTTTTGCTTGTTTGTTTGATTGTTTGATTAATTGTTTTGCTTGTTTGCTTGTTTGTTTGATTAATTGTTTTGCTTGTTTGCTTGATTGTTTGATTAATTGTTTTGCGTGTTTGCTAGTTTGTTTGATTAATTGTTTTGCTTGTTTGTTTGATTGTTTGATTAATTGTTTTGCTTGTTTGCTTGTTTGTTTGATTAATTGTTTTGCGTGTTTGCTAGTTTGTTTGATTAATTGTTTTGCTTGTTTGTTTGATTGTTTGATTAATTGTTTTGCTTGTTTGCTTGTTTGTTTGATTAATTGTTTTGCGTGTTTGCTAGTTTGTTTGATTAAATGTTTTGCTTGTTTGTTTGATTGTTTGATTAATTGTTTTGCTTGTTTGCTTGTTTGTTTGATTAATTGTTTTGCTTGTTTGCTTGATTGTTTGATTAATTGTTTTGATTGTTTGTTTGATTGTTTGATTAATTGTTTTGCTTGTTTGCTTGATTGTTTGATTAATTGCTTTGATTGTTTGTTTGATTGTTTGATTAATTGTTTTGCTTGTTTGCTTGTTTGTTTGATTAATTGTTTTGTTTGTTTGTTTGTTTGTTTGATTGATTAAATGTTTTGTTTGTTTGTTTTCATAACATCTTTGTTATCCTTATATTGTAGCATGTTTATTCTAAGCTTGCGTCCTTGGACATTTTTTTTAATGAAATGCTAGACACCGATGAGCATAAATAACCGTGCGTTGTCAAGACCGGACAGCATATTACTTGCAACATGGCCAAAATAAGAATGTAATACTTGTTGTCACGATGTGCTTTTCTTTCTTCCAAAGTACTCTGTCAGTCGAATCCCGCTGAGACACAATTGCAGACGAGTATTCTACTGCTTTCCCCTTCCATTCTTAACTCCCCTGTATTCGATTATCATTATTGTTTCCTTTTTCATTATTTTCTTCTCATTGTTTGCCGTGATTCTGATTACAATGTAACTGCCTCCTGCCCTCCTTTGCATTTCTTTTCTTCTGTGATTGGGTGTTTGTACTCTTTCAACTTCAATGGTTTTATAACAACACTCCAAGTTAGTACCTAAGGTCTGTCAAACACCATCAGGCCTCTCTCTAATTGTAAAGTATGACCTACATGCTTTGGTGGTGTGACGGAGGATCAAGCAGAAACTACAATACTAAAGTGAGCTCCTTGAAACAACACTTATCCTATAGTTGTACACTATCAAATAAAACCTACATTCAGTGTCAGCGCAATGAGTTGGTTGGGGGTTATGGGGAGCATTTACCACAGGACCATCAGCAGTTTGTTGGGGGTGGGGTGGAGGTGGGATTAGACGCCTTTATTATGCTCTCCGTCTTACACGTATCTTTTTGTCTGTTTGGTTGTTTTGATATGCATCATAAATGACGAAATATTTGTTATTTCTTCTTTCAATGTATGTTAATGGCGCCAGTAGTCAACAGTGTACAGATCGAGGGATAAAATACGTCGGGTAGTGATCTAGCAAGGATACATTAATGGGAAAGGAAAAACCTGTTTTGTCAAGGTGAAACTATTTTTATTTTCAGCTTGCTAGTTCGTGTTCGGAGAGAGCACTTTCTAGGCATTGTCCCCGGGCACCGTCAGTGTATGTTAACTCTATATGCGCCTACTAGCTGAAACAGCCGCCACCACGACCACCACCACCACCCTCACCGTCACCACCCGAAATGGCGTTTCGGATTTTAGACTAAGCTTTGACACTTGGAAAAGTATGATGTTTTTGCTTTGTATTGCAATGGTCTAGTGTTGGTCCACGAAAGTCTGGGTTTTGCGTCTTATTGAGTTAGACGAGAATGTTCAGGTATAAAGCTAGTATTCTAGCAAACCTATTTCCGGAACACACTTGTAATTTCACATAAAGGAATTGCGCATACACAGACACATGTATCTCTCTCTCTCCATCTCTCTCTCACTCTCTCTCTCTCACTCTCTCACTCTCTCTCTCTCACTCTCTCTCTCACTCTCTCTCTGTATGTATGTGTGTGTGTGTGTGTGTGTGTGTGTGTATGTGTTTGTTTGTGTGTGTGTGACTCCCATCTATCTTAAAATCTTAACTATGGAACTATGGGCTTTGTAATACTCTTGTTCATCAAAAGATTATAACCTACCGAACCAGCACCAGTTTGTAGTGCCTTTGTTGCTGTAGTTACACATCTCATTTTACTGCGCCTACCACGTGATGATTATTGTTGATACACAAACACTACTATTCGTCAAAGCCTCAACGGTTTACCACAGACAATTAACAGTAACAAGGACGATAAAAACATTACAGGATGAAGTTACATAAAAATGATATGATAAAGAAAATAAAAAGGAGATGTATTAAGTGAATAGCAAGTATTTATATAATTAAAAGTTGGAAGTTAGTTTTGGTGTGCAGCTGTGCATCGCAAATCGTTTGATTCAGTCACGTGACAAAATGATTTCAAAACAACGGAACAAGAATATTCGCTTGTCTTTCCTCATAAATTGCCTGTGACTTGTGAGCACTTTTCCCCTTGAAATTTAATATTTATTTTATTTTCCTTGAATAGTGTAAAGTTTGTACTCGTATAACAGTTTCCTTTATCAGACTAGATGTAAAGACAGCGCACAAAACTATATGTGTCATAAGGATGAGAATTATATAAATGTTATTTTTAGCATACACAAAGCTCAAAGTTAAAGTTATTCTTGCCTCTGTACGTGATTGGTCCGCAAGACTGCCACCAGGGTAAGTAACTCTATACACTGCCTTCATTTTCTCATCCTCCTCGAAATATACACTAATCTGCCTGTGCGAGTTACTAGAGCATGAATGACTGCCTTGTAGTTGAAATTCCACAAGCAGAAAACACACAGCGGGGGGTAGAAAGATTTTAATTTACTGTACGTCACTGCACAGCGCGGTTAGAAAGTTGTTAATTTACTGTACGTCACTGCACAGCGCGGTTAGAAAGATGTTAATTTACTGTACGTCACTGCACGAGGCGGAAATGAGTAACGCCTTTACGCGCATAACACTTCACAAGTTGCCATCAAGTTACGTCGCCCACATATACCTGCCCATGTAAAGAAAAATAAAAGCGTAATACGGCCATCACTGATAAATGTTTTTACAACAGTAATAATGAAAAGCCAGATTAATAAAATGTACCACATGATATATATATATATTTATAAAGATAAACATGAATAGCCAAATTCAAGGGACAACAATTGATATATATTCATAAAACTATAAATAAACGTTCAGATTAATGCCACCTAGCAAGGATCTTTTCATAATGGTAAAATTGATATCTTAGATTAATAAAGTAAATAGTAATTCTGGAATCCTTTAAGCATAGTAAGTAAATATTTTATATAGTAAGTATATATTTTACCAAATATAGATACTGGTTTGTTAAAACGCAAAAAAAAAAATAATATATCAGTTCAAGAAATCATTGATATAAATACATTTTAAAAACATTATTTATAAAGAAATAGTAGATACGATAGGACACTATAAAGATAGTTACATCTTTACAACCCAAATAATTTTCCTTTTGCACATAAAAATGTGTCTCGCAAACAAAGAGTGCTAACATGAAATACTACAATATCCACATGCAGTTTTAATGTCCAAGATTTTTGTTGGTTTCATTGAAATGGTGTACTGACAAAGCATTTGTGTTCCCCACATCGTGAATAGATCTGTAAATAATAGAAAATTCTATGATAGATGTTTTAATTAATTATTTAAAATGAAATAATATATATATTTGCATGTGACTAGAAGGTAATTTGATGCTATTGATTGTGTAAATTGGTTGATATACTGTGACTAGATGGTAATTTGATGCTATTGTTTGTGTAAATTGGTTGATATACTGTGACTAGATGGTAATTTGATGCTATTGTTTGTGTAAATTGGTTGATAAATAGCGACTCGAATGTAGTATGCAACAGTCGTTTGTAAAACAAAAATGCTTTCCTTTCAACAATGAAAGCGATCAGACAGAAAATTACTAAATAGACATGGTCTCAGTTGTCTGGCACAAATGAAGTTTATAACGAGCGCTCTACAGCTCTATGGAATATTGCCGTGCAAATTCTTACCTCAGGTGGTCTTACCGACCTTATTTGTTACAAAAGACCGCGCCATTAATACGCTTTTTGTCGGTTTTGGCGCCAGGCGTGAAGAGGGTATAATAAAAGATGTATTCTGAAGAAAATGTGTTTTAGATAGATCATCGTTTTGGCTCTCTGTCTATAAAAAGGGAAATATTTTATTATTATAATAATTTATTGTTTTAAAATACTAGAATTAGAATAAGTCTCTTATTCAGCACATTTTCTAAACAGATATTGATGAAAACAGTCAGTTCAAAACGGAAATGAAGATAAAATCCTGAATCAATAAGGGATAGTGATGATTAACAAAGTAGTTCATAAAAGGAAAAAAGGATCACTTGCTAAGAACATGTATTTGTGAAAGAAACAATAATCTTTCTTTATTTTCAAGCGAATTAACACAAAGCACAAGGCAGAATAATTAATTGTGTTTACTAGCAAATTAACACACAAAGCACAAGGCAGAATAATTAATTGTGTTTACTAGCAAATTAACATACAAAGCACAAGGCAGAATAATTAATTGTGTTTACTTCAATGTACAAGGAACACGCTGTCCTTTGATCAGAAATCACAGAGAATGACTGTCATTTTAAGAGACCTCAGGACATCTATTTCATCATCAAGAAAGTCTCCACTGCATCATTGCTTGTTCATCTTCCGCTTTATCTAGTAAATCTATTTTATCGAAGCTTTGGTGTGTATTTTAATACTTTCTTTTGTCATTTTGCAAGTGGTGTTTTTATTTCGTTTAGCTATGCTCCCTTTAGTTTTGTTGGAGGCTGAAACGGTATATATCAAAAAGCTTGCTGCCTATTTCAAGAGTAAATGTTGTCAATCGTTTAGAACTTGTACAAGACAAATTACTCTTGTATCCATCATTAGCATTATGTTCATTGTGTGTAGCGATAATAATGACACAATAATTTGTCATACAGATCATTCATATTTGCGCTTTACATACTAACTCCAGTAAAACAAAGTGACTCATTTCCTGAGTAAGTCAATGCGTGTGTGTGTGTATGTGAGTGTATGAGAGTGTGTGCTTGTGTGTATGTGTGTGTGTGTGTGCATGTGTGTATGTACATGTGTGTGTGTGACCTACTGTGCAAATTTAAAAGATAAAGAAAAAATCCCTCTCTCTCTCTTCTCTCCTCTCTCTCTCTCTCTCTCTCTCTCTCTCTCTCTCTCTCTCTCTCTCTCTCTCTCTCTCACACACACACATACACACACGCACATACACAGCAAAACAGAAAATTTTAGTTAAGACAAAAACAATATTTATTAGCTACCGTTAATACTTAACAAGACTGCCCAAGCATAAACTAAAAATATCAAACATGGAATAATATCTAAACTTTTCCTCATGGAAATAATATTACACCCACATAGCAACTCAAATAACAATGATAAAGTGAACACATGTACCACACACACAGTCTTTAGGTCATAAATATTAATCAACAAATAATATCTGAAATACAGTGTCACATCCTGAAGTGAATGTCAGCTTAAATAAGTGATTCAACAATTACCTATGGTCTAAAGTACCCGTGAGCGTGAAGTTCTTGCACAACACCTGATGTAAAGGTGCCACCGAAAAGTTGTGACGTACCGAAGTGTCATGGGTCACTTGGCGTTGCAACGAAAACAACCAGCGTGTGTGGGGGAGTAAATTTGCCTATCCCTATTTCTAAACATAATTGTTATATAAATTGTTAAATTATCGAAGTGGCCCGACCTTGGGCACTCCTTATGGTGGTATTTTTGTGTCAGAGTTGGAGTAAACATTGAGTTGAGAATATGCTAGAAATTGCTGATGTAATGCAAACCATTTCCAACAGGATGAGTAGGTTTTTTATTATCCAATAGTTACGATTTACAAGAACAAGACCAGCCAATGGAGTGAGATCAAAAGTTTAGAAGCTGTAGAGAATTCTATGGTCTAATCACTTGGACTTTGAAACAAAAGTCCCGTCATGAAAGGCAACCGATAGCTTAATGGTGAGTTAACTGATTGACCGAGAGAGAATAGATTTAGAAATATTTAGTGTATTTTTGCTGTTGATATGTTATACTTGTGTTTTATGTAGAGATGTATTATGTGAGTAGACTATTATTTCTACAAATGCTTGAACTAAGCTGCTCGTATATAGCATGCTAAACAATTGACATTGTTTCCAGTGAACCCACTCATTAAACTACTATGCTGTATTTATTATGCTGTGTACGTGAATCGGGCTATTAAATAATGTTGCAGGAAACTGTAAGTTGAGGCTTGAATGTAAGAATGGATGGAGTTTAAAGTGGAATAAACTGGAAACTTAGCATTTGTTCCCTGATTATATTTTTACAGGGACAAAGCAGCCTTTCTTTGTGTTATTTGAATCTCCTAGTTTACTGATTGTGAACTGTTACGACCATGTTACATGTGGTAATCAATCTACTGAGTGTATAAGTGTAAAGAATACACCACAGTCCATTGATGTATGCTGACTACATCGAGCAATTTCTGGTATGATGAAGTTACTGAAAATTGCTACAATCCTTATTCTGCTTGATAAAAGCTGGTTTGGTAAATGAGCGCCCATGTTAGCTTGAGAGAATAAGCAACAAATCATTTTATGTGAGGAGGAAACCACATGGAATTTATGCAGAAAATAAATTTGTGACTTTGATATAACACCCCCCCCCCTGCCCCGCCCCCCAAAAAAAAAGACATTCGCAGATTTGTCTATGCAAGGATACATAAAAACTATTATCGCTTATCTATAATAACTCAGCTTGTGTTCTATAATAAGAACTATGCTGTGATTTGTATTAACATTGAATTGTTGAATTGTATTTTAGTATATAAGACTGTAGTATGAAAACTATTCGAACAGAGTTTTGTAGAAATACTGATGTCAAGAAATCTGTTCTCCTTGTATTTGGTGCATGTATATTTAACTGTTGTTTTAATAAATTTATTGTTAAATTTACTGACCTTCTTATATATACTGATTACCTTATATTGGAGAAGAAAGTGGGTGGATGGGGGCTCGCTCACATAAATTAAAGACGGATTTGTTTTCTTCTTTAAGGTTTAAGTAAGAAGGTTTCCACCTATGGAAATATTGTATGGCGGTAAATGTTTGTCTTAAATGTTGCGGAAGAGAGAAAACGTTTACAGCGTTCGCATATCCGCCAACTGAGAGAGACGAGTGGTGTCTGCTGGAGAATTATTAATAACAAATTAAAATTCTCATCACTTGTAATTAGTTATGGAGGATTAATTAATTAATAAAAATCATAACCATTAACTAAGTGGCGTTGGCGTCACACATCTTAAGAGGGAATGCAGCAGGCCCTAGCTTGCAGCACACTGTATCGACATGCGACATCGCCGTCAATATAGCTACGTGTAACACAGAGTAGCAAAGTGCACCACTGACTTGTAGCATAAATATACCTCTTTGTAGCAAAGTCACGTGGCTCTGATGTAGCGAAAATTATGTAGACTGACACATCAAAGGACAGTACTCATGGAGCAAGTGAGCATTGAATGAGGTAAAGCAACAGCACTAAAATGTAGCAAGAATTACAGCACTAATATGTAGCAAGGGTAATCTGACATATATAGGGAAGACTAACACTTTTGTAGTAGAGTCAAGCGATGATGCAGCAAAGTCATGCAATGTTGATGTCGCGAAGTCATGAAGCAGCACTTTCGATAAAGGGAGGTTAGCAGCGCTTTCGATGAAAAGTGAGGTAGCAGCGCTGTTGATGAAGGGTGATATCCGAGCACTGTTGATGAAAGGTGATGAAGCAGCGCTGTTAATGAAGGGTGATGTAGCAGCACTGTTAATTAAGGGTGATGTAGCACTGCTGAAGGGTAATACAGCAGAATATCGATGAGGAATGATGTAGCAACAGTGTTGATTTAGGGTGATGTAGCAGCGCTGTTGATGAAGGGTGATGTAGCAGCACTATCTGTATATGCCAGAGAGCATCAGTACTCATATTGCAACAACTAGCGAAGTAATATTGCTCAAAGTCAACCTTCCACACCAGTACACCATCAATATGGTTGGGAGGTGGTAATGGTTTGCACTATTGCTCTGTGACCCTTTCTGAGATTGGATAAAGGTTTGAATTCTCCTCTGGAGATCGCTGTTCCCGACTCTCTCTTCAAATGGAACCGTATTGTCTTTGAAAACAACGTTTCCAGGGAATACAATGACCCTAGGAGCACTGTTCTTAGTTGCAGCTACTGCTAATCTGATTGACTATTTCTCCTTCTCCCTCTTTTGGTTCCACCTCTCCAACCAGAGGTCAAGTGTCTTTAAGTAACTTTTGATAGAAGTCAGTAGAGGCTCGTTTGCCATTTCCGAATCATTGCCACTAAACAAGCGTGCGGAAAGCGCGTGAAACTTGCCTGACCTACTTAAACCATCGCTCACTAATTATAGTACGACTATGACAAGTGATAAATATGTTATAAATCAAGACAAAAGTGGATACATTTGCATACACTATAAGTCTATTATATTAAAAAAGATATCCCCATAAAGCCTATCATCATATTGATAGACTCATGGACAGACAATAGATATAATTCTTCATCTCTTTCTCTATCTCACGTACCCCCCACCCACCCACACACACACACGCACAGACACTCTATCACTTGACATTTTAATATAAACGTATCCCACAGTACATAAGACATAAACTTTGAGATGTTGTTTGTTGGGTGAACTGTTTGTATCCGTAAATAGAAACGTCATCTAGCGACGTCAGAGCAATTATACAGTCCTAACATTCACAGGATTTATGTCGGGACAAACCTATACCTTACTAAGTGGAAATATTCGTGAACATTTCAGTTAGGACGCCTAAAATCCACCCACGGTTATCTGCTGTGCACTAACACATACATCTTAGAAACTCGGGCAACAACCTATTTACGTTTATTGCACGGTCCGTTACTTTTGCGTACGCAGTCTATAATAAAAGGTAGGAATGACATTATGTCCTACATAAAATCTTTTCATTTGCAAAGTAGTTTATGGTGTTCACCCATTGCTTTCTTAGAATGACACTCCTTACAAAGGCCATCTGTTAGATGAGTGGAGTAAACAACTTTCTTTTTGGACGATGAATTAAAGCGCATTGCATGTCTAGCACATTAGATCCTAAAATTTACATACGCACTAATTGAATTAAAGCGCATTGCATGTCTAGCACATTAGATCCTAAAATTTACATACGCACTAATGAGCACATTAGATCCTAAAATTTACATATGCACTAATTGAATGAAAGCGCACTGCATATCTAACACATTAGATCCTAAAATTTACATATGCACTAATTGAATGAAAGCGCACTGCATATCTAGCACATTAGATCCTAAAATTTACATACGCAATATTTGTAGGATTCAATGGCAATCGAAACATATCATATGTTCGCAGTAACTTTCAAAGTATGTACTAAACTCAGTAATTCTCGCTTGCTTTCTTATTTAATTTTCATGCTTAGTACGCAAAGAACGTGTCACGTGTTTCTTTCAGTCTGTTGAATATAATTAAAACAATTACACCAGAACTCTTTGAATTCCAATACCTCAGGTTCTGCATAATATACACCACTGATGTTTGTCACGCAGGATGCCAACCAACGGATTAAGCGAATAATTGCTTGTCACGCAAATGGGATTTTCTCTTTGATACGTGTAATGTATTAAAATGGAATCATCAACTTTTATTTTGTAAACCAATATACATTCAACATAAATTACAATTATTTTATTCGATTAATTTGATAGAAAAAACTTGTTTTAATCTATATTATTCTCCATCTTTTCATCTTAATATGTTTTTAGATAAAACATTTTTTTTCTCCTCTGTAGCACGCAATACGCTTCCCGTGATTTTCAATATTTGGTGTGCTTTTGCGGCAATCTTCTGTTTCCTTTTTTTCTATTTTGGAAAGTTTTTTTTAAGTTTCTCTTACTCGCCATTTAATATTGTGATTGCCCAATATCAATTTCTAGCATTGGGTCGTTTTGCAATAAGCTGCATGCCAAGCATCACTGATTAATGTGAGAGGGCACAAATGTCATCAGTACCGTAATGTACTTGGTCATTCAAGCACCATTGTTCTGCAAGACTGAAATCCGCTTTTCACTTCAACTTCAAAGCATTAGGGCTAAGGGGTAGTAAGGAGTGTTGGATTGAGTTCATAAAGTCATTTGTTTCCTGATTAAGAAGTTATATCATCATGCCTTAACTGCGTTTTAATCAATGGCTTAACAATTGACAATTAAATTGTCAAATCAAATATATTGACAATTAAATTAAATAATTATTACTATATTTCAATGCACAGTAATATTAGTAAGCTGATACGATGTGAGCAAGAGAACTCAAGTGTCTTTCATATGCAATAGTTAACAATTAATAGGTCTGTCGAGAATAAGTCATTTTGACAGAGAAACAATCTTACAGCTATGATATAGACATTATAAAAGGTAAATATATGTCCAGTATATAACACATTATCTGTCTATCTATATATCTGTCTGTCTATCCATCTATCTATCTATCTATCTATCCATTTATTTATCTATCTATCTATCTATCTATCTATCTATCTATCTATCTATCTATCTATCGTTCTGTCTGTCTACATACCTATCTATTTATGTGTGTGTGTGTCCGATTTCGTCTGTTAGTCGATCGTCAAATTAATTTTGATAAGAACCGTGTACCATACAATCAGACACTGTATGAGGAAGTGTTTTCACCTATCCCTGAGAATATTTGCTTTGGAATCTCTCTCGCTGTTCAGACCGTACCACATCGTTTGACTTCTGCTAACTGTAAGTAAATGTATTAAGATAAATTAACTCTGAAAGTGACTTTAATACCTTCTCGGTACAAACATTTCTCACTTTAAAATTAATAAATATTGTTTTAACTAATGCTACATTTTCTTTCTTTCTCATTGTTTTCTGAACACAGAGTAAAGAACTGGACTAATCTATGTCTGTCAGCGAGATAAAAGTGTGGCTACACATTTTGATTTTTTGAAACCTTGTTTAAAATATGTAATTTAAGATTTATCATTTAATAACAACATGTGAATGGTTAGGTTTGTGTAGTGCCTCAGATATGATATTTAAAAATTAATTTCTGATTGCAATGAGGTTTAAAATCTTAATTCATTTTGTTTTTCAAGTCATATTTTCTTTTTATCTTTTGACTTTTTCATTTAATAATTATTTTATTGTTACTATTGTTGTTGTTTAAGTTGAAGAAGTATTTTATGCCACAGATCAGATAGCGATGAACAAATTAACTTTGAACTAAATAGATATCCCTAAGCGTAACTGAACAAATTAACGGAAACTAAATAGATATCCCTAAAGGTAACTGAACAAATTACGCTGAATTAATTAAATAAATATCCCTGAATTTAACTGAACAAATTAACGCTGAACCTAAATGAACAAGTTATCGCTGAACTTAACTGGAAAAAAGAACGCTGAACCTAACTGAACAAATTAAACCCGAATATAACTGAACTAAGTAATACTGAACTTCACTGAATAAATTAACTTAACTTAATTCAATAAATGAACGATGAAATTAATTGAACAAATTAATTCCGAACTTAACTGAACAAATTAACGCTGAACTTCACTGAATAAATTAATTCTGAACTTAATTCAATAAATGAAATTAATTGAACAAATTAACGCCGAACCTAATAGAGTAAATGAACGCTGGATTTAATTGAACAAATAAAATGCTGAACTTGTTCGAATACCTGTTGTATGTTGATGTAAGATAAAATACCCTATACTCTGTTCCGGCACTTGAGAAGAATGTGAAACATGATCAATGGTAAGTAATCTATCAGATTTGACTGCTTGCGTGATCTGCTGGCTTCTGCCAAGCTACAGAATTAATATTCATTCAAAAGGAAATTTGAGCCTGGCACTTTTACTAGTGTGCTTACTTGGTCTAATCCCAATTACTCTGGCGATAAAATCTAGAGTAAATGTGTTTGTGTGTGTGTTTGGGGGGGGGGATGTAAATGTGTATGTGTGTGGTGGTGGTGGAGAGGGGACAAAATCAGGAGTAAATGGGAGGGGAGTAGCAGTTCAGATCCACATTTGGCGTTTGTCCCGTTGACTGACTAAGTATCGTTAAAATATGTAGAATATGTTGTTGTTTTTTTAAAATTAACATCACGTTATGGCTTTTGTATCACGTTAACACGTCCGAACTCGTTAGAGAATTATTTACCATTAGAATCTGTTTGCGGCATTTCTATGCTCGGCTACAATATAATATAGTTTTTAAGGCAACTTAAGTGACACCCTGAATGCCCAGTAAGATTTAGTGGCACAAGAGAGCTTCACAGACTCAAATCCCGTGTCACGATTTGCTTCTTCTTGAAAGTCACGCGATGAATTTAGTACCATTCATTTCCACCAAAGACGTTGTTTACAATAAAATACTTTTCTTTATTTTAGAGAGATTTACTGAATTAAGGAAAAAATTCCTTAAATCCAGTACTGTGTATAAGCTCAAAGACGCATTACACTCTTAAATGCCATTTAACGATCTGTTCCATTTAGGAAGTCATGCAACAAACCCAGCAGCATTCATAGATGCTGTACAACCTTACACGCCATTTAACGATCTGTTCCATTTAGGAAGTCATGCAACAAACCCAGCAGCATTCATAGATGCTGTACAACCTTACACGCCATTTAACGATATGCTCGGTTTAGAAAGTTTAACAGCCACTCCAGTACCATTGCGAGATAAAAAGACAACGGACAGACCCAAATACCATTAAACGATTTGCCCCATTTAAGAATTCGTGAGTAAATCCAGTACCACGCATAGATCCAAGTATCACATGATGAATTTAAAGGTAGACCACAGAAATGACAGCCTAGCACGTCGTCCCCATTAAACCATAATTTTTTTTTGGGGGGATGCCCATTCTTGCGTGATGTGATACGAAGTTCACCTTTACCAATTTTGTTATTGCTCAATCACTCATACATACGACATTTTACAGGATGTTATTGTCAAGGTATCCCTCCAGGGCCGGCATTATGTGTGTGTGTGTGTGTGTGTGTGTGTGTGTGTGTGTGTGTGTGTGTGTGTGTGTGTGTGTGTGTGTGTGTGTGTGTGTGTGTGTGTGTGTCAGTATTCCCCTTTCCAATTTAAGACTATACTCTAACACAGTGGTCCCCAACCTTTTCATCGCCGCGGACCGGTCAACGCTTGATAATTTTGCCGCGGACCGGTCAACGCTTGATAATTTTACCGCGGCCCGATGATGTGGGGGGACGTTGATTGTTTATATTTTAGATTGTTTTGATTTAATAATTTTAATTTAATTGTATTTAAACGTGCCTTCAAATTAAAATACAGTTACACCAAAAAATGAATATAAAGTGATTTAACATTTTAACTCAGTAGAACGCTAAATCAGAGAGATCCCTGAGCTTGTTTCTTTGCAACGAGACGGTTCCATCTGGGGGTAATAGGAGACAATTACACCCGAAGTGAGTTGCTTATGTCCATCCGTTGTTTTGTTTTGGTTGCTGTCACTGCAGAAAACCCCGCTTCACACAAATAGGATTCGGAAATGGCAATACGGATTTAAGTGCAGTGGTGACCGTTGTTGTATTGGCAGGTGAGGGGGTTTACAGAGCCCAGGATAATACCACATCGTCTGTACTTAGTGTGTATGTGCGCCCAGGATGTTCACTCCCCACCCTGTAATGTTCACCAGTGGTGTTGTTGTCGTTGGCACTGTTGTTGTTGATGTCCCCGGTAGCCGTTGGACCGTATGTAGGTGGGTGTTGGCGGCAAGCATTAGTTGAATTAGATCCGCAATGGGGTGGTTATAATATCCCCACTGCATGTGATGTTGCTCCCTGTGCTGCCACCGTTGTTGTTGTTGTTGTCGGCGGTGGTTGTTGTCGCAGCGCTGCCATTGTTGTTGTGGATTCTGTTGTTGTGGCTGTAGTAGATGATACTGTTGTTGTCGTCTGATGTGTTGTGGCGGGCGCCTTCTTTTTGATTTGGGGCTCCGTTCTGTAGTGTTTCCTCGTGTGTCTGTTGTGGTTGTCTTTGTTGCAGTCCCTGGTGGTGACTCTGGCTGTGGATTGGGGGCAGTTGGTTTAGTCGTTGTTGTTGTTTCTTATGGTGTAGTTGGAGCGTTGTCGACTTCTGTTTCGGTCTTTGCGTCAGTTGTCTTCACTTCTTTTTCTGTTTGTATTTTTCTTTCTTGCGTCTTGATATGTACCGTTTTGTGCTGGAGATTTTTTGGCGTTTCTTCTTATTTTCGGTGGTAGTTGTTTTAATTTCTTTTTCTTTGCTGATAGAGCTTGTAGTCTGAGTTTCCTTATTATCTGTTGTGGGTTTTTGGAGTTTGCGAGAATGCCTGGCTGATTTCTTGTTTTGCTGTTTGAGTTGAATTCACTTTGGCCGTAGGTGGAATTTTCCAGATGATGTTGGTGTTTATTCCACTTTCTCTTGTAGTGGCTAGTAGAGTTTGGGTGGAAACGTGGCTTTTTCCTTTGACTGTTTGAGTTGTGCCGTCTTCCTGTGTGGGTTTTCGCGTTGTTTCCTCCTTTTCCGTTTGTGAAGAGCGTGTTTTTGTTGTCGGCGTTATTTTCCAGAAGATGTCTGTCTGTGTTTCACAGTCTGTTGATGTAGTTTTTTTTTCGTGTTGCCTTGTCAGGTGCTTGTTTAAAATCTTATGGAGACCAATTGCGGTTAAGATGGCTTGTTGTCTAGTGTAAGTTCATCTTCTGTTTTTGTGGAAGAGGGTCAACAGCAAATTAGTGAACGCATTTTTTAGTTCAACGTTTTTAGTTTCTAGTGTGAAGGTGAAGGGGGTAACTTTTCGTATGCCCCCATTTTCGGTTGGTTTGCTGATTTCACAGCAGTATTTTGTCCAGTCTTCTCCTTTGTACTTCTTAATGTTTGCACCTCTTCAAGCCTCTTTGGCCGTATCTGTCTCAGCTGGGCTATGCGCTCGTTTCTGAAACAGAAAGGGCCGTCCGCATCTTCTGTGACTGACTCAGAATCGCGTAAAATGTCACTTGGTGGAGTGGGCAGTAGGTGGAGTGGGCAGTAGTGGCATTTTTGCCAGCCCTGAAAAGGGCTGAGTCTTAGTGCTGGTTTGTCTGGTGTGGCGCTTTGACATGACTCTCCTCCCGGCGGTCCAATGGATGGAGTGCGTTCGTCGGTGGTCCGAAGCGAAGTGTGTTGGTGTGGTTGGGAAGTAGAGCTCGAATTCTTTAAAAGCAAAGATAGATGATCGTGCACCAACTGGGAGAATGAATGTTCAGACTCAATCTCGTCCATGGAAAGTCGCACAAACCCGAAAGAAATATGTGACGATGTGTGACAAATTCTGTGTCATGACCTCGTGACCCAATTGCTCGTTTCAAAATTAAATTTTTGAACGGACCTTTGTTGAAATTCACCCGTGATACATCAGTATCGCTAGCAAGGTCAGATTGTTGCATAACTTTAGGCCAGTGTCCAGCACCTTCGAGATCAACAACATACCACGTGAACGGTCACGTGATGCGTTCAATGCAGTTTCATAAATACGATCATAAGGCGCAAAAACTCTCACTCACTTCCAGACCGGCAGACACACCAGGCAGCTTTAACATAGCTCCGTCCCGCCGCCATACCAGAGTCGTAAGAGAGTCGAAGATGAACCCGCGCTAGAGCAGTAAAATCTACTTTTAAGAGGTAACAATAACACGTCTACTTCTTACAGTATCTATTGCATTTATTGATTGTATTTTGTAATTGAATTGACGTATGTATTTTGTGCAGCTTAGCGCTATTTTAGCCAAAGCACGTGTTTCGATGTAAAGGGACAAACCTAAAAGTTATTGTATATAAATTATTGTAACTTTTTCTTATCTTTAATTTATATAATCTTAAATTCCCTAGTGCCGCCAGTATGTCTGTGCACGTGGTGAATTCTTCTTTGTAATTCAAATTGTTCTTGCATATAATTTTTCGTGTAAAATTGTAAAGCATTCATGCTTCATTTTGAATTAATCCTTTGTGTGAATTCTAAATTTTAATGCTGTAAATATTTGAGAATTCATACGTTCGTGTAACGTTATATGTAACACACACGTGGACCACAATGTATATTTAAATATAACCATATTTGAATTGTAAACGACACGATAGTCAAAGATTCTAAATTCAGAACCTTAAACAAAGAAACATGTGCTTGGGTTTTGCGAATATACACGCAAATAGTTACAGAGCCCAAATCCTTTGTTTCAGCCGGGTTCTTCTTATGTTATCCCTCTCTACCTTCGTACTTCTTGAGTCGTACACCGACTCGGGTGTCTTCATGACCCATACGTGAACTATGCAGAAGTACCTCGTGTTAACCACGTGTTAACGATTCGTCGCAAGTACATTAGCGATGCAGTAATTGAGTGGACATTGACTGTTGTGCTATGCAGTACTGACGATGAGCCAAAGTGATGTGGACCAGTTCTAACCAGTTGAACCCCACGTGCGACCAAGAGTATAGTTAAGTATATCTACTAGGGTCCAGAATCAAGTGACTATTTGGCAATAAAAGAAAAGAGAATTCTCGTTAAGACTTTTAACAGAGACGGTAAATGAGAGAACAACGCTGTGTAGAATTAAGACGTCGTGTCGTAATTAATCGTTGCTGTTAATTGTTAAACTTATTAAATCTATTTCATTTTGTTAAGAACCTCTTTTTGTAGTAAATTGTATGCATATAGACCAAATGGGATTGGATGGGGGCTGTCTGAGCTAAACGAATGACGTAATGAATGCATATGAATCTAAGAGAGTTTTTAACGATTTCCAATCTAGCTAATGTACGCAAATTATCAGTTTCGTAAATCTGTGATCTAGACTACAAAGATGCATTTTTAATTTAGTCGAATGATGATTTGAGCAACCAGTCTGTTTAGGTTAAACGAGAGAGAATTAATTTAAATAGTAAATTAAAGTTCTATAATTTCCTAAGCAGGGTCTTTAAATAAATACTGGAAACGTAACAAGTGGGGGCTCGTCCGGGATTGATATGTATTAAATTGTAACATTTTTTATACATAGGGCGTATCATATCTTTAGGAAACGAACATCTGAGAATTGCCAATATTCTATTGATTCAGGATTGTTGAAATATTTATCTTGCTTTTGTTGTGACATGTGCATGTATTCTTTTGCAGAGTAGCGTGCATGTTAGTTAATATATGTTTAAGCGTAGTTAAGCATTATGTTAGCTATTGATGATTTATTTAGTATTGTGTTACTGGATACTTCATTGTAAGAGGTCGACGTGTTATACCGCCAGCTAGGAGAGTTATCGGTAGTAACAGACTTCGGACTATTATATTTAGGGTGCTAAGTATAATGTGTAATGTTGTATGGTTGGAGCCGTGACATTACGAAAGCCTTGGAGACAACAGATTGTAACCAAGCAGGTGAACGTGTAACCAACGCGTAATTTATTTCGGAAGGTGTTCTGAATAAATTCAATAATTTTTGTAAGGTTGTAGCCTAAAAGTTATTGTGGGATAAAAGCGGAGTTTTATCGCCTACGGTTAGATACACAATCACGTGAGATATTTATTGTAGCCAGACGCGCTAAATAAATAAGATGGACACTTCGGATCTCGAACAGGTTATTGCGGATCTGAGAGAGATAGGTTCCTTGATCGGATTCCGAACGGAAGACGAGTTAATGAACTTCGTTAGAACTGAACTAGACAGGAGAGAGAAAGCAAAGAGAGAGGAAGAGGAAGAAGAAAGGTTAGAGATAGAACATGATCATATTATGTCTTTGATACATCTAAGGATCAACTATCGGAAGAACAGTGTAGGGAGCTTACAGCTCATGGAGATTCTAAAACGCGAACAGAAGATAGGCATATCACTAAGATACGAAAGTGAACAGTTACGTAATTCTGCCCTACTCGCACTCAATGAAAAGGAAATAGAACACAGGGAAGAAAATATATCTTCATTAAGCTCACGTGTAAAACTTACAGAAGCGCAGTTGTGTGATAGAGATTTCCGATTCAAAGGGGAGGCTGAAATACGAGATCTAAGGTTCGAAATTAGAAAGTTGAAGAAAGAGAGGCTAGTGCTTATGGAAAGGAAAGAAAGTCTAGAATTAGAATGGTTGTGGACAGAAATCGAAACAGAGTCTAAAATTGCTGGGGAAGGTACTGTTGACAAATTACGACAGGAAGGTCAGACCGTGAACTTTGACTTGCCGAGGTCAAACGCAGCGAGCGTGGAGACTGACACACAGAAATTAGTCGCGCTACCGAACACAGCAGACGAATTAGACAGTTTGATTGAAAACAAAAACAAATGTTTTGACGAAACCATTACAGTTCAACATGCTAACCAGTTTACAGAAACAGTTAGCGCACCAAAGCTTGATCTTGAAACAGAGACAAGAAAAGACACTGTTGTTAAGGACTTAATAACACGTGTAGAATTTGGACGAACACATACACCGCCGTGTACGTGTGACACCTTGTTTGACGGACTGAATGCGCATGATAAGATAGAGACAGATTCTATCGGTTGTGTACCGTTAAGGTGTGATGAAACTTCTAGCAACACAGTGACTGATTTTTCTGACAGGACAAATATGCATGAGAAGATAGAAACGGACTCTATCAGTTGTGTATCGTCGAAGGGCAGTGACACATCGACTGAGTTTACTGACCGAACTGTTAGTTTAAGAGAGAATGTGCTCGCTACGAAGACTGACATCGGTAGATCTCGATCTCCGATGATTGACGTGAGTCATGACGTAATTTTGGAACACAAGATTATTGCGTTATGCGAGGTTTCGAGTGCTAATACATTGACAGCCAGGGAAACAGAAGTATTTGATCCAGATGACAGTATAGGTAGCATTACAGACAGAGACAATGTGCCTATGATAAGTTCATTTACTTCAGATGACATGACAGTTGTCAGAGCTGAGACAGAGTTCTTTTCCAAACGTGACATGGAAGAAGATATAGTCGAAAACTGTACAGGGACGGTCGACGATAACAATGCATGTGTACTGACGTGTATGCACGCAGTTGTCGGAGACATGGCAGAACTGTCTGCAGATAAATCACTTAATGGACTTAGTGACGTAGACAGAAGCCACGGTACATGGACTACCTTTATTGACTCACCTGTTGAGATAAAGGAATGTCGTGAGTACGTACCAAAAACTGAGACAAGTGGAAGTAAGGAGGAGGGGGTTTCATTAACTGATAGGTTCCTTGGTTCACTGATGAAAAGTACGGAGTGTAATCCCGAATTGATCAAAGACACAGTACAAATGAGTGACAGAACTAGATTGATAGATAATGAAAACCGGAGTGACGGACTGATAACCAGAGTAGGTGGGGCATCAGGACTGTTACTGACATCAGATGCAGAGAATTATGATAGAGGAAACAGCGGGAGTGTAGCCTACAACACACAGAGAGTAGACATAGTGATGTTATTCAGTGTAATAGAGACAGGTAACATTCACTGCCAGTTGGTGACTGAAACTGACAGAATTTCTATCATAGATTCTGACGACCTGATGAGGAGACACATTGAATTAACTAAGTCGGTGGAGACAGATTATGTTAGTTCAATAAACGGTATGGTCCAGGGGAGACAATCGATAACTCTTGGAGAGTTTAAAACAGAACCCTTGTTCATACAACCACAGGAGTCCGACTTGCTAGCGAGTGAGTCTGACCACACAGTGACTAGGGAATACTCGAGTGGGGAGTTAGACAATTCTAGAGTCACAAAAGAGACACAGACTTATGTTGTCAAGGAGAGAGACAAATTGACAGACATAACAGTCGAACACCTAGTTGTGAATGGGTTAAAACAGAAAACAACTAGTGGGATGAGGTATTTCACTTCAGTCTATGATAAGATCAGGAGAACGGAACCTCCAGATTTAGGGGAGAAGCTAATGTTGCAATTCAGGTACTTCAGAGAGACTGGTAGCCGTGACAGAGCACATTTGCAAACCTATGACGTTAGACTAGATGCGAAATGGACCCATAGTAGATCTGACGCCATTCCGACAAAAGACGTTGAGTGCATGCGAACTAGGGACGTTCAATGTGTAGAAAATGACGTAACTACAGATGCGCGAAACACCAAGAGAGCAAATTTCCATTTGCGTGAGTTCAGTGACAAGGCTAAGAGCGATAGATTTGAAATTCTGACATCGCAGAGTCAAGGCCACAATGACACTGACATGATACCGAACGTATCGAGAAGTTTGAAACTGTTAGACAGGGTAGAGACCAGTCATGCAGAAACTGACACTACCAAAAACATTTTAAACTTGACAAGTACTTTGGAGAGTTTTGAAAGAGATAAAACACTTCAAGGACGTACTTACCGGACAAGAAATGGAAAGTCTAAACTTGACATGCAATATATTGCACCTCACAGTGACATTCTGACGAACAGAGTAAGAAAGAAAGAATACAGCTGTCATGCCGTAGACATGTTGACACACATGGACGATGACGTGTATTGGGATTGGGATAGAACTACGAAGATTGTGCTAGGCAGGATAGCGCAACAGTAGAAATAATGATTTGACACTTTCTTTGAATTTCATTATTTTCTTGTTGTACCGTAGTTGGTGGTTGTTATTGTAAATATGTCGGACATTTCATGAAACTTGGGACAAGCTATAACACTGATTGAATTGTGTTAGTGTTGTAACTCTGAATATGACAGGTAGACTGATAGATAGTTCATTTGAGTTGGTAATTCACAAACTCTGATATTTGGTTGATACAGGAAATCAATATCTGGAACTTTTCATAACCTGCATATTGATAGTGTTGTTCATTGGAAGTCAATTTTTTTGATCACACTATTGTTGGATACGTATTCAGTGGAATTGGTTGATGTTGGATTTCTATTCTGAATAATCTGGTTAGATCAAACTAGGTTGTGTGTGAACTATTGATTATTGGGACAGATAGTGAGAATTTCAGAACATGTTATTCCATTGGATGGATGTCTATTCAATTAGACTGAACGTTTTTCTTAAATCATTTTATTTGATTTTTCTTAAATCATTTTTCTCTGATTTCTGAAGTGAGAAATATTGTATGAGAGTACCGTTAATCTAGAGTTGATTTTTCCGTCACGTTACATTATTTCTGGTTATGTTGAAATTTTTTAATTGTAAATTTTTTCTTCATTTTGCACTTCTACATTTTATAACACATAATTTGTAGGAGGCATTTATCTTTTGGTAAGATAAACGCCTCAAAAGCAAGGGGGTGTGACGATGTGTGACAAATTCTGTGTCATGACCTCGTGACCCAATTGCTCGTTTCAAAATTAAATTTTTGAACGGACCTTTGTTGAAATTCACCCGTGATACATCAGTATCGCTAGCAAGGTCAGATTGTTGCATAACTTTAGGCCAGTGTCCAGCACCTTCGAGATCAACAACATACCACGTGAACGGTCACGTGATGCGTTCAATGCAGTTTCATAAATACGATCATAAGGCGCAAAAACTCTCACTCACTTCCAGACCGGCAGACACACCAGGCAGCTTTAACATAGCTCCGTCCCGCCGCCATACCAGAGTCGTAAGAGAGTCGAAGATGAACCCGCGCTAGAGCAGTAAAATCTACTTTTAAGAGGTAACAATAACACGTCTACTTCTTACAGTATCTATTGCATTTATTGATTGTATTTTGTAATTGAATTGACGTATGTATTTTGTGCAGCTTAGCGCTATTTTAGCCAAAGCACGTGTTTCGATGTAAAGGGACAAACCTAAAAGTTATTGTATATAAATTATTGTAACTTTTTCTTATCTTTAATTTATATAATCTTAAATTCCCTAGTGCCGCCAGTATGTCTGTGCACGTGGTGAATTCTTCTTTGTAATTCAAATTGTTCTTGCATATAATTTTTCGTGTAAAATTGTAAAGCATTCATGCTTCATTTTGAATTAATCCTTTGTGTGAATTCTAAATTTTAATGCTGTAAATATTTGAGAATTCATACGTTCGTGTAACGTTATATGTAACACACACGTGGACCACAATGTATATTTAAATATAACCATATTTGAATTGTAAACGACACGATAGTCAAAGATTCTAAATTCAGAACCTTAAACAAAGAAACATGTGCTTGGGTTTTGCGAATATACACGCAAATAGTTACAGAGCCCAAATCCTTTGTTTCAGCCGGGTTCTTCTTATGTTATCCCTCTCTACCTTCGTACTTCTTGAGTCGTACACCGACTCGGGTGTCTTCATGACCCATACGTGAACTATGCAGAAGTACCTCGTGTTAACCACGTGTTAACGATTCGTCGCAAGTACATTAGCGATGCAGTAATTGAGTGGACATTGACTGTTGTGCTATGCAGTACTGACGATGAGCCAAAGTGATGTGGACCAGTTCTAACCAGTTGAACCCCACGTGCGACCAAGAGTATAGTTAAGTATATCTACTAGGGTCCAGAATCAAGTGACTATTTGGCAATAAAAGAAAAGAGAATTCTCGTTAAGACTTTTAACAGAGACGGTAAATGAGAGAACAACGCTGTGTAGAATTAAGACGTCGTGTCGTAATTAATCGTTGCTGTTAATTGTTAAACTTATTAAATCTATTTCATTTTGTTAAGAACCTCTTTTTGTAGTAAATTGTATGCATATAGACCAAATGGGATTGGATGGGGGCTGTCTGAGCTAAACGAATGACGTAATGAATGCATATGAATCTAAGAGAGTTTTTAACGATTTCCAATCTAGCTAATGTACGCAAATTATCAGTTTCGTAAATCTGTGATCTAGACTACAAAGATGCATTTTTAATTTAGTCGAATGATGATTTGAGCAACCAGTCTGTTTAGGTTAAACGAGAGAGAATTAATTTAAATAGTAAATTAAAGTTCTATAATTTCCTAAGCAGGGTCTTTAAATAAATACTGGAAACGTAACAAAATACACCAGAGTAAAAATAAAATTGGGGGGGCCCTGTACCATTTGGTCCGCGGACCGGTACCATATGGTCCACGGACCGGTACCGGTCCGCGGACCGGGGGTTGGGGACCACTGCTCTAACATATGCAGTCTTCCCACTCACACTCACTCACTCACACTCACACAACACACGCACACACACACACACACACACACACACACACACACACACACACACACAACTGTACTATTCGACTACACCAACACACAGGACTTCTTCCCTGTATCGTTGTCTGGGTGGTAGCTGATAAACTCCACCTAGTTTTATTCCTGCTATCGGTGGTTCATAGTTTGTCAATACTTCACATATATTAAGAAGGTCCATATCTTCTCCACCAATCCAACCAGTATGCCCCTGAGTCCACCCACCCACTCCTAGTGTCCGATATGCATACAAACTATCTGTCTGTGCGTTTGGGAGTAAGATTTTATGCATTGTGAACAGTTTTCTTGCTTTTCTGTCCGTTTATTTGCTGCACAATCTATGCATACATCCCCTCTGTACGTACATGATTGCAGAGAGGATATATGTACTAATGATCTGCATTTTGTTAGTAGCATTTAACTTTGCCATGAGCAATTGTCCGACTCATGTTATCTTAACATTGATCCTTGCCTCCGCGTGTACGTGTCTTAATTTTGATAGCGAAATATTTTTCCATACTTGGATCCTTTCTGCGGTGAAATAGTGAGCATTCTTACAAAATTACACTGAACGCTCTCTGTGAGTTGGATCAGTTCTGTTTGGAGTGACGTCTTCCACACTAAACAATTCCGAATGTTACTTGTATATCCTCACTAAAACTGTATTGCAAGTATTGATCAGAGAACCAGTGCAAATATAAATTTATTTCGTACACTTTGACACCATCCATGCTCGAAAGACGGTTAATTTCCTATCCTGATTTTATTTTCTATCATGGCCCTGTTTTCATGAGAGGATTTATGGCAATATCGAACAGCAATAGTGCATTTTAATGGTATGTGGGCAATTTCCTTTTGATTGAATGTAAGGGACTTTTTCAATGTCTGTAATACTCGAATCTGATTTTTGTACTGTTGGTAGAATCTTCTTTTTAAAAGTAGTAGTAGTATTAGCAGCAGCAGTAGAAGTAGCAGTAGTAGTAGTAGAATTAGTAGTTGTAGTGATGGTAATAGTAGTAGTAGTATCTTCCTTCAGACATCATGTGACTTTTTTTGCGTCACTATTTCCTGTGGATGATCAGTTTTCTAAGCATTTGACATTATATTGTATTACAGATTATAAAGATAATAAACCTCTATTATTGTTTTATAAATGTAATAAATTTATTGAGTAGGCCCATTAGCTAACCTTGTCGATAAAATCAAATACCTGTTTCTTTAATATATATATCACTCCTAATTAACGTATTCTACAAGAAGATACAATATTCTGATATCGAATCTTTTAAACAAACATTTCAGGGACGAAAGTAAAATCCTTTGTTAAATACATTGACACACTTCAGATTGTGTTTTTAGCTGTGAGTGAAATGTTCACTTGTTTGTTAATGATTGCTCGTGCTGTGTGAGAATGATATTAAAGTGGGTCAACATTTGCTTAATTAAATATTGTTCACAACAATTGTTTACAGGACTATCCGTCGGTGTGTATCTGTGAGAAGACGTTTTCGAAACTCGAGTGACCAAATCCAGACATGTCCAGTAATCCACGTAAGATGTTTGTCGTGTATTCCTGCTTTGTATTCCTGCGCACGCACGCACGCACACACACACACACACACACACACACACACACACACACACACACACACACACACACACATACACACACACACACCTACTCACAGACCTAAGCAGATCTAACATGCTTAATAACCAGCCTTATGTCGACCCACAGCATTAGGCAGACAAGTATGTGTCTGCCGAAGTCTTGTACTATTAATTTGTATAAATAAAACCTCATTTTGCCATTTTCTCTCTTATTATTATCATTACTGTAAATACATTTGACATATTTCATATTTCAATAGTTGCTTTCAAGTATTGTTTTGTAGGATATATATATATATACTGAGGTCCACCTACTGCTGGTTTTTAATTCATTGTCTACCTAAAGCTGGAAGTAGGGTTATATATATATATGTACACACAATGCAAATATACATACATATCACATACGTCATGAATGAATGTAGTCCTAACTGATCCATCAGATTTTGAATTAATAAACGGGAATTACTGTCGAATGGCAAACATGAAAAGCAGACCATATCTTAGGAATGAAATGTGCGATTATTGAACACTTCAAGAGATTCTCCAAGAGTTGTGTTGAAACAAAACAAACTAACAAAAGACAATGCGATTATAAAACGATAAATATATCGCGACTCGGTAAATGCATTTGGTGACGACATTTCTCAATGAAACAAACTGCATTATATTAATTGCTGATGATGTTAATAATGAACCTTTCCATTTTCAAGTAAATAAAATGCAAGAACTGAGATCACAAAAATTAAAACAAAATCAAGAGCAAATACACTATTGGACACATAACATTCAATAAAAAATAAATGTTTCTGCCAAATCTGAACCAGAATGCCTATATTCATTGAAAACAATTGCTGAAATTAGAGCTAGATGATTAAACAGAGAATAGTAATAAATAATTTGTAATTTGTCGTTTTAACTCCATATACATACATGTCGTTGTTTGCAATTTTATTTAGCTGACATAAGCATAAACTCATTAAAAGTAATATTAAATATTGCTTGGGATTAATTAATATTTATTATTTGTATATATGTTTAGATGTCTGTTATTCGTGAGATAAATTTGCAGATTTAAAAAAAGAAGCTTTAGAATTAATCTGTTTATTGCATAAAGAGTTGTTTGTTCAGTTGTTTTCTTGAAATAGACACCTTTTGCTGGAAAAAATCTTAATTATAAGATGTCAGATATTCAAGTGTCTAGTGTTACCAGAATATGTAATCGTGTATAAATGAAATTCAAGTATTGTATTAATACACTAATAGTACTGTCTTTTAGTAGATACAACAAAGATTATTTACTTTCTGAAAAAGGCAAATTTAAAAAGAAATCTAGGTTTTCAAAGTTCCTAAGAATATAATACTGATGAATAATAAATATTACAGATGCATAATGTGATGTTGTTGTTGATGATGATGATGATGATGATGATGATGATGATGATGGTAATGATGAAGAAATCAAATTTATAGTAGTATTTTGTTCAAACATCAGCTCCTTATCTACAACCTCAAGCTGGTTATCCTCCACCTCAAGCTGGTTATCCTCCACCTCAAGCTGGCTATGCCCCACCTCAAGCTGGTTATGCCCCACCTCAAGCTGGTTATGCCCCACCTCAAGCTGGTTATGCCCCAGCTCAGGTGAACTATCAACCTCAAACACCTGCACCTGTGGTGATAACCACTCAGCCTACAGGAACTCCTCCTCACGTGAGTAAAGTTCTTCCTCCATTAAAATTCTATGTCGAATACTATGCTGCTGATGCTGATTGGTTGAATCAAGAGGTACTCATTTATAGAAAGCCAAAAGGATGAATGGAAGTTAAAGTTCAAGATAAGATCTCAGGATAATATCCCTGACTATGAAAGTTTGGAAATAGAAATCTCAAACGAACCGCCATACGTGTATTATATGGGTAGCTGAATGTGACTATAGATGTTGGGTCATGTGTCACTCCACTCACGCCCTGAAGCTTGGGCTGAATACAATCACTGATACGTATGTTAGCACACTAGAGATCTTGAAAGTCCAATATTGGCTTGCCCCTATTTACGTTCATTTCCATTTAAACTATATGGACAAATCCGAGAATGGGTAATTAACTCACGTTGTAACCAATCAATAAACAAAACAGTAAATATAGTTCCAATTAAGTAGCTGTACTGCATACACAGAAAATAACAGACTTTGTCCGCTAGGTATAAACAAATTAAAATATTTATATATATGTTTTAATAATAACTAATTGGACATTAGCTATCTTTGACAAAAAGAATAAAAATAAAAACATACGTCAAATGATGGTTTTATATGCAAGTACTTATTTCAGAAAATTAAAAACGTTTAACAGACAATTTTCAGAAAGATAAATAGAAGAAACTTACTCTCACAACTTTAGAAATATGTTTGAAATTATAAAAAATAGAAAAAGAAAAAGTACTTGCCCTTACCTCAAGAGGCAGTAACATGGCAGCTCGTGGTAATTATGTCATGGGATAAAATAGGTTTTCCTATTAAAATGGTACTAACTGATAAATTCGAGTTTAATGTGTAGACTCTTGGATAACGGTTCTAGAAAATATCCATGTTTCCAAGAATTTCTAGTCACATTATGCAACGATGTCAATTTAATTGAGGAAGTACAGTAAATGTGCATGTATCACCTCATCAAAATAGCAGTATGCAGACTATATTTACTTCTTCAATATCTTTGAGAAAAAGAGAAAGAGGGAGAAAAGTTAGCCTGATGGGCAGGGATCAAAGGTCAACAAATCCACGTCTTCATAGCATTTTCGGAATGCAAACAATTTGGGAGTACTCGTAATGTAACATTTTCCCATCTTCATATGATTTGTCCCATAAACTGGGTATAGTAACAACAACAGCCAACATCACCATACAAGCTTAAGACAAATCTGACGAATGTGAATGCTTCATAAGAAAATTACTTTTAGCCGATTGAATCTATCAAAATATTACTGAGATAAGAGATAACTTTTCTAGGCACATTTCACAAGTTGTTTTCGGACAATAGTTGCAGATGAGTGCTTACGTCATAAGTGGTTTCCTATATAAGAATCAAAACCATCTGGCACAGGGTGTTTTCTTAGAAAATCGGTATTTATGGTAATCTTTGACTTTCTAACGTACACACACATAAACATCCTCACAAAAATTTATACTGGACGCACACAGTAGGGTTTTGGTAATATTACGATAATGATGTTGATGATGTTGGTGACGACTACGACGACGAGGAGGATGAGGATTCTTTTCTGTTATCAATTCTTCTTGAAATGCCAATAATTTGTGTGATTCTACTGCTATATAATTTTTATCCTTTGTGAAAGAAGCTTTAGCTTCTGACGTTTAAGTACTGTAAATATATGTATCGCCGACGAAATATATTAATACATATCATTAGTGGATACTCATACTTATTAATTTGATTCGTGATGCTTTCATTACTTAGTTTACAAGAATAGCGACATATTTAGTTTTTAAATATACGGACTATTTAAAAAAATATTTTAATATTATTTGCTATTAATATTTCTCCAAATGATTAAATTAGCGTTTTGCTATGTATACAATTCTTTAGTAGATCACTTCAATGCTATATTTAGAACTGGTTCTTGCAGGCTTTACAAAGCTACTCTGCATCCACTACCTGCCCAGGCTGCAACGCTAAAGTTACGACTATCATCAAACATGAAATTGGCACTTTCACCTGGATTGTCGCCCTTGTCCTATGCATATTAGGGTAAGAATGATGTTTGGATTATCTGCCTTGCCTAGTGTATATTAAGGTGCGTGTAATGTTTGGATTATCTACCTTGCCTAATGCATTTATGGTAAGAATATTACGTAGATTAACAGTCTTGTCCCATGTATTCTGGGCCAAAAATAGTCTTTGGATTTCTTGTTTTGTTAGACTTGTATTCATGGACACGGTATTCTTAGATGTTACACTATTCACTTCAGTGCCACATATTTTCTTTACTTTGGAGCAAATTATACTGACATGTTTTTAGATACTGACAATTTAGGTCATGGCTAGCAATATTATAAATGCTTATGTTATAGGTAATTATTTTGACAGCTGTCTATTCCGACAACTTAAACAGTTTTCCACATTAAGCACTGTAACAATTATTAATGTATGATTTTTCTGATGCAGATAATCATTTGCATATATAAATTATTAATTTGCAAATTTCCTGAGTATGTATAGGTTATATTATTATTTTGTAAATTGCTAAAAGGTAATAATTTGCAGGTTTTTTAATGGTTATGTTTGTATTTGTAATTTGGTTATCTGGGTAATAATTTACAGGTGAAATATTATTACTTTGCAATTTAAAGGTGAAATGTATTAAATGGTCCAATTTTCAGTTAGAAATATTAATTTACTAGTGACAATTAAGACCATAATTTCCGTTTGCAGAGCATCATTTTCAGGTTAACCATGCACTCTTCTTTTTCCAGCTGTTGGCCCTTCTGCTTAATTCCTTTCTGTTGTGGACCCTGCAAAGACGCCGTACACACGTGTCCACAGTGTGGCTCGACAATCCACCGATGGAGCCGCATGTAGGGCATGGCAAGATATCCGTTAGGCTAGTAGTATACAATTCACCTACGGGACTGCAGTACATGTGGAGAGATTTCTACAGTTTTCAAATGACTGTTTAATAGTAGATTGTAATATATATGCAACTATTTAACTATTTTATAATAAATATGCAAATGTACAGCTACTTCCTTTATTGAAATTATGTAATAGAGCTACGTCTTTTAACGTTTCTACTACTAAGCACAACAAATGTGTGTGTGTGTGTGTGTGTGTGTGTGTGTGTGTGTGTGTGTGTGTGTGTGTGTGCGTGTGCGTGTGCGTGTGTGTTTGTGAGTGTGTGTGTGTATGCATGACTTGTGGGTGGGCGTTGTAATATCACTACAAAATATTGTTTCTTTAAGGAATGAAAGACCACACCAGCAGTTTCTTTGTCAACCATTCCTGTATGATTGTTATATGACTTTAAGATTACCATTCATTTTGTAAGCCATTTCGACAAGATTGTTATATGACTTTAAGATTACCATTCATTTTGTAAGCCATTCATAATTGATTCTCTGTTGATGAAAAAGCTGGGTCTTGCAAACTGTCTTCAAAATAAAACTGGTCTTTTAGTGTCTCAGCCCAAAAAGGAACAAATTCCAGGTAGATGAGCTTTTGAAAAAAAACCGACTTGTGTAGAAGGCAGTCATACTCTCTAATACAATGAACGGTAGTCCTAAACTCATATAACAATAATGTCGACATGGCTTTAAAGTCATATAATAATTCAATTAGGAATGGGATGGTTGTGGATGTAGTTTGGAGGGAGCCACTCCCTTTCACTCCCTTAATAGTGCAGAGATGGGATTTGAAGCTGTCACCCATCCATGTTTGTCGACACAGTACAGGTAGCTTAACTTTCTAGGTCATTTGCCCCTCCACTAACCACTAGAGTGACTAGACTATCGTGATACATTATTATTATTATTGCTCCTAAAATTTAATTTTATTATTATTTCTTGGAACTTTTACATTAGCATTATCTACACCCTTACAAAGTGTAAGCGCTAACTAATTAAGTCACCAGTTATTCGTTAGAGTTTCTGTTCATTTTATCATTTGCACCTGTCTAGGACCGATTGTACGTAAATCTATGCATGACTGAGTGTGACTATTGGCGAGCCCTGTGCATGTCTATGTTTCTGTCTACGCACCACTGAATGTGACTATTGGCGAGCCCTGTGCACGTCTGTTTCTGTCTACGCTCGACTGAGTGTGACTATTGGCGAGCCCTGTGCACGTCTATCAGTCTGTCTACGCACGACTGAGTGTGACTATTGGCTCACATATTCTGTCAGTCATATTCACACAAGTAAAATATAATGCTCACACACTATGTCAATCAAGAACAGAATAAAAATCATGCACGATATCAAATAAATGTTGAGTTATTTCGATAAAATTGAAAGGGTTAAAATAACGATGACGTTTGTTTTGGCTTTCTACGTAGCTTGAAACGAAGACCACGAACAGGTCTAAACATGCACTGAACAAGTTTACGTACCGGGCGTGTGAAATAATTGAATTCAAGCAGCTTACTGTTGCGTAACGGTCTGCAATCCATCTACAGATTTTTCAGATTTCATAAGGGGAGTTCATAAGAGGAGTTCTTTCAGGGTGGTAAGAGGGCTGAAGGCTACAGTAAGAAGTAGCAGATGAATTCTGTTTTAATAAGAATTCCAGATACGATTTAAGCAAAATATATTTTGCTGATCTTCTATGAACCCAATGTCATGTCTCTTGAAGTTCTGTGGAAATCGTCTAAGATGGGGACGGGAACTGGGTAGTTGACTACTGGGTGATATAACCAGAGCAAGGAACAAAATATTCCGTTTGAAAAGTAAATATATACGACATTATTTTTACATTTTGCTATCCAACGTTTTCCCGTTGCCCAGCATTAGTACTGCATTTGTTGTGTGTGCACTTGTCATTATACATGAGTAGTGAGTTCTGCTCTTCAACCGCTCTTTGAAATACTTTCCTCATTTATGATGCTCAAGTCACGTGGTAAGGTTCTGCATTATAAAATGACAATAGACTGTCCCGGTGTCTGTTGGGATACATGAAGGCTGGTGGCTAGTAAAGGTGGTCGAGCAGCAGTTGAATAATCATGTCTGCAATGGGGTGATTAAAGTATTCCCACTGCATGAACTGCATCTCATTGGGCCAAAATTGTTGTTGTTGGCAGTGGCAGTAGTTTCTTTGGCGTTGTTGTTGTGACTGCTATTGCTGACTCTGATGTTGCTGTTGTTTTGGATGTGTTGTGGTGGACGCCACCTTTTGTCTTCGGGACCTTGTTCTGTCTGGTTGCCTGTTGTATTTGCTGTTGTTGTCGTTCTTGGTGGGGTCTCCGGTAATGATGAGAGAAGAGGAGCCTCGAGCGGTTTTGTGTTTTCGTTGAGGGCAGCCTCGATCTCAGTTGGTGTAATTTCCTACTTCGTGCGGTCTTCGGTTTGTACGAATTTTTCTTTTCTTGCTGTAGTTGTAGTATGTGTGTCAGCGATTTTGAAGATTAATTCAACGTATCTACTAAACAAAATACTTCTAGGTGTCACGCGTCTGTTCACAATGACAATCAAATAAAAAGTGAAACAACCAATTAATCTGCTTGAAGTGCATCCACCAAACACAAAATAAACTCACTGTTTATTCTTTAATCATTGTTTGTTGATCTAAATGAAGCACACTTCTATATTAATTAAGATCCAGGATGCGAATTATAATGTGCTATCTTGGACTGATCTGTGGCTGTATTATGAGAGTCTATAATGTTTGTATTTTTAGTATATTATAATGTGCCACTCCGAAAACTTCAGAAAAGATTAAATCAAAACAGCTTCAATCTCGGGTATTCACTGTTCGCTTACAGTTTACAGCACTCACTCTCTCCATTCCAGAGAACTTTGCAAGAGAAGCATGACACGGTATACGTAAACTCAATTCTTCTATGAGGTTTCGGTGGGGGGAGACATGGTAGAGTAAAAGCGAAATAATAGCTAAACATTTTAAGCCTAATCTTCTGATGGTCAGCAGGTTGTCCTCCAGTTACAAGTTTTATTTCTGGCACCATGGTCTTGAGATGACATTTGAAGAAGTGCTAGCAGGATCAGCCTTGATGATGCGGTCATGTTGGCCCAACATCTCACCTAGACGCACCAGGAATTGCGCTAGCACTTAGCTTGACAGATCAATTCTGTTGCACACCCCTGAAATCCTAGTCTGCACACATAGTCTTACTATCGTTAGACACCTCACCAGCCGTAAAAATAGCCCATACATAGCCAACAATTTAGCAATTCTCCTCTCATTTTCGATCTTTCTTCTAGTATGCTTCACCCAACCTGCAGTCACGGTACTTCCCATGTAAATTCATAGTGACTCCTGTAACATATGAGGACTTTAACCTCCTGCAATATCTCAACTACCAGGAGCATGTGGCACACGTCCAGAGATGTGCCGGGGCTCCACATGACTTCAGCTTGTCCCAGCAGGCACATTCACAACACTCTTTAGAAAAGTCCAACTTCGACCACGATAACATCAACAAAAATAGGTGTATGCTTGGATACAGTGCCATCTTAACGCATGGGCACGCTGGGCCGTTACCCGGGGGGGGGGGCTTGCCATTTTATGTATGTTGTGACTTGCTGTGTGGTTGTGTAAGTAGGGGCCGCTTTGTCCATGGGCTTATAATGCTGTTAAGACGGCCTTGTTGGACAACGCATTGTTAACATCTTGCGTATTGTTAATGACCATTAACGTATTATTCGAAATCTCCACAACTTTCACAGAATAATTTGAGAGAGAGAGAGAGAGAGAGAGAGAGAGAGAGAGAGAGAGAGAGAGAGAGAAAAATGACCTTTGACCTAACGATGCTAGCATCAATGACAACTTTCTCGTTTCAACTATTTTATCACTATTCTTCTAGACTGGACATTGTGTGAAATGCACAACTTCATTTCTGTTCAAGTGTTTCGAACTTGTATACGTATAACGTAGATCGCCATTTAGATCTTTATTGAGATGGAGTATTACGTCAGGTACAGCGTCATGCTCGAAGCACATCAGTTTTGAGATCTGCGTGATCTATATATATATATATATTCAAGTCAGAATGGCGAAGTACAGGAGGGACTAAGATAGCTGACTGGTTTTAGTTGGTGGTGGTGGTGGTGGTGGGTTTAAATCTGCTCTAGGTAAATGAAAACTGTCGACGTTTTCCCATCTTGTTTGCTACAAGACTTTTGATGTAGAAGTATATGTAATTGACCGAAAATGCAAGGTAATATGAGTGTCTTTATGTCGTATTTTTTATTTGTTTCTGAGTATTGTGCGGGGCTGTGGCTGGTTAATGTATCAGAAAGTGTTGTTGTACATTGTCTTTTCTGCTCTATAAAAGTAAATATGTTTTGGTGTCAGAATATAGTTTGTATTGTAATAGAGTACATTTGAGCTTAAGAACGTTTATAATGGTGTATGATCTCTCGAGGAATTTATTAATTAATGTATAAAACCGAATTTCTCTCTATATTTAACTCATTCTCATACATATAATGTAAGCAGTAGACATGATAACAAGCTTCACCTGTTAGTATGAGTACCAACAGTCATTTTAATGCGGTATTGAGTGCTCTCCTGCCTGTCAGGTCGTTCCCTGCTATTTTTGTATGGCTGAAGAACCACAAGAATGAGAATGTATTCTTCGTGTTTTGTCTTGCAGTATTTATATAATTGTTTTGCTTGCGTGTTGTCTATATTGGTTATTAGGACCTAGAATATTGTTATGAAAGAGAGGAAATTTTTAGTTATGGTGATGGAAAGGTAGTTTTTATCGCGTGTTTGATCTAATGCTTGTTCATGTACTGAAGACGGTTAAATGTATGTCCCCCCAAAAAATCATAATCCTGTTTTCGAGATAACGACTGAGAGGATTTAGAGCAATACATAACAGCAATAGTAACAGATATTCAAAGTATTTTTAATCAGATTTAATGGCGTACTAAGCAACGTATACCATAAACATACCAAGAAAGCAGTTGATGGTCACGTGAAAATGCAGCGAAGAGACAATTAAGCCAACAAATTATTACTTGTTGAAGCGACTCCGTGAGAGAAGTATTTCACTGAACACTATATATGGAGAGGACACAAGGGCAATTATACTATCGCCAAAAGTCCGCCATATTGAAAATACCGATCGCAATGTAGCGTCTATCGCAACTAGTAGTTTTTTAATTTACCGTTTTCAATATATACTCAAATTATGAAACTATAAATCAATAAGTATAATTAAATTTACAATGATAACAAGAAAGATTCCTTAGGTCTTTCACGTCAGATAATAAATATCAATAAAATGTATATCTGTAAAACGATAGTCTTATGTGGTATAATATTTTTCTCGGTCTACTTCAATTCTTTATTTAAGAAAGATTTAGAAAAATTTCGAAATTTTTAGAAAAATTTAGAAAAAATAAAATATATGTACATTGTGTGATACCTATGGGCACCCTTCACTCATTATGTTTATTATTTATTAATTAATAACACATAACTAATTACAAGTGATCGAGAATCTTAATTTATAGTTATTAATAATTCCCAACACAAGACCAACATGTCTCTCGGAGTATTATAAGAGTATCGTAAAACTCTTTACACAATAATAAGATAGACGTTTTACTGCCGCAAAAATGTTTCTGCTGGTGAAAACGTACTAAAGGAGTAATAAAAATCCGTCTTTAATTTATAAATTTAACAAGCCCCCACCCACCCGCTATTACTTCAACATAAGGTTTAAGTATATGTTCAAGAAGATGAATAAATTTATTAATTCAACAATCAAATATACAACATATAAATATAATCAAAAGAGTGTTGACATTTGCATCACTTCACAACAATATTTGATGAAATTTTAGACATTTATTCAGTTTATCCTAGCAATTACATCAAGTCTAATTAAAACACACACACACACACACACACACACACACACACACACACACACACACACACACACTCACTCATATATATTATCTGTTTTATCTAAATATTTGTTATACTTGATGTTGTATATATTGAATGTGCAGTATACTTTTACCTTGCCTTAAATGGAATCTTTGGGATGACTGTGAATAGGATGTGGACAAGAAGATTATGTAGTGGGAGGGAGTAAGAAAGATTGTTAAAAATAGCTTAAATCACATTTAAACCCTAATGTAGCCGACCATCCACCGTAGTGTCAGGTGTTACCATGCATTCGCAGAGTGAAGAGTAATGGTATTACAAATATTAATAATCACATGAAACGACTATGAACCCCAACTCCCAACCTGACGTAAAGACGATGACAACAGATAAAAGGAAAAGGCAAATGCTGGTAAACTTAGGGGATAGATGAAAAGTGTATAGAAATTAAGAAATGGTGGCAGAAAGATTGCTACAAAATCAAAATGACGAGAGTGTTTTCTGACAGTTTGATATTTGCACAGTCTGTTTAGCCGGTAGGTTGACCGTGACGGCTTGGAGGTTCTAGCAAGGGTCTGTCCAGTAGTGTGTGGCTCAAGGCAGGCTTTGTCAGAGGGATTCAGTCAGCCGTGGCCTCTCCTGTTCATCACTCATCACACAAGGAAATGGCAGGTACTTGGCGTACTTAGGTGCCAATAAAGTGTCGATTCTAAAACATAAACGTTTTTCCTAAATTTCCAGTAGACACTAAAATAATAACTGACGCACCACACGCACTTCATCCATACCTAATGGGACATATGATAGATGAGTGAAAGTAAAATTAGAAAAGAATGAATTAATATAACAGATATATCCATGAATGAATGTACATATAGGCACACAAGTATCATTATAGTTATGCTTATGGTTTCTCGGCAAAAAACCTTTTAACCAGTGGGGATCTGGGAGTATTCTGTTTCTCCAACAGGTTTGACTCTGATCTTTGAGGCTGATTTTGGCAGACACAAAAAGGCAGACCGGACAGGTCACGTGCTCAGTAGGCCTAAATATATGGCGAATCATTACAACTTGACCTACTAGGTCGGCCAGGATTGTATAATATATTTTCACACAGGACCAGCGAACAAAGAAAGTTTAAATTCAAATGACGTGGACTTGTCTTAAGGGGCACGTTACGTAGGAATTTATTATTGTCCAAACAGAAGAGGCACATTAAATGATGTTCATTAATATTAGCAATATTATAGTTATTAGCCGTACTCATAATTATAGCATTAACCTGTTTGCTAATATATTAGGCAGAGCAATCTGTGAGCTATTTTTATGATTATTAAATGATAATTTATATATTTTCTATAACTTAAATAAGATATTTAGCGTCATTCCACACATAATGAAAACTATATTGTAGTAGTTTCTAGAGAATGTAGCAGTCAGCGGGCTATTTTAATGCATATGAGGGTGGATTTCCACTTTGACATTCATACTCACATCAGATATTGCTTTCTTGGTGCAACCGTTTTGCATTATTATCATTATTCATCCTTTTTTCATGACTTCTGTTGACTGTCAGTTATGAACCAAGGTCTCGGAATCTTGGTAAGATTCCGAGAGATTCAAGGTTTTGCTGAGGATATGAGCACTTCCAGGAGCGCTGCTTTTAGCAGTGGGGCAATTTTGTGTTGTCCAGGCACTTTATTTAGATAGCCTCCGAATTCAGGTGTAATGATACCCAAAGATCCTATCACTACATATATTACTTCTGTTTTTACATTCCACACTCTCTAATTTCTAATCTAAGATCCTGGTTTTTTTCTATTTTTTTCTGTTTCTTTTGTTTTTATGTTTCTATCACTTGGAACAGCAACATCGATTATTGTTCTATTAGACGTATTGAGAACTACAGTGTCTGATCTTCATGCAGGAATAACTTAATTCATCCTTATTTCGAAGTCTCACAGTATTTTGACTAATTCTGTTTCAACGACTGGTTCCGGTTGGTGCATCCAAGCTCTTTACAGGGATTTTACTCCATAGTTCTCACACATGTTTCTTTAGGATTTTTAGGATTTTTCTACTTCCTTGTGTCTTTTGGTATATTCTGTTCCAGCCAGAAATAACATCGAGATAGTATATGTTCTGCCATTTCATTACTATTTTTAGAGAGTCTGCATTTGGAGTCATTAAATATTTTCATGATTTTGGTTTTGTGTGATTTCGTGTTTAGTACTTGATCTTTTTGCTGCTGCTATTAATGTTTCTGTTTCTGCTTTCATATCTGCTTCTTTTAACCATATGTATGATGATTGTCGCACGTACTGACCATGGAGAGGTTTTCGCACCATATATTTACTAATGTCTGTTTTGCAGTTTTCTTCCATGTTTCTTTGTCTAATTGTGGGGGTAGGTATAATCCACTCATCGTTATTGCTTCTAACATTGACTCATCTTTGTTGTTATTATAGTTTAGTTCCCTATGCCTATAACCTCTCCTTCAATGTCATCTTTGATTTTCATGAGTCCTCTGCCTCCCATTTTCCGAGATACATATAGTCTATAATCTACTTTTGGATGCAGGGCTTTATGTATGGTGTGTAGATTTTTTGTTTTTCTGTCTAGTTTATTTATTTCATTTATTATCCAATCTATGATATCTGCAGTGTAGCTAATTACAGGTATTGCGTATGCATTAAGGGTTAGCCCCATTTAGCTTTGACTTTAGAAACTTGTGATTGTTTTAATGCATAAAGGGAAGCATGTCAAGCCGTTGAAATGAAGTAGACACCTTGTTGGACAATTTTTCTTAATTATAAGCTGTAATCTATTGAACGGCATATAGTATTATCAGTATATGACTGTATTCATGTATAGGTGATATTCACTTATTATTAATAAATTAATAGGCTGGGGAAAGGTAATTGGTAGGTAAAGTAAATTTTAAAAGTCTTCTGTCCATGGGAGATGAAATAAAAAAGATGCATGCTTTTTAAGTTTCTTATGAACATAATAATAATTACAACAGTTTGAGATATGATAAAGCTGATGATAGTAAATCAAATTTATAATGGTCTTTTTCACATATCAGCTGGCCAACCACCACCGAAAGCTGGCTATTCAGCTGGCCATCCAACACCACCTCCACTTCCACTTCCACCAGGTTTCGAAATTAAGCCTCTTCCCCACAGGATCTATCCACATCGAAAACGCGTATCTAAGGCGGTTGCCTCTCTGAGGAGCAAATCTTGTCCTGTGAGTTCTTTCTTCTTCTTCACGTTAACTTCTTTACCCCACAGGAATTGCTTGAACTTTTCTTCTTCTTGATGTTCTCAGTTAATGGTGGATTCCTGTGGGGCCTTCCTCTTCTCACTGTATTCTGAAGAGGGTGGCGTGTTGTTTTCGTAGAGCTGGTGAATGTTTTGTTTCGGCTGTAGCGGGATTTTTTTCCCTGTCGTTGTTGTGGTGGTTGCTGCTGTTGTGTTGGTGGTGTTGTCTGGATGCCTGCTGTCTGTTGTTGAGTCTTGGAGTGGTTGAGATGGAAGCTTTTTCGTCTTTTGTGTCCGTCATGGCTGGCTGGTGAGGCATGCCTTAGTCCGGTAATCCGTGGACTAGTTCTCTCCTCTGTGATGTTGATGTTGTTGTCGTCTCGTCCGATGTTCGAGCGAGAGGGTGGGAGGGATTTCCTACAGAGCCCAGGCTAGTAGCGCACCAAGTCTTTACCTAGTGTGTGCATGCGCCCAGGATGTACAACCCCCTGTCCTCTTCACTGGCGTTGTTGTTGGCGCTGGCATTTATGTCGTCCCCGGTGTCCGTTGGGATGTATGTAAACCGACGCTGGTGGCCAGTAGAGGTGGTCCAGCAGCAGTTGTATCATGTCGGCAATGGGGTGGTTGAAATATCCCCATTGAATGTGATGTTGCTGCTCTCTATGTCTTCGCCATTGTTTTCTGTGAGTAACGTTCTTCCGTTATACCGCTAAGTGACTAAAATTCTGCTCCTTTATTTATACCGCTAAAGACTAAAATTCTGCTCCTTTATTTATACCGCTAAATGACTAAAATTCTGCTCCTTTATTTATACCTAAGTGACTAAAATTCTGCTCCTTTATTTATACCGCTAAATGACTAAAATTCTTCTCCTTTATTTATACTTAAGTGACTAAAATTCTGCTCCTTTATTTATACCGCTAAGTGACTAAAATTCTGCTCCTTTATTTATACCGCTAAATGACTAAAATTCTGCTCCTTTATTTTTACCGCTAAATGACTAAAATTCTGCTCCTTTATTTATACCGCTAAATGACTAAAATTCTTCTCCTTTATTTATACTTAAGTGACTAAAATTCTGCTCCTTTATTTATACAGCTAAGTGACTAAAATTCTAATCCTTTATTTATACCGCTAAATGACTAAAATTCTGCTCCTTTATTTATACCGCTAAATGACTAAAATTCTGCTCTTTATTTTTACCGCTAAATGACTAAAATTATGCTCCTTTAATTATACCGCTAAATGACTAAAATTCTGCTCCTTTATTTATACCGCTAAGTGACTAAAATTTTGCTCCTTTATTTATACCGCTAAATGAATAAAATTCTGCTCCTTTTATTTATACCGCTAAGTGACTAAAATTCTGCTCCTTTATTTATACCGCTGACTAAAATTCTGCTCCTTTATTTATACCGCTAAATGACTAAAATTCTTCTCTTTTATTTATACCGCTAAGTGACTAAAATTCTGCTCCTTTATTTATACCGCTACATGACTAAAATTCTGCTCCTTTATTTATACCTAAGTGACTAAAATTCTGCTCCTTTATTTATACCGCTAAATGACTAAAATACTTCTCCTTTATTTATACTTAAGTGACTAAAATTCTGCTCCTTTATTTATACCGCTAAGTGACTAAAATTTTGCTCCTTTATTTATACCGCTAAATGAATAAAATTCTGCTCCTTTTATTTATACCGCTAAGTGACTAAAATTCTGCTCCTTTATTTATACCGCTAAGTGACTAAAATTCTGCTCCTTTATTTATACCGCTAAAAGACTAAAATTCTTCTCTTTTATTTATACCGCTATATGACTAAAATTCTGCTCCTTTATTTATACCGCTAAATGACTAAAATTCTGCTCCTTTATTTATACCGCTAAGTGACTAAAATTTTGCTCCTTTATTTATATCGCTAAATGAATAAAATTCTGCTCCTTTATTTATACCGCTAAATGACTAAAATTCTTCTCCTTTATTTATACTTAAGTGACTAAAATTCTGCTCCTTTATTTATACCGCTAAGTGACTAAAATTTTGCTCCTTTATTTATACCGCTAAATGAATAAAATTCTGCTCCTTTTATTTATACCGCTAAGTGACTAAAATTCTGCTCCTTTATTTATACCGCTGACTAAAATTCTGCTCCTTTATTTATACCGCTAAATGACTAAAATTCTTCTCTTTTATTTATACCGCTAAGTGACTAAAATTCTGCTCCTTTATTTAAACCGCTAAATGACTAAAATTCTGCTCCTTTATTTATACCGCTAAGTGAATAAAATTCTGCTCCTTTATTTACACCGCTAAGTGACTAAAATTCTGCTCCTTTATTTATACCGCTGACTATAATTTTGCTCCTTTATTTATACCGCTAAATGAATAAAATTCTGCTCCTTTATTTATACCGCTAAATGACTAAAATTCTGCTCCTTTATTTATACCGCTAAATGACTAAAATTCTGCTCCTTTATTTATACCGCTGACTAAAATTCTTCTCTTTTATTTATACCGCTAAGTGACTAAAATTCTGCTCCTTTATTTATACCGCTAAATGACTAAAATTCTGCTCCTTTATTTATACCGCTAAGTGAATAAAATTCTGCTCCTTTATTTACACCGCTAAGTGACTAAAATTCTGCTCCTTTATTTATACCGCTAAGTGACTAAAATTCTGCTCCTTTATTTATACCGCTAAATGACTAAAATTCTGCTCCTTTATTTATACCGCTAAATGACTAAAATTCTGCTCCTTTATTTATACCTAAGTGACTAAAATTCTGCTCCTTTATTTATACCACTAAATGACTAAAATTCTTCTCCTTTATTTATACCGCTAAGTGACTAAAATTCTGCTCCTTTATTTATACCGCTAAATGACTAAAATTCTGCTCCTTTATTTATACAGCTTAAAAAAAAGGCTGACCAACCACCACCGAAAGCTGGCTATTCAGCTGGCCATCCACCACCACCGAAAGCTGGCTATTCAGCTGGCCATCCACCACCACCGAAAGCTGGCTATTCAGCTGGCCATCCACCACCACCTCCACTTCCACTTCCACCAGAGCCTGCTCCCCAGAAGATCTATCCACATCGAACACGCGTACCTATGGCGGTTGCCGAAGTGTTGAGCGAACCTTGTCCTTCCGTGAGTTCTTTCTTCTTCTTCACGTTAACTTCTTTACCCCACAGGAATTGCTTGAACTTTTCATCTTCTTGATGTTCTCAGTTAATGGTGGATTCCTGTGGGGCCTTCCTCTTCTCACTGTATTCTGCTTTGAGGGTTAGTTATTTATGCAGCTTGTCTTTTTACTGGAGGTAGAGAAGGTAGTCCGATTGGGATAGATAAAAAAGTCTGCCGATAAGGTAGCATTAGCTTTCTAGTGTGTGTATAAACACACACACGCACGCACGCACGCACACACACACACACACACACACACGCACACACAACTTAGTAATGAACACGTACAGTGCATATGATTGTGGTGACGGTGGTGGTGGTGGTGGTGACAATGATGAGGATAGTGATGATTCTTTGCTGTTACTAATTCTTCTTGGAAACATATAAGTAATTTGTGTGCATCTACTATTGTGTAATTTGTATCGTATATGAAGGAAACTATATTTTCTGGCGCTTAAATTGGTCATGCTCAGGAAAATGTATCGGAGACGAAACATGAACACACTATGATTTATGTCATCAGTCATACTATACTTATTCATGTGACACATAATGCTAATGTTCTAACATCAATTTTCTTTTTGTAAGAATATTTAATTTTTAAATATAACTATTCAAAAATATATAATTTACATTTTAATGACGTTTGTTATTAATGCTTCACGAAAAGGGTTAAATTAGCGTTTTGTTATGGATACATGATTTTTTTTAAAGTTACCCTGAAGATCTCTTCGATACTATATTTAGAACTGATTCTGACAGATGTTACGAGACGAATCTGGTCCTACTATCTGTCCAGGCTGTGACGCTAAGGTTATGACTAAACTCGAATATGAGAACGGCACTCTCACTTGGATTATCGTCTTTGTCCTGTACTGTTTATGGTAAGAATAATGTTTGGATTATTGTCCTTGCCTAATTCATTTTAGGGAGAATATAATGTTTCTAGTATTTGCCTTGCTTGACGGTAAGCAAAATGTTCCGATTATCTACCTTGACCATTGCATTTATGAGAAGAGTAGCTCATAGATTATCAGTGTTGTCCAATGTATTCTGGGTCAGAATAGTCTTTGGATTTCTTGTTTTGTGAGAGTTGTGGTCATGGACACGGTATTCCTAGATGTTTCCCCAATCATTGCAGTACCACACAGGACATTTCTTTCAATCTGGAGTAAGTGTCACCGCTGTACTCTGGGGTGACTTTGTAATAATGAATCATATCAATATTAGCATTTAGTTATGATACAAAGCACATACATGCGCAGATGCAGAGTATGGATCACAGGTTGTATACGCATGTCTGCGACTGTTATGCCTATAGGCGAGTGCGCCGACATCAATTCGACTCACGGCCCCCACTCAGTTATTAAATCGAGAAATAGATTTTATACAATATGAATATAAATTTATGTAGAGATGGACAGAGAACAAGACATAATCAAGAGACTATCACTACAAGTTACGATAAAGTTCAAACAAAGAATTTACATTTCATTAACAGATACTCAAGATTGAACAATTAATAAAAATTTAATAAAAGAAAAGTTTAACAATTTTAAAGAATCAGCAGAATTATGCCCGAGTTTCTTGTCCTACCATGATTTTTAGGATTAAAAAGTATGATTAAGTTCAAGCTGTACTGTATTAGTCAGAATCAGGACTTCAGCTTCAATGTGCTGGCATGAGGTACATCACAATGGTAAATATTCTATAGGATATTGCATATAAATACATCACATTCAGGCACCCAAATCCCACATCATAGATTTCAGAATAAGATCGAAAATGAACCATGAAGCATACAAAAAGACTCAACAAAAAAAAGCATACAAAAAGACTCAAAAAAAAAGCATACAAAAAGACACAAAAAAATGCATACAAAAAGACTCAAAAAAACCATACAAAGAGACTAAAAAAAAAAGAACATACAAAAAGACTCAAAAAAAAGCATACAAAAAGACTCACAAAAAAAAAAATACAAAAAGACTCAACAAAAAAAAAAAAAAAAGAAAACATACAAAAAGACTCACAAAAAAAGAAGCATACAAAAAGACTAAAAAAAAAAGCATACAAAAAGACTCTGAAACACAAATAACTGCAGAGCCTAAGTATACTGCATTATTACTACATTAATAAATACCTCTGCAAAACAAACTGAAGGTTAAACATGTTTTAAATAATATAACATTCCTAATAAACCTAATTATCCACACTATATTCTGCAAAACAAACTGAAGGTTAAACATGTTTCAAATAATATAACATTCCTAATAATCCACACTACACAGAGATGTCTTTATCTTATCTTGCCAAGGGTCTCCTGTACCATATACAATATGTGCTAGTGAGGGACTCAGGTTCAACACTTGCCCAAAGAGTCATTTTGCACTGAGTGAGGAATAGAATTTCTATCATAGTTTTATTACTCTTGAAACCACACCCATATCTACCCATACTTGCAATCCAATCAAATTCAATTCCATGACTTTCTTACACCGTCCAACCCACAATATTCTGTCAACACACATACGTCAGCATAAGAATTGCATAACACTTAACCAAGCCAAAATCGAGATTCCAGATCTAACGTTTAAGCTGATGCACTTTTGCTTAGAGGTTAGGGTTCCATTGTTCTACCGGACAGTAACAACATCCCTACCCCAATGCTGCTACTCACTCAAAAGATTAATTTCTCCATTCATTGTGGAGTTCACTTCCAAAAATAAACTTTATGTAACACTTTGAAATCATACAAATCACAAATAGCATCTCATTAAAAAAATATAGATCAAAATATGAAAATTTATATAAATATATGTGGGAGAATTCCTTATCATATATATGACAGTCTGGTGTAATGAAATGATTTAGGTATTGACATTATTTCATCTAACAATATTATAAATACTTATTCTTAAGGTATAGGTAATTATTTTGATCTGACAGATTACCATATTTACAGATAACAATTATCTAAGTATGATTTTCTGATGCAGATACTGTGCAAGCGGAAAAATTATTAATTTGTAATTTACAGGGTATTGGCAGGTCGTATCGTTTCGTACGTTGCTAATCTGGGTAATAATTTATAAGTTTTTTTACAGGTTATAGTTTTATTTTGTAAATTGCTAATCTGGTCAATAATTTACAAGATACAGATTATTACTGTGCAAATTAAAGTCGTGAGTAGTTATTTCTGTATTAGTTTAATTAGTTACATAGTTTCAACAAGTATTTAAAGGAACAAAATGCCATTTGCAGACAATCATTCATATGTGTAATTATTAATGTGTACAATTTTCAGGAGATAATCATTTAGAAGTTAAAATTATTAATTTGTAATGCATCTACAGACGATAATTATTTAGACATAATTTTTAGGAGAAGATAATCATGTACGGATTACAATTTGTAGCCATAAATTACGTCACATTTACTTGTGGCAATTAGTAGCATGTATTTTTGTCTGTAGAGTATCATTTATGTGCTAACTATGCACTTTTCTTTTTTTTAGGCTTTGGCCATTCTGTGTAATTCCTTTAATTTGTGATGGCTGCAAAGACGTTGTGCACGTGTGTCCAAATTGTGGTAAGGTAATCAGCCGATACCAGCGCTCCATGTAAGCCATGGCAAAGACCATCTTGTATGGCTTTTAGCACACAATTTGGGTAAGGTAATCAGCCGATACCAGCGCTCCATGTAAGCCATGGCAAAGACCATCTTGTATGGCTTTTAGCACACAATTTGGGTAAGGTAATCAGCCGATACCAGCGCTCCATGTAAGCCATGGCAAAGACCATCTTGTATGGCTTTTAGCACACAATTTGGGTAAGGTAATTAGCCGATACCAGCGCTCCGTGTAAGCCATGGCAAGGACCATCTTATGTGGCTTGTAGCACACAAATTGGGTAAGGTAATCAGCCGATACCAGCGCTCCGTGTAAGCCATGGCAAAGACCATCTTGTGTGGCTTGTAGCACACAATTCACACACTGGATTACATAACGCTGAGAAAATATTTTACAATTATAAAACTAACTGTTGAAAAGTAGACTGCAATAAATACGCAAATATGTAATTACTTTTTAAAAATAAATTTACAAACATATTACTATTGTATTATAAATATGCAAAAATATAATCACTGCTTTATAAATATGAAAATATATAGCTACTATATTATAAATATGCAAATATATAAATTGTTATAAATATGCAAATATATAAATCATTATAAATATGCAAATATATAACTATTGCAATATAAATAAGCAAATATATCACTGTTGTATTTATTATAAATATGCAAATATATAAATCATTGGAAATATGCAAATATATAAATATTGCATTATAAATATGCAAATATATAATTTTTGAATTAAAAAATATGCAAATATATAAATCATTAGAAATATGCAAATGTATATCTATTGCATTATAAATATACAAATATTTAACTGCTATATTATAAATATATAATCATTATAAATATGCAAATATATAATTACTGTATTATAAATATGCAAATATATATAGCTACTTCCCTTTTAACAAATTAAACTTTATGTAAATAAATATTGCGCTTATTTTATTTTTAAGTAATGTAATTATATGCACACATGTGATGTATGTAAGTGTATGCACGTATGTGATTTATGTAAGAATATGTACGTGTTAATGCATGCAAGTGTGTGTGTTTGTGCGATTGCAAACGCGTCTTCGAAAAATGCTTAGTTCTCCTCAAAGACCCCGCCTGCAAATTCTTTGTTAATATCTCCTACATGATTGTGATATATATTTAGGACTACCATTCATTCTGTCAGCCATTCTTAAATAACTGTTATTTCATTGAGGACCACCATCATTTTGTCAGCCATTCCTACATGATTGTTATTTCATTTAGGACTATCGTTGATTTTGTTAGAGTTTGACTTTTCTCTACCCAGGTAGGTGAGGATTGCTTTTGCTTATCAAGCCCCATCTACCTGGAATTCGCTCCCTTTTTTAAGCTGAGTTACTGTGACGGTACTGGGTGGAAGAGTAGCTGCTTTACCATTAATTTATCTCTTTAAGCACAAAACTACTAAATTCACCAAAGTCCTATTACTCCTCTATATTGTGATGTTTTCATGAGAAAAGGGCAAGACATACATTCTCCACCAAGAGCCCGTAACCTTAGGCTAATCCCCGAAACACTCCTATTTGGCCACTCGTGTTAGAAAGATGAATGATAGATAGTGTAGAATAGAAGGCTGATTATTCTTGAAGATAGCTCGAGCCCCCTGAAACATATAGACAGGATAGTAAGTACATATAGGTGACAGACTATCATGTAAGTGAGTCACATAACACAAGTGGTCTATGTATCAACAATAATTGTATTCAACAAGAAATAACGTTAGACAGCATGGTTACATTGAGCAAATAGTTCAACAGTTACAATTAGTGTGAAATAACATAAGACAGCATGGTTACATAGAGCAAATAGTTCAACAGTTACAATTAGTGTGTGTTTATATATATTATTTATCTTGTTCTCCAAACTAATGTTTTAATCTCATTGTCGTATCATCATTTGGACCTCTTCCAGCCATAACTCTTTCTTGTTTGAGTAAAAATAGAAACCACATTTTTCTGCTTAAAGTCCTTAGTTGAAATCTTAAATTCAATATGATGTTCAAAAATGATGAAGAGAGAAATATTTTAATAAGCCAGCAGCTTGTCGCCCCATGGCCCTGTGACCATGAGATCCATTGAAAGTTGTTCAGTGATTTCCTCTGCTCTCCTGTCTCTCCTGGAAAAAAACATGTTTATATATATATATATATATATATATATATATATATATATATATATATATATCTTCCTTCAGTTTCCATTCCAGTGCCCCTCCCCCAGTGGCTAAAATATAAAATGCTGTTTCACTGGATAGAAAAAAGTGTGTGTCGATTTAAAACATAGGTCTACTAATGAATTTTCCTTGATGTTAGCACGTGACGGCCACGTGAAACTAAAACACTAAGCTTGGATATTTATCCTAATAAATTTTCCTCATGATGCACGCATGTCCTGTTTGGTCACATGATACAATTCATTAAACTTTCATTGTTCTATCTTAACAATTTTTCACATGATGCACGCATGTCCTGTTTGTTCACATGATACAAAGCATTAGACTTTCATTGTTCTATCCTAAAAGTTTGTCTATCATGCTTGCATGTCCTGTTCACGTGAAACAAAAATTAAATATTGTTGCTTCAGCCTTTGGACTTTAGCGCTGACCATTGTTTTCATAAAAACAAACATCTGACTTCTGTTTTGATCGTTGGGTGAACTGTGTCCAATCAGAGGTACCTTGCTTGATGTACTTATGCTGTACAAGTGACACTCTTACCTTAGGCATATAAATAAAATAAACTTGAGGGCACTTTAGTTTAAAATTGCTAAATTTACTACTGACACTAAAACATTACAAATAATACATTTAGTAAAATCATTTCACAACTTAATTGTAGCGTCCTTTTCTAACTAGTACAAAATTCAATAATTATGTGAACAAAACAAAGAGTTTCAAAATGAGTTTTTTTTTATCAAATCCTTCACCCAAAAATATACAACTAAAAAATCTGAAAAATATAATGCTATAAACTAAACTTTTGAAATGGGGGGGGGGGCGGAGGGCACCACTGATCATCAGACATTCTCTGATCTGGAGAGCCCCAGTTGGACTACACAGCCTCATGCTTTCCTTCCAGGTGGACGGCTGGTAGAAGGGGGTGAAAAATGGTCGCACCAGTTTGGAGTACACCTTCAACCGCCCCCCCCCCCCGATCTTTTAAAATGAAGGGGGGGGGGGGCGGTCGATAGCAGTTTAACGTCACCACTGGAACTTGCTCTTCGTTATCTGACCTGGAATGCCCCAGTGGGACACCCCACAGCCTCACATTGCCTTCTGAGGTGGAGGGCGGGAGGTTTTGTGTTTTAAAAATATACAGGAGTGGGTAATATAACCTTCAGTAATACAGTATACACATATTTAATAAAATAGACTTATTAATAAAACCTACAACTTAACCTGAACCAGCAGTAAATACAAAGAAATATTTAATAGACGTATACGATATATTCTCATAATAAGCATACAAAATAATTCAGTTTTAATTTTGATTGACATGACACAAATGTGTAAAAATACACGATTACATCTCTTGACCACAGTTATCAAAACAGAGAAAACCACGTGTGACAAAAATGAATTTAAAAATAGTACAGTCAAGGACGAAGCCAGATGTTTGTGACAAGGTATATGAAACTCGTCTGTTCCAACAATTGTTAGATCAATGCTTAATACTTCAACTTGTTTCAATGCGTGATTATTTTAATCAGCCAATTTTCTTATTGATATCTGTAAACTATCTTACACACATTTATCATCTTTCACAGGTTCATGTTCTTTTCACAATATTAATAAATTGTGAGTCTGTTAAAGTACTGTACATTTAATTAACTTGCATAATGACTGAAAGGAGTGTCATGTCATGTCAAGTCTCAGGAAATGTCAGTATTAAAATGAATGTTATTGATTTCAGTGACAGCAGCAAGGTTGCTAAATTATATCTGTTATTTAGTAGAGGTCAGGCCTCCTTTTCAGCATGTTTGATGATCTGAATGTGGGTACAGCTTACACAATGGTCATAGGCACTCTATGGCACAGGCACATGTATCAGTCCTTGGGGTATGCTGGTGAGTAACTTTTGTGGTTGTCACAGCTGTCACATGATGCCATCTGAATGAAATGGATCACTTTTACCATGAGTTCTCTCTAGCCACAAATGACCACAAGTCTCTCTCTCTCTCTCTCTCTCTCTCTCTCTCTCTCTCTCTCTCTCTCTCACACACACACACACACACACACACACACACACAACAACAACAACAACAACAACAACAATATATATGATATACTGGTTAAGACCACAAGGAACTATGGTCTTCTTGATGATTATCAGAAAATTGACATTTTAGTATCATAAATAAAGCACTCATGTTAATCACACTTTTAGCTAATATTTATTCATTACTAAATAGCTTGCCACTAGAACCACAAAGTAGCTTATTTTATTCACATCTGTCTTCTAAATAATCAGGATTGTTGGGTGGCTAGAGCTGCTAGACTATTGTCTATCTTATAGCCACCATTCACAGTTACTCTGTTATCCATTCCTAGAATATGGACTCTGCCTTAATTAATGCAGGAATGGGAGGGGTGGATGCACACTAACTACCATTTATCGTGACCACCCACTCCACCAGTTGTCACATTGAGGGGGGAAGGAGTACATGGGGGGTTATTTCAACGAACATGTTACAACATTAGTTATCCAAATGAATCTAGTTTAAATACTGATAACAGCCATACGACCTAACTTACTCTTTCAACCACTACATTTAATCTACCACTTAATTTTTATGGTTCACTTCATTCAATACTTGCCTTCTAGGATCGGTGACATTATCTCTCCCTATTAACTAATTATAGCAATCATCTATCCATATATAGCTTACCCCCCACACACACATTGTCCCAATTAATGGTCATTCCAAAAAGATAAATTAGGAGGATAAGGTAACTAGAAATTTATTAAAAGGAACAATCAAAGAGAGATAACTTCAAGTTTCATACTATTGAGCGTGCACATTGTCTATCTCCCTTGCCCCTATCAGTTCACGAATGAGTTTACACAATCATAAATTGTCATTGAGGAGTGGTTTCGGTGCGAGTACTTAACTCTCTTCCTCAGCAGTGATGAACAGTAGCATGCTGTTGGCATCAATGCTCACACATCTCCACTTCGATGACGAAGCTCCCCTCTAGGATCGCAGACTCTACGTCATAGACAGAGATTTCTGGATCAAATCGAGCTTCAGATCAAGACGATGAGAGACGGACTCAGTGGTCCCCGTATCGCAGGGTGCCCTCTATTCTTGCATTCACAGATCTCTCTGATGGCTTGGTATAGTGTGAATGGGGTATTTTATTGGTAAATTTTACCACTTGAGATTCGAAAACAAGTTTGTCTATGTTATGGGTGAAACTCAAATGCCCATTTACGGTGCGTCCAGTCAACTTCACCCATCCCTCTGCAGAACTCTGGACTTCAATTGTCAAGCCTAACGGTCCTTAAATAGCTTAACCTACATCTTCGTGCACCGTGCACAAGGTGCAATACATTCTATACGGTTGACTGCACAGATAACCCAAATATTACATAGAAAATGAAAAATTAATTTGAAATATAAAATTTAAAAAAGCAGGGTCATAATTTACCCAAACATCCTTTTAGACGGGTTGGAGAGGGTGGGGGAGATAAAAAGAGCCGGATGTCACTAGACTACACTCAGTGTAGGAGATAGAAAGAGCCGGATGTCACTAGACTACACTCAGTGTAGGAGATAGAAAGAGCCGGATCTCACTAGACTACACTCGGTGTAAGAGATAAAAAGAGCTGGATGTCACTAGACTACACTCGGTGTAAGAGATAAAAAGAGCTGGATGTCACTAGATTCTACTCAGTGTAAGAGATAAAAAGAGCTGGATGTCACTAGATTCTACTCAGTGTAAGAGATAAAAAGAGCTGGATGTCACTAGATTCTACTCAGTGTAAGAGATAAAAAGAGCTGGATGTCACTAGATTACACTCAGTGTAAGAGATAAAAAGAGCTGGATGTCACTAGATTACACTCAGTGCAGGAGATAGAAAGAGCCGGATTTCATTAGACTAATAACACTCAGTATAAGAGATAAAATACGACATCAACAGGACTACACAGGACAGATGTGGACAGTATCCATCAGAAATACTTTCATTATCAAAAATCAATAAATATAGCACAAAGGTTAATTTATCCATATATATTTTTTTAAAATCTAATAGAGAGTACCGGACCAACTCTATAATTGATTGCACACATGTATGGTGAATTTTTACAGTTCAGTGCAACTGACAAGTTCATTCTTTTTCTAGTCGGAAATACAACACGCATAGAGTCAGTCAAGTGAGACGGAATTTAGGTTGACTCCATGACTCTCAGTCTGTTTCCTGACTTGACGCAAAACATAATCGCCAAAATTGTGAAGTACTAAACACTTGCGCAAACTGGATTTAAAAAAAAAAAAAAAAAAAGGTCTAATAAATTATAGTCTGCGACCTCTCTACATTTTGACACGTAGCTCAGTGTACGGTCGTAAGTACAGGTGCAATTGCATAAATTCTCCTGGAAATTTGAGCATAAGAGAACTGTGTGTGTACAGTCAAGTCACACACACACACACACTTTTTTATTTTTTTATTTTTTTGCTTTTTACATAAATACCTGTAGGCGAAGTAGAAGGCCTCGACGTGTTTTATCGATGGTGAGATCTGACGTCACCATCGTGCACTTTCGCATACTGAAATGACGCTCCTTGCGACAGCTGTGGGCTTTTAACTCCGACATGTCAAGCTGAGGTGCAGAGCAAATTATGCAGTATATCTTCTCGTGAGGCCAACTTTTGTTGACAGCTTTTCTAGAAGTAAGTGTTGACAGTACTGCCATGTGTAAGATCTCACTACGGCTGCTCCATATGTACACACGATAAAAGAATAATGATTATATAAAACATTAATAAATGTCTGTCGGATCTGTATGTGGATTTAGGTACGAATAATGTGTTTAGAGTGGTTAACTAGGTGCGTGTTTTTCAGATGTGCAGACGTATGTGTACACATTTTTTTTTTTAATTCTTTTGTGCGGAATTGGGGGAATGATAGAGGGAGAAGCACCAGGTTTAATGACTGACTTGCGCAGAGGACGAAAGGGAACGTGAACAAGAGGCAATAACTCCTTACATTCTAAATTATTGAGACAGGTATTTTAATGGGCCTATTTTAAATTTATGACCCGGGGGACGCTACCTTCGTCGATTAGGAATCACCAAACAGCAACACCTGCAAACCACAAACTACTTTAGCATATCCACACAGGCTACCATTCTTATATTGCTTTTGGTTTGTTTCTTTAATTTAGTTGTGCGAATCTGCAGAACTAGTGCGTCTTGTAAGTTCACATCCAAAAGTATTTCCAACTCGTATGAGATGCACTGATAAGTGGACCACAATTAATTGAAGCTGCTGCCAGATAGGCTTAAGTTTACATAGGTTGATTTTGTTAATAAATAAGTTTACATGGACGTGAAGCTACCTATAATTACATTTACATGGGGATGCAGCTGTTAATAATTATGTTTACATGGGGATGAAGCTACTAATAATTACGTTTACATGGGAATGCAGCTGTTAATAATTATGTTTACATGGGGATGAAGCTACTAATAATTACGTTTGCATGGGGATGAAGCTGCTAATAATTACGTTTACAGTGGTATGAAGCTGTTACTAATTACGTTTACATGGGGATGAAGCAACAAATAATTACGTTTACATGGGGATGAAGCTACTAATAATTACGTTTATATGGGAATGCAGCTGTTAATAATTACGTTTGCATGGGGATGAAGCTACAAATAATTACGTTTACATGGGGATGAAGCTGTTAATGATTACGTTTACATGGGAATGAAGTTGTTAATGATTACGTTTACATGGGATGAAGATGTTAATAATTATGTTTACAATGTTCTTTAGAAGTAGAGCTCTTCAAAATAAAAGAGAAGAAAACGAAAGGAAAATTAAAGAACAGAAAAGAGAGAAAGAGAAAAGAAAACACAAAGAAGGAAAGAAGCGCCAAGCCATTAATATTGTAATCTGTGATGGTATCGACCTAAACATTCGGGTTGTTATCGTATGCTTGTTAACTTGTTTGTTCTGAACTTATTTTCGCCTGTAAAGATAATACAGAGACAAATCTTTTTCGTTTTCTTTCAGTCCTGCATACAAACACTTATCGTTTTGTTTTCTTCTCGTTGCTGTATTCTTCAGGGTGGGAGTGTTTTCTTTTTCTTTTCGTCTCTTTTATTTCCTATAATTTATTTTGTTTCATTCTTTTTCTTTGTCTTTCGTTTCCTTTTGTTTTGCTTAGTTTTGTTTTGTTTTCTTTAAAGCAAAATGGTCCGGTTGTTGAATGTTACGAATGTAAATGTTTGTAGCCTATGAAGGTACTTTGAGTTGTTGTATGTTACGAATGTAAATGTTTGTAGCCTGTGAATGTACTTTGAGTTGTTGTATGTTATGAATGTAATTGTTTGTAGCCTATGAAGGTACTTTGAGTTGTTGTATGTTACGAATGTAAATGTTTGTAGCCCGTGAATGTACTTTGAGTTGTTGTATGTTACGAATGTAATTGTTTGTAGCCAGTGAATGTACTTTGAGTTGTTATAGTTACGAATGTAAATGTTTGTAGCCTATGAAGGTACTTTCAGTTGTTGTATTTTAGGAATATCTATAGTCCATATATGTACTTTCTTTCATTTAAAAAAAAAATAAATTCCCTGTAGGAATTGGGCACGAGATGAGAACCACAAAGGCTAATGTAACGATCTGATAGTACCAGAGTGAACCATTAAGCAGTTAAATCAGGCATGACGTGAATAAATTATTACCTTTGCAGTTAAATCAGGCATAACGTGAATAAATTATTACTTTTGCACTTAAATCAGGCATAAAGTGAATAAATTATTACCTTTGCAGTTAAATCAGGCATAACGTGAATAAATTATTACCTTTGCACTTAAATCAGGCATAACGTGAATAAATTATTACCTATGCACTTAAATCAGGCATAACGTGAATAAATTATTACCTTTGCACTTAAATCAGGCATAACGTGAATAAATTATTACCTTTGCACTTAAATCAGGCATAACGTGAATAAATTATTACCTTTGCAGCAAGCATCTAATGACAATCAGGGAACAACGGCTGGACACAAGGACATGAAACTCAGTCACCTAGTAAAACACAACAAAGTTAAAGTGGCTATAATCAAACTAAATTTATTGTGCTCTAAGTAAGTAAAAATAAAAGGAAAAATGAGAATGGCTAATTAATGAACCATCAAGATTAAGTAATATCTTTCAGACAACAGGCAACTTCTTATTTATTTTTCCCCCAATTATTACCGAATACTATACATTAAATTTATATCTTAAACCTTACTTGTCTGTCCTAGTTAATTTGTGTAGTATTGTATGAACGTCAGAGTAAGGAGACATAACTCTGGGGGCTCAATAATTAGCCATTCTCATCTTTCCTTTTATTTTTACTTTGTTCAGTAACAAGTACATTCACTGACTACGAGCAAATTAAGTATTCACAGACTACGAATAGTCATAAAATCCAACTACTTAAATTACATGCACAGACTGATAAAATTCGTAATTTACAACAACACAAAGTACATTCATAGACTACGAACACTCGTAACATACAAAAACACAAAGCACATTCATAGACTACGAACACTCGTAACATACAAAAACACAAAGCACATTCATAGACTACGAACACTCGTAACATACAACAACACAAAGTACATTCATAGACTACGAACACTCGTAACATACAAAAACACAAAATACATTCATAAACTCACTGTTATTTTTTTTGTTTTTTTTTTTTTACTTTGTAGTTGTCGGCAAGAGATACTTGCATCACTCCGGTCGAAGCACGCAAGCTGTCAGTCGCCAGGCCCGAGTGTGATGAAGATACACACGCGGAAATGTAAATTATTTATTTTGTAACTTAAACTGAGAAAGCTGCTTGGATGTTCTCAGTAGAAACTCGTCTACGTTCAGGAAAATTCAGTGATAATAATGAAATGGTGTATAATCAACTGGGAATAATACTTGCGTTTGGTGTACTTAGGTAGAATTTGGAGAGGAAAATCGGCCAGGGCTGGAAGCGTTTCCCATAAATTAAGTAAGGAATTGGCAGATATTTAAAAATGTAAATTAATATTTACATCTCATGAGGATGGACGGGAATTAGCGGATTCTTTTGAAGAAAATTAAAAATCAGCACTCATCCAGACCATTTTGCTTTAAAGAAAACAAAACTAAACTAAACACGGAACATAATAATAATAATAAGAATCATAATGAGGTGATGACGTCAATGATGATGGTGATGACTATGATGATAATTATGATTTTTATATGTAAACTTTCAAACCTTATTAAGATTAGTTTTCAAATGAATGCACTTAGGAAGTTTAAAGCGTCTGTTTCGGAATAAATTATTATATTTATATTGTATAAAACTCAGTGTGGCAGAGATCATGATCAGTATTTGCGCCAACAATCAAACATAATTTTCCACACCCAAAGTAATATCTGCAATAGAATGCTAGTCCAAACGTAAGCATTGTACACACGATGGATGAACAAACCAAGCGATAGCTAAACAACCTTAAAGAATTAAAGGATGAAGTAAAACAGATCTACTTTGGTCCTTGCCTTGAGTTGAAATGTCAGGTAAGGAGTGTGGATTTGTGCCTTGCAATGAACATTGAGAGGCAAAAAGTGTGAGTTTGTGCCGCTTAGTGAACAGTGAGAGGCAATGAGTGTGGGTTTGTGCCGTGCAGTGAACGGTGAGAGGAAAGAAGTGTGAGTTTGAGCCTTGCAGTGAACAGTGAGAGGTAAGGAGTGTAGGTTTGTGCCTTGCAGTGAACAGTGAGAGGCAAGGGGTGTAGGTTTGTGCCTTGCAATGAACATTGAGAGGCTAAAGGTGTAGGTTTGTGCCTCGCAATAGAACATTGTCAAGTAATGAGTATGGATTCCTGTGGCTTCAAGAGCAGCAGTATTCAAAATTTACGTATGATTCTAGTTCTACAAGGCAGGCTATGTAAATAACACGATGAAAGAGATGTAGTAAACAAGCGTTGACAACGCCAAATCACGTGTTCACGTGTTCTTTAACTTCGACAGAAAGAAGCCTGCAAGTAGAATATGTGTCATCCCCTCATCTGGCTGCCCGTCTCGTGCTGAAGGCGTACTGCTTGCTTGCTAATGTAGGGGGCGCTTTCGGCTTCCGTCGCTTTCGCGCTGGGTGAGGGGGTTGTGGGGGGGGGAGGAAGGAAGGGGGGTTAAGGCGTGCTGAGGCCACTGAGAGGACATTCAATGAAAGCGACAAACCATTTGTGACAGCAACTTTTTTACAATCTCAAGTCATTTAAATTATGGGCCTTGTTTTGGGCACACTTAGATTACCTTAATCATAATATGTTTCTTCTTTAATATAGTGTGAATGGGTAAGGATCACAATTCTTAATTATAATTCTAAATAAATTTAAATTATTAAACAGATTTATTATCCTTTTACATTTTAAACCATGAAGTATGATTTTTCACTATTATTTTTGAGTTTCCCTATCTACTTAACTTGACTGACATAACACTATGTAATGGTAGAATGTATACCACTAGTAGATAATAGATAAGATAAGATAAATAATTTATTAGCCAGTATATATGGGAAGCTTTTTCATAAAAATGGCACAGCACTTTTGGTTTAAAATATTTATAATCCTAGTTGTAAATTATATAATCTTATCTAATGAATTTTATTAGACATTCCTTATACCTGTTTTGCTTTTAATATTTAGAAGTGAAAAACATTTTTATATTTTAAGTGTACTAAACATTCTTGAAATTATTTGGAACCTTAAACTTGCAGTATACAATCATCTAATACCTCATGTTAACAATATTCTGTTATCACATTTAAGAAAAATGTTTGTGAATAAAAATATGTAAACAATTTTAGACATTTAAAAAATAATAATATGTATATATATATATATATATATTTATTTATTTATTAGTGTTACGTTTCCAGTATTTATTTAGAGACCCTGCTTAGGAAATTATAGAACTTTAATTTACTATTTAAATTAATTCCCTCTCGTTTAACCTAAACAGACTGGTTGCTCAAATCATCATTCAACTAAATTAAAAATGCATCTTTGTAGTCTAGATCACAGATTTACGAACTGATAATTTGCGTACATTAGCTAGATTGGAAATCGTTAAAAACTCTCTTAGATTTATATGCATTCATTACGTCATTCGCTTAGCTCAAACAGCCCCCATCCAATCCACATTTTTTGGTCTATATGCATACAAATTACTACAAAAAGAGGTTCTTAACAAGATGAAATAAGATTTAATAAGTTTAACAATTAACAGCAACAATTAATCACGAGCACGAAGTCTAGATTCAATACAAATATTCACTTGATCCTGGACCATAGTAGATATACTTAACTACACTCTTGGTCGCATGTGGGGTTCAACTGGTTAGAACTTGTCCACATCACTTTGGCTCATCGTCAGTACTGCATATAGCATAACAGTCAATCGTCCACTCAATTACTGCATCGCTAATGTACTTGCGACGATCGTTAACCGTAGTTAACACGATGTACTTCTACGTACACGTACGGGTCATGAAGATACCCGAGTCGGCATACGACTCAAGAAGTACGAAGGTAGAGAGGAATAACATAAGAACCCGGCTCTTAAAAGTAGATTTACTGCTTTAGCGGGTTCTTTCTTCTCCCTCATACGACTCGGAATGCGGTGGACGGAGCTAATTTAGCTGACTTGTGGCGTCGACCGATTCTGGGATGCGAGTACAGATTTCGCGCGTGTGATCATATTTTATAAAACTGCATTGAACGCATCACGTGACCGCTCACGTGGTATGTTGTTGATCTCGAAGGTGCTGGACAATGGCCTAAAGTTATGCAACAAATCTGACCTTGCTAGAAGCTTCTCGATACTGATGTATCACGAGTGAATTTCAACAAAGGTCTCTTCAAAATTTTAATTTTGAAAACGAGCAATTGGGTCACGAGGCCATGACACAGAATTTGTCACACTCGTCACAATTAGAGGGTGTCTTGTATATTTTAAAGTCAAATACATACTACATCATCTTTATGATAAAATACACACGTGAGCTTGACCATGATGAGTATGGTAAGGTAATATACAGAACTAGCAAAATAACAGTATACAGACACTAGACCTGGGGAAATTGGTGGGTATAAATGAAACTGGTTTATTCTGAAACAATGATGAATTGGGCAACACTAATGTAGAGTTATCTTTCACATAGTGTTTCATAAGTAATACTAATTAAAACCTCTTCGGCAGAACTAACTCTATAGCCTTCAGTGCACAGTTTAGCAATAAGTCCAATCACTACAATGTAAAGAAATTGGCTCGATTCAGTTTTTTTAAATCAGGCAAGTTTTGCAATTACAATGTATATATAATGTAAACATTTTTTCCAAATCTTTCTTAAATATAGACAATTATTAAGTAGACCGAGTAAAATTGTCTACAACTTTAAGACTGTCGTTTACATTTCATTGATAATTATTATCTGAAATGATAGGCTTGGGGATATTTTCTCTTCTTGTTTGTTGGTATTGTGGTGTTGTAGATTTAATTCTATTTATTGAATTATAGATTCATAAAATTGGCTATAAATATATCGAAAACGGTCGATGCCAAACACGCAGTTACTATAGACACTACAATGCTTCGGTCTTTTCAATATGGCGGAGGTTTGACGACAGAGAATATGCCCTTGTGTCCTCTCCATTTACAGAGCTCAGTGGCTGAGACGATGAGAAATCAGTCGTACTGCAGCATCCAGACCGTTCATGAATTGTTACATGGGAAATACCATTCGATGATAAATAAAACTGATTGTGAAAGGGAGAGAGACTATTACAAGTCTTGTGTAAGTATTGCTGTGATATCTTCACCACTTGCGTGGACCATGCACACTTCATTTAAATGTGTCCTAACATAAAAAAAAAAAAAAAAAAAAAAAAAAAAAAAAAAAACCACGTACGTCTCCCTATTATCACTGTAGTGTCGTGTCTTCAAATGACCAGATTTGAACAACTGTTTGTCGAAGGCATACAGCTCATGTGACACTAGATGATTTATGGATTTTAAGAGTTACCGAACATAAATCGCCCAAGAATAAAATCTTAAGAACAAGGGGGTAAAAAAAAACCCAAAGGGCTGGGTTATAATGTTTACCACTGGCACATACCAAACTGCTTGATGTTAGTCAGGTGTTAAATGAACCATGATAAAGACTATGAATCATAAATGTCATTATACCAAAGTCTGTCGTGACAAAAGCTGAAATAGGCTCAAGGAGAAATTGATGAATGACTTTTACAGTTTGTACACAGTCTTTATAATGGCATGGTCGACAGTCTAACAGAAGTACCAAGATGTGTCAAAGAGTATGAGGTACGAAATGTTAGAGGATTATTTAATATGCGTGAAAATGTACGAACTTTAGAGAAATGTCATGTAACGGTGAACAACAGGCATCGGCGTCGGTAAATACCAGTAAGGGTTTATCTTCTTATTCTGTATAGATCGAGAAAGGTGGGGGGGGGGTTAAGTGTATGGAGTGAAGGGAGGGCAGCATACGTGTTTGCGTTAGGAATGTTTAATTTCTTTAGTGTTACGCATTGTCTATCTGAGTGTTTGTTTGTGTGAGAGAGAACACTGTTTATGTCTGCACTTAATCAGTGCTTGTTGTCCAGCAATTTGTGTTATGTCTACATACCGAGCCAGTTGTTTCTAATGAGACTGCATTATCCTTTACCCCTTTGAATCTGCTTAAAAATACTCAAAGACACGCATGCTCGAGCAACAACAAAACACTCGTGACCCCAGTTTCAGACCTTACCAGTGACGTATTGTGTCACATGGTTTTGTCAATGTGGGTCACGTACAAAAATAAACATGATCTCAGTATACTACTTTCCCCCAACGGGGGACGGTTGAGGGTGTGCGCCAAACTGGTGCGACCTTGCCCCCCCCCTTCCGCCAGCCCTCTCCTCCTCCATCCACCTCAGGGCGCAATGTGAGGCCGTGGGGTCCTACTGGAGCACTCCAGACCAGATAACGGTCTTTTGACGAAATGATGAAAGCAAGCTCGAGTGGTGACGTTAAATTTACAGCGTAACCACCACCGTCAGTATACTTAATCTGCTGCAAATACGTGCATATTGCCAAAGTGAGGTATGCACGACAGACTGTCAAGAGTACATCGCAGACGTCCAAAGCGTGCTCGCTCGTGACGAGTCTTGCCAATCTACGGTCTCCTGACGTTGGTAGCGAGCTACGAGCGAGTACAGACGAACACCAACAAAGGAATCAACAAACAGACTTCATCTTTACACGCCACTACTCCATAGGAATCAACAAACAGACTTCATCTTTACACGCCACTACTCCATAGGAATCAACAAACAGACTTCATCTTTACACGCCACTACTCCATAGGAATCAACAAACAGACTTCATCTTTACACGCCACTACTCCATAGGAATCAACAAACAGACTTCATCTTTACACGCCACTACTCCATAGGAATCAACAAACAGACTTCATCTTTACATGCCACTACTCCATAGGAATCAACAAACAGACTTCATCTTTACATGCCACTACTCCATAGGAATCAACAAACAGACTTCATCTTTACATGCCACTACTCCATAGGAATCAACAAACAGACTTCATCTTTACATGCCACTACTCCATAGGAATCAACAGACTTCATCTTTACATGCCACTACTCCTTAGGCGCAAAGGTCGGTTCGGTTTGAAACCGCCGGCCTAACGCCTGTGGAGAAAAGTAGACAAACCTTTAACAAGAAAACTACAATCTCCAAACAGATTCCAACAACAGCAGTGACGTCAACATTACATTCCAACGCTCGACACTCACGAAATCTTCAGCCTTTAGTTCGTCAGCCCGGCTACCGATGGCGGACACATTAAAATTCTGCGCACCTCAACCCGACTGTCGAAATGTGAACTACCACTACAGTCAGTCACAGGACAGAAAATTGTTGACAACCACAACACACCAAAAAAAAAAAAGACTCGCACTACAGACTCCACACATTGAGAGCGGCAGAATCCACGGGCACAAAGATTGTTAGGTCTCAAACCTGTTGCTCTATTCTATTGCTCATGGTACAAGCAACAAACGACCCTGAATTTAATTTTACACTCCAAACACAACGAATTATAGGGAAATGGGGGAGGAGGAAAACACACACATATACACACACAAGAGGACCTACAACAGTCGCAGCGAAGTGAACACCACAAAAAAGAAACAAACCACAGAACACAACGCCAACCACCCTCTTCAGAATAAAGTGAGAAGAAAAAGGCTCCACAGGAATATACCAAAAACTGAGAACATCTAAAAAAGATGAAAAAAATTATGCAGTTTCTGTGGAGCAAAAGAAGTTAACAGTTCTACTACTATTACAGGCTGTCAAAAATAAACTTAATTCACGTAAACACACTATAGATTTAGTTTGGCTCTCTTTGACGTCTTTAGTTTTCTGTGACATTTTTAACAATAATAAAAGACTTTTCTAACTTAATTCTATCAATAGCACAAAAAAAAACCAAGGTTGCTGCGGCGAAAGATTGTGGGGATGGGCTTCCTCGTGTTGTATATCACACTTTTAGTGACAGCAAGTGAAGTAGTATTTCTCAGACTTTTAGTGACAGACACCAAGTGAAGTAGTATTTCTCAGACTTTTAGTGACAGACACTAAGTGAAGTAGTATTTCTCACACTTCTAGGGACACACAGTGAAGTAGTGCTTCTCACACTTCTAGGGACACACCTAGCTGAGTAGTTATTCTCACACTCCTAGGGACACACACACCTAGTGAAGTAGTGCTTCTCACACTCCTAGGAACACACACACACGTAATGAGCCAATAGTGTTTCTCACACTGTGAAACGAAACGACAGTTCCTGGTTGACATTGTCTATCAAGATAAGGTAATTCAACCATACACTTCCCATTTCTATTTCTAGAAGTGTGCTACTTATTGCGGCACATGCCACTTTAATTTTGAGTTAAACAGATTTACGTAATGGTGAGTAGCTGATTGTGTTTTTTTTCGGGTGTGTGTGTGTGTGTTACATAGATCCATTGGTCAATTTAGTTATACTTAACAAGTGAGTATGTGTGTAGGCCTCTGTGTGTGTGTGTGTGTGTGTGTGTGTGTGTGTGTGTGTGTGTGTGTGTGTGTGTGTGTGTGCATGTGTTTTATTTGGCTATGCTTCTATTTTCCTTATAGTTCCACATTTCTTTCAATATCTGGCCCATTGCTAAACACTTCTTCTGGAAAATTTCATGCTTGACTGAATGCGTAGTTATGTTTCATAGTGTGACATTGCACCCCTTTGTTACTGGTTATGATGATTATTATTATTAATCATCCATAACTAATTACAAGTGATGGAGAAATCTTAAATTATGTTTATTAATTCACCAAGAAGACACCACTCATCTCTCACTTGGCAGATTATATGGTTGTAGTATAAGTCTTCTCTCTTTAGATATTTTACTGTCACACAATACTTTTGTAGGTGGAAACTTCTTACTAAAGGAGTAATAAAAATTCGTCTTTATTTATCTTTAACGAGCCCCAATCCACCCCCTATTACTCCAACATTTAGTTTAATAATATGTACAAGAAGGTTAATAAATTTAACAATCAATTTATTAAATCAACAATAAAATAAATAGATATACAAATACAATGAAAAAGGGTTATTTGACATCAATATTCCATGAAACAAAGTTCACATAATTCCAATACTTAATCAGTCTTATATTCTAACACATAACTCAACAGTCAGATTAGTATCAACATAAACTGCAGGACTAATTTTATCACAAAAGAAATGGAGTTATAGAGTGATATGATGATAATAGTTTGTACATAACCTGTTCAATGACATAAACTGCAACAGTCCTTCACATGCTTTCATAACAATGTCACAAGTTTATAGTTTACAAGAGAATAGTCAATCTTCTACCTGCTCTAAGTGCGTCGTAGAATGTTCCAACACTGTAGATCCCTCGAGACTAATTTAGGCACACGTTCACCATATTATCTTCTTGATTAGACAATCACAGTAGTAAACTTCTAACACTCCTTTTACTAGAGAGTTCCATAGAGGAGTTGGACACATTTGCTGAGGCACAGAAACATGGTGCAGTGTATCAACACAACTTCCGCCCACTAGAATGAATACTTCTCTAATCCATCACAACTGTAGAAGAAAATAAACAGGGGGAAAAATAAGAAGGAAGATGAAAGGCTTGCTTCTTTCCTGAAAACATAATCATGGAACAACACTAAGTTCCAAGTCTACAATTTCTATACTTCATTCTTTCTTACAATCATTCTCAACTTACAATTCCTGTTACAGTATATATTAGCATTGATGCATAATTACAGCATAATAGGTACAACATAATCAATTACAAACGTGTTTCCACTAGAAGCAGTGTCATGTGTTTCAAATAATACATACAAGTATCATAATTCACAATATAATAATAGTCTATTCACATAATATATCTTTACAAATTAAAAAATATAATATATCAATAGCGAAGTATATGATTTATTTCAAAGTCCACTTTCTCTCAATCAATCAGTTAACTTACCATAAGCTAACAACCGCCTTTATAAGACTGGACTCAAGTTATGTCAAATTCAAAGTAATTAGAAAATAGGACCCTTTTCAATAGGTAAGTTTCGGTTTCTCACCATTGGCTGGTCTGTTATTTCTAAACCTTAACCATTGAATAGTAAAACTACTCATCCACATAAGACTGGTTTGGATTATATCAGCAAGTTCTTTACCTGTGTTGCTATTTTAACTCTGATATTTAAAAATATCATCATGCGCAGTGCCCGAAGGTCATGTCATGTTGACATTTAACGAACTATATAATAGTTAAATTTAAAAATAGGGACAAGCAAATATACTCCACCACACATAGTACTCGTCAACAGGCCTTCAAAGCGTTATTCTTAAAGTTGTTGAAACTCTCTTTATTGGGTTGCTTTCTTTCTTCCTTCCTTTCCTGTGAAATTTATTTAAAATTTTATACAACAATGGGTCAGATGTCATATTTTGTGATTATTTTTTTTAATTTGATTTTTATAATTTACGTCGACAAAGTATTGAGTTTCGTAAATATTCTACCATTTGAGATTTTTTGTCCTTTGCATATTTATTTTAGGCCGTATATTATTATTTTTAATTTATACCATGGATTAAAAAAAATAAAGGGTTCTTGAATCTCGAGCGTTTGTATGCTACTCGCAAAACTGCAAAATTTATTTCAGTACACGTAATTAATATATACATGTACCACAATCCTGAATCACTTCCTCTCAACACACGTCTCTCCGTCACATCACACGCGTGCGCGCGCACACACACACACACACACACACACAGAGTCTAGTAACAGTTTTATTTGAGGCGCGTTTCATAAACCTGTGATTTTCTCTTACTTCTCAGCATTGCACCATTCGTGTGTACATATACAGTATTCAGTTTGCACACGGCACGTTACATCCTGCTTGAGAAATCCGGGACTGTACTTGTGTTCATAACGTCAACACTCCTGATCAGAGCGTTCGTCCATTCTAAAGTGAACTACATTTTCAGTGCGTTGAACTTAATCGGATTCTTATTCAGCCAAAGCTCTCACCCGTTGTAAGTAGCCGTTTCGTCATAATAATGATGAATTAGTTTTCTCTTTCATTTTTCATACAAACGTTCTTGTTTGTGAATGATTATTTCCCCCTTTCTTAATGGCTTAGGATTGTTCTTATTGGAGTGTGTGTGCGTGCCTGTGGGTGTATGTGTGTACGTGTTAACGGTCAGGTTTGTTTCATTGTGGCAATGTGTTTATGTGCTTACAAGTGGATGCGGTAATCTGACGAAACCACCCGGTAAAAATCTAGTTTCAGTTCTCAATTTATCCGTCTTTCTCAGTATTTTAGTTTTTAAGTTTTTTGTTTTTGAAAAAAATTGCGGGACGTCAGTAGTATGGTACCAGCAAAGATCGTACGCAGTCAGTACCCGTCCCTTATCGCACGGAAATTAGCCATACCTAAAGTATTACTTTAGCTATACCTAAAATATTATGTTAGCCCTTAACGAAAGTATTATAATATATTAGCCACACCTAAAGTATTATATTAGCCATGGCTAAAGTGCTATGTTATCCGGTGACCTATCCAACTGCGGAGGCTTAATATAACACTGACGCTATGACGGGTAGGTAAGATCGACCCCTTTAGCGCGACAGGAAAGTGAATGAAGAGAAAAATATGTCTAGTGCTTAGCATCTGGTAATTTGTCTGTCCACGAGCCCAATAGTATTCATTTTTCTGTCTTCTAGTATACAGTTACTCCTCCACGCTTTTGAAATGACAGCCATCAGAACACATGCACGACGATGTATAGAAGGGAAACTGAGCAGGGGAAGGGGGGGGGGGGCATCCAGTGTAAAGGTTTTATAAACAACCTGGGTTTGAGAATGAGTTGATGGCGTGGTGGTTTGCTTATGTAAGTAAGCCCACCTACAGCTAATATACTCATCATCGCCGATTGATATTGGTTATCGACAGTTTTATACTTTTTTGTTATTTTTTCTTCAGAATTGACTGGCTTGCCCTTTCCTTTCAAATCACGTATAATTTTGCTTAGCGTACGTGGTTGCATCGAGTGCTCAGGGGTACATGCTTATCTCGAGTGTTCAGGGGTACATGCTTGCCTTGAATGCTCAGGGGTACATGCTTATCTCGAGTGCTCAGGGGTACATGCTTGTCTCGAGTGCTCAGGGGTACATGTGTAAGTCTACCCCACAGCGTCATTGCATTTTGACACATTTAGTGCTTGTACTGGCCCACGAACCGTCTTCAAATCTACTCTTGAATTTTGTTGCTCAACTAGCGATAGCCACGATGCGGCGTTGACCGAGCAATGCTCTCTCTCTGATTTATGCGATTGAATTATGAACACGTCTCTCGCATATCTGGCCTGCTCATCAAAGCAGTGATTGACCGATATCCTCATTAGTGTTTGTATATGTGTTGAGGTGATTTTCTTTTCTTCATCCTTTGGTCTTGGAAGAATGAACACAATGAATAAAGGTTAGTGGAATAGAGTACCTGAACCTTCTTATTAATTTAGTCACTCCACTTTAATGCAGAGAAGGGAAGGGAGGGAGGAGAGAATGAATGTATCCATAGAGACAGTCTGATATCAGGTAACGCGAAGAAAAGGTTGCGGGTCTTGTCCATAAAACAAATGTCGGCAAACATATATAAGGTCATATAGGCACTCTGCGGTGGCGAATATTTTCAAATGAAATTCCAGCAAATATAGCTGAAAGTTTCTAGTCAAATGTCTTTCAGAGCTGTGTTTCTTATCATATACTTATTTGTGTGTGTGTGTGTGTGTGTGTGTGTGTGTGTGTGTGTGTGTGTGTGTGTGTGTGTGTGCGTGCGTGCGTGCATACTTGCGTGCGTGCATGCGTCCGAGAACCTCTTTTATTCAGACGGGATCTCCAACCAGTAATTAACACAAATGATTCATAACGGCCTTGTGGTCCTGTGCATTCTGACATTCATGACGTAATTTCCTTGTCTGAATAGATACCATCCTTGAGGTCCTGTGCATTCTGACATTCATGACGTAATTTCCTTGTCTGAATAGATACCATCCTTGTGGTCCTGTGCATTCTGACATTCATGACGTAATTTCCTTGTCTGAATAGATACCATCCTTGAGGTCTGGCGCATTCTGAACTTTTATATTCAATTTCCTGAATACATACTACCACTCTGGTGTACTCTGAACTTTTATATTCAGTTTCCTGAATACATACTACCACTCTGTGGTCTGGCGCATTCTGAACTTTTATATTCAATTTCCTGAATACATACTACCACTCTGTGGTCTGGCGCATTCTGAACTTTTATATTCAATTTCCTGAATACATACTACCACTCTGTGGTCTGGTGTACTCTGAACTTATATATTCAATTTCCTGAATACATACTACCACTCTGTGGTCTGGTGTACTCTGAACTTTTATATTCAATTTCCTGAATACATACTACCACTCTGTGGTCTGGTGTACTCTGAACTTATATATTCAATTTCCTGAATACATACTACCACTCTGTGGTCTGGTGTACTCTGAACTTATATATTCAATTTCCTGAATACATACTACCACTCTGTGGTCTGGTGTACTCTGAACTTATATATTCAATTTCCTGAATACATACTACCACTCTGTGGTCTGGTGTACTCTGAACTTCTATGCGACGTAATTTCTTTGTTGTACTGCAATGAATTGTGAACAGAAGGCATTTATTAATTTGAACTTTGGTCCACGATGATGATAATATGTGAGAATCACAGTGCAGAAAGCGTTTCATATGCCTATGTATACACGTAACTTCACATGCCCAAGTATACATGTTCGTTCAAATGCCCAAGTATACATGTAACTTCACATGCCCAAGTATACATGTAACTCCACATGCCCAAGTATGCATGTTTGTTCACATGCCCATGTATCTTGCACTGAGAGAACTATTCATCACTGAAATGACGAAGACACTTGTGATCTGGCAATCCACATAATTTATTTAACTTGAACTTTGAACTTCAATGGCAAGCAACTCAATCAGAACATGAATCACTTCATAACGCAGAGTTTCATGTTGAGTTGATTTTATTTGCAGAACTAGACTCGGTATGCTGCATGCGTACTGTTTGGATTTTGTCGATAGCCAACATTAATACTTTTAATTCGATTAAGTACATCCACCGTTGGCTAGCATTCATGCCTTTAGTACATTGAACATTGACCAACATTAATACTTTTAATTCGATTAACTACATTCTCCGTTGGCTAGCATTCATGCCTTTAGTACATTGAACATTGACCAACATTAATACTTTTAATTCGATTAAGTACATTCTCCGTTGGCTAACATTCATGCCTTTAGTACATTGAACATTGACTAACATTAATACTTTTAGTTCGGTTTGTGTACAGTTAAAAATTAACTGTAGTTCTGTTAATGATACTCACCATTCAGTCTAGTCGTTATGATTAAGAAAATAATACTTCATTCTTAATGACTGTATCGTTCCACGTGAATTGCAGAATACATATGCAGGCAGACAAACGCGCAAACACACACACACACACACACACACTTCGTTTCACTTTCACTTCCGACCGCACAAAGAAAACAGCATTCCGTCTTGCCCCCATTCCCTTCTTTAGTTACTGTACATACAAATAATAAGCTTCTAAACAGTTTTACAAATTTCAGGACAAGCCGGTAGTCAAGACTGCTACGCACTTTAACGTACAAACGACAACAAAACATGGGCTTGGTAGCCAATCCCCAAGGTCCGAAAAGTCAACGGTTATAACGTTGTAGCTGAAAATAGAAGGGTGAGTGGAAGAGCTGTGCTTGCTTACTAAAACCACTTCTGTCGAAGGCACATTGTTTTCTTCGTCTTGATATTTTTTTCACGCATCAGTCCCCTTCCTTATATTGTCACGTCCTATTTCAATAGGTCAAGGTCACTCACCCAATGTGCTATGTGCTGCAGTTGGGGATTGAAGCCTGCTGATAGACTAGGGATCCATTAAGCAAAGTTCACACCTGCACACTTCGTGAAAGTCTGATCGGACAGCAGACTCAAAAGAGGCTTACAATGACAAAATCAAGAATGAAACACTCCAGTTTGTTTCAGTGCCATACTGTCCTTGAAAATTCTGCTGGTTTAAATAGTAAAATACAAGTAATGTATTACTGGTGTTAATTGACTCTCTTATGATGTTTTAAAATTCTTTTCGACAATACAACAGCACAAATGCTGAAGCACAAAAAGGAAAAAAAAAAAAGTAAGGAAAAGTTTGCAATATGAAACTTCAAATCACCTTACATTAGTTATTATTTGTTTTCTTCAGGACTATGCATTAACAAAACAAAAAGAAAAACAGTGAAATTGAGTAAGACATCTGTTAAAAGAAAAATGTTATCTAAATGAATCAGAGCTGATGTTAGAGAACATTTTATCTTACCGTTAGCCACCATCCATTCACACCAGTTAGATTTAGCCACAGTGTAATTACACTTGGTTCTCTGGTGTAAACTCCACATAATGTAGAATTTTCATTTGTACGATTTGTGGGAACACCCCCAACTGACTGATCATCAAATTTATATCCAGTCCTGTTCGTATGGATCAGGTCAAAAGACAATGTTACAAGCCCTCTTCCATTACGTTGAGCAGTAAACATTTGCACAACAAGTTATTAGTAATTAACAGGGAGTTTATAGTTTTCAAACCCTCGGACCCTTTCTGAATAGAACCTTAGAGAGTCACTTCGGCAGCTCGGTAACAAAGTGTGCATAGATCACATTCGGAAACTCGGTAACAAAGTGTGCATAGATCACATTCGGAAACAATGTGCGTCTGACTGACTGACAGAGTAAGTGACAGAAACTCAAACTTGCTACTATCAAATACAGGTGTTAACTGACTACTCAACGTGCGACTAACTGGCTGACAGAGTAAGTGACAGAAACTCAAACTTGCTACTATCAAATACAGGTGTTGACTGACTAGCTTATATCGATATGAAATGCTTTCAACCTTTCGTTAAATACGTGCAATGACTAAATAACCATATGACATCTGTTGTTATTTTTTTTATTGATGAATGACAGATCTGTGTTGTAAATCGTATATTACCCTACTTGTGATCACTGTGTGTTGGTTGGCTCATGCACAAGGTCACAAGACCACGTCATATACCAGAAATTAACATGATCAAAATGTTTTCTTGCGACAAGTACTACAATGCAGGAGTGACTTTTCTTGATTTCCGGACTTCCACCTTATTCTTGGCACAATTACCATTCCTGTCATGTAAATTCCGATACCACTGCACTGTTAAAAACACCCATCATATTTTTTAAAACTAGGAATTTCAATGCACGACTACAAATGTATCCTACTGCTCACAAATCTAGTCAGAGTTCTACCAATCTATGTAGGCCTTTGCACCTACCGCTCACAAATCTAGTCAGAGTTCTACCAATCTATGTAGGCCTTTGCACCTACCGCTCACAAATCTAGTCAGAGTTCTACCAATCTATGTAGGCCTTTGCACCTTGCGCTCCCAAATCTAGTCAGAGTTCTACCAATCTATGTAGGCCTTTGCACCTACCACTCACAAATCTAGTCAGAGTTCCACCAATCTATGTAGGCCTTTGCACCTACCGCTCACAAATCTAGTCAGAATTCCAATCTATGTAGGCCTTTGCACCTTTCTTGCTTCTGTTACAATGCATTTTGATTGCTTGCGGTCTATATATATCATGTTCTTATTTGTCGGATATTAGCTGAGGATACTAGGGGTACCTTCCTCACATTGTATGCATGCTGCCTTTTGACGTCGAGGTTGTACACCCGACCACGTAAATTAATTCTCTAGTGTAAACTCCGCATAACCGTCAGCAACCAGTGCAAGTCTCCGTACAACTTGGGACACCCACGCAAACTCCAACCCATGACCAGGACTTCAAACGCCCCGTTATATCTGTCACCAAAAGCCGTACAATTACAAATTGTTAAAGTTTTTTTTTTTAAAGAAAAGTATTCATTGTCCACACTGTATTATAAAGAGAAGCAAAAATCAGTGAACTCTCGCAATAAGACAGTTCAGGCTCTCCACAGTGCGTCTGGGCACGCCAGTGTGTGTTGTGTGTGTATGTGTAAGAGACAGACAGACAGACAGATAGAGAGAATGAGCGAGTATGGACGTGCGAGTATGACAAGTACGTACACTAGTTTTAGTTTTCAATCTGTCACGTGACCGTAAGTTACAGCCGGCTTGTGTGTACTATGTCGTCCGCAGGTTGCTCGAGCTAGCTCCTGGTGTCGATTTACAACAACAATGGCTGACGCACCACCTCCATATTTCAGTGCCGCTGACGAAAAGAGTGGGCCACCCCCCAGTAAGTATTGCGTTGTTTGGTTTTGTTTTTTTCTGTTCTGTCTTGTTTTGGTCTATTCTGTTCTGATCTTTGTCTTGGTACATCTTTCTGCATTGATGCTTATATACAGGACTGAGTTTATTTCGCACATTCTGTCCAATCAGTTCTCGGGCATTTGTTTTGCAATAGATCAGTGCAACATGTGTTTGCAAAAGAAAAATATAACTTTAACTAAATTCCTCCCCTCCCCACACACAATCCATGAAATACACAGCGGTGAAAGTGTGGTATAAAGTAGATCTATACAACATGAAAATTCAAACTTTATCTGTAACAATTATAAAAGTCGAAGCTTAGGATAAATAGCTTTTGCACGAACAAACTTCTCAGCTGTTCGTTTTATTACTGTTATACATTGTGGTCTAATTAAAAGCTTTTTAATCAACACATCGACAATTTGTACCAACAGTGTTTTTTAAAAAAAATATTCTTTTATAATATATTTACCAAGGACTTCAACTGGCATATGACGTTCTTTATCTTTCAAGCTTTATCAAGGCATGGTGTAATATATCGCATGCAGTAAAGTCTTTCGCACACAGACACATTTATTACTTCTTATAAATCTGATAGATTAATACATCTATGTACACAGACAAATTTATTACTTCACTTCTTATAAATCTGATAGATTAATACATCTATGTACACAGACACATTTATTATTTCACTTCTTATAAATCTGATAGATTAAACAACTACGTACACAGCTAGATAGATCCATAAAATGTCGGCACAAACGAACGCAAAACGAAGTCCATTTTTTATATCGCTTGGAGTTTCTAAGTTGTAGCATGTAATCTTCTTGCTTAAATATATTTTGTAATTTCTCATTTTAATTGATTTACTATTAAGCACACACGATTTTGTTCGATACTCACTTAAATGTACCCGCAATATTGGTGTGTATCCGATTACTGGTCTTTTTTATAATTGACAATTGACCAGTTTTATCTGATTACTGATTAATTTGCAGTTGGTTATTGACCGATCTGTAGCTATTATAGACCTGTCTATAACTGCTTACTGATGTATCTATGATTACTGACCCACCTATAATTGCCTGTCTGACTACTGATCTGTCTGTAACTAATTACTGACTGGTATATATCTGATTATTGACTGATCAGTAAGTGGTTATTGACTGATCAGTAAGTGGTTATTGACTGATCTGTAACTAATTACTTACCGAACTGTTAAAGGACTGGTTGACTGTAATTGTTACTGATCGATCTTAACTAATTATTAGTGTGTCAGTAACTAATTATTGACCGACCTTTTCACTTACAGTTCGACTATACCTGTTACTGATCGATCTTGAATAAACTAATGGTCGATTTTAATTAATTATTATTGACCTACCTTTTAAAGGTACTGGTCGACAGTAACTGTCTGATCTTAACTAATTATTGGTCGATAATCAACAACTACTTCTGACCGACCTTAACTTACTGAGCAGAACATGGAGGCGTGCAATGCTTGGATTGGTACCTGTAGAAATTAGTCAGAAATGATGCCATAGCTACGACATCTAGATCAGCCTGGCCAGTGTAATATTGTTGGATTTGGTCATATAAACGTATATAATTTTGTGCGACTCTGACCAGTGAATATTGTTGGATTTGGTCATATAAACATATAATTTTGTGCGACTCTGACCAGTGTAATATTGTTGGATTTGGTCATATAAACGTATATAAATTTTGTGCGACTATTTCTTCCTTGACTATTGATGGCGTACGTATGACTATAAATAAATCGCCAGTCTTGCTAGTCAGATCTTTTCCTATACACGAAGTGCCCTACTATAATTAGTGTCCGAAGCAAAACAAAACAGTGGATGAGAGCGTGGCAGCTTTCATTTTTATATGTTGTTTTTTAAAATCATTAAATATCCAGTACTTTAACCTGCTGTTATTATTGATCATTTAGTGCATGGCTTGTATTGACATATTTCCTGTACACACAACACACACACACATACATATACACTCACTAACACATTCGCACATGCACAATATATATATCACACTGCTAAAAGCTTGCTTAATCGATATGGTTGCAGATGTAGACGTGGTTAATAAATATTTTTTAAAAATCTAATCCTACTTGGCAAAATTAATTTGCTAATGGATGCCATCTGTGTGAGTGGAAATCAGTCATTTTAATAGACGTCTTCAAACACCAGTCCTCTGCTGTGTATATTGACCTTTGACATACTGTACTATATAAAAGACAATGCTTTTTCTCTGCTGTGTATATTGACCTTTGACATACTGACGATACTGTACTATATAAAAGACAATGTTTCCTGTTTATGTTTTGTAGCTAAAGTGTGGCAATTTAACATACATCATCTGTTAGTTGACCACTAACATAAAACTAAGAATGTTTCATATGGTGATGTACATATTAATATCATTCAAACAGACATTTTAAAAATATTTTAAAGACTATTTAATGCCTTACCATAATCTCAGATTCTTGGAAGCAGAATATTGTTAACACCGATGCAGAATGTAGTGTACTAACCTGGAAATCTGAAGGAACACTGTAGCTGAATTTCATTGAAGTCATAAATTAATTTAGATGGTGAGGTGTGCACGATTATTTATCTAACTGTAAAGATTCAAAGATTTGATTTTTTTAAAATATTTTTTTATATCTAGTTGTTTTTTTAACACTTGCTTTATTACCGATGGAGGAGACTTAATTTTAATAAAGCGATTACATTGCAGAACACGGAAGAAGGCAAGAAACTGGAAGGAAGGAATATTCGACTGACGAAATCCTTTCACTATTCCTTTCCTACTAGTGTTGCTTTACAAATTTCATGTCGACGACTACGTGATCACTGACGTCACAAACATGCAACAAGTCACAAAATAGAAAGTTTTTGAAAAGGCTTTGAAAATACGAGACAACAAATAGAAGCACAGCTGTCAACTGGAATTAAAGCCATCAAAACAATATAAGACAAAGAAAATTATAAGAAAATTTCAGGGGCTACATAGTGACGCCATGTACTTTGCTAGTCATTAAAAGTACTAATTTTAAAAAGTTCAAAAAGTGAGCCAGGCAGAGGTACCCCAAAGAAGTTATAGAAATATAACAGAGAAGATTTAAATGATCACGTGTTCAGAATAAAACCCGGAAGGGGGAGGGGAGGAAGACCGATTGAATGTTCAGGACGACCGAGGAAAGTGGTGAGGTGAAAAAAGTATGAAATCGGAAGAACCGAACTTAAGTTCTGGCTATGTTATAGACTTTTACCCTTTTGGGAACATCCGATGTGGACAGGTGTAATATATTACCTTTCCGGAATATCTTGAAAATAGATCTAGACATTTTGTAGACTCATCCACTTTGGGAACATTCGGAATGCAGATTTCTCGATGTTATCCGATTACTGTATTACTGTGGTGACTGAATTGGTCTGTACACATTTCGAACTTTCTTCTGCTCACAGAGACAGATATCCTGTGAAGAACTGCGCGCGCACTCACACGCCCTGCATGTCATTATGCAAATGGCGAGGAATCCAGTAGAGTCACCTATCGAGGGGTTCACGGTCTCTGATTCAGACCGTGCCATTTAACAAGCCACTTAGTCGAAGGGCTGCGGGAAGGGGTGGGTGTAGAATGAAGGTGTGCGGGGGGTTGTTGGAGGTTTGCAGAAGGAAGTTGAACTGAATTCATCTAGACTCTAGAGCAGGGGTGCACAAACTCCGGCCCGCGGGCCATATCCGGCCCGCGAAGAGTTGCCGAGTGGCCCGCCATGTCAAACGAAAAAGTCAAATGTTTACTCATACACTGAGTGATTTGAAACAAAGCAGCACCTCCTGACCCATTTTTCCAGGCGCTCCGCGCAGATGATGTCTGCCCGCTGACATAACACTCACAGAGGCAAGAGAAAAAAGCTATACCAAGATAGGCAGCAAACCCCACACATATATGCTTGCCCCTTCCTATAATATGGTTGGTCAGTAGCTGTTATGCCTTAGTGTCCGATCTACCACATTCTGTTGTTTATTTTGATTGTATTTTTGTGACAAAATGGCAGCTAATCATAAAAGAAAAGTTGACAAGGAAAACCGGCAGTTTAATGATGACTGGATAATGCACTTGTCCACACCAGCATACTTGGCAGCACATACTGCTGCAAACAGGCTTTCTCACAGATGAAACTGAACAAAAGCAACACCTGCAGTCAGCTGACTGATGATAATCTGGAAGCAATTTTGCATTTTTCAACGTCAAACATCAAGCCTGACATTTTGAAGCTTGCAGATGACATGCAGCACTATCCATCACACTGACTTTGTGAAAGTTGACGTATCATAACATTTTTAGAATGAGTCTTAGTATACAACTTCTTTGTCATAATTATAGTCTTAATCATCATTTGTGTGTTCTTAGATGTAATGTTGCTTATATGGGACGATTTTGATCTTCACTTTTTTGTGGCCCCCGACGGTTTCGACAAGTCAGATTTTGGCCCCCGACTCAAAAAGTTTGTGCACCACTGCTCTAGAGTCTTGACGGTTATTTTATTTTCATTCCGCTTCGTGACAAGATCACGACATAACACTGGCTTGGTGTGTTCTTCGTGACAAGATCACGACATAACACTGGCTTGGTAGGTTCTTCGTGACATGAGAGACGGAAGTACTGATAACGGTGTAACGCAAGAGAATACTGCGCCGTTGATGTGGTATCGGTATCTATGTAACTTGCAAGTAGTGAGTGCTGTTGGTGGTGAGTACGGGATCTGTGTAGCACGATAGAAAGACGTTTCTGTTTTTGTACTTGGAATGAAGCCATGCTGCTCACTCACCCCTTGGTCACAAGAATGAGTTGATGAATTTATGAAGCCATGCTGTTCAGTCACCCCTTGGTCACAAGAATGAGTTGATGAATTTATGAAGCCATGCTGTTCAGTCACCCCTTGGTCACAAGAATGAGTTGATGAATTTAGAGATTTGTGAGGAAAATGTATAGCCCGATTTTACTCGGGTAGTGATGGATGGACTATTTGTGCAGGATTTATGCGCGACCCCGAGTACAGGCTATGCATTAAAGACCAAGTGAAATGGAATCATATAGTCTTCGACGTGAAATTTGTAAAACAATACTAGGAAATGAATAGTGAAAGGATTTTGTCAGTCGAATATTTCTTCCTTCCTTCCTTCCTTCCAGTTTCTTGCCTTCTTCCGTGTTCTGCAGAGTAATTGCTTTATTAAAATTAAGTCTCCACTGAAGCATTAAGCTGTGAATTTTCTTTCCTTTGATACGGAAATAAATCGAACAAATGGGTTTCTGCTGTACGAGAACATAGGTTTCATTGTAAGACCTGTTTGCTTTTTGCATATGTTCGAGTCTGTCATCTGCCTAAAATCTTCGATCGGTATTGCAAAATATAAAATATGGTCTTTCTAGGTATCTGGAGTAGCAATGTATCTTTCATAAGAGCTCCATTTATATCAAGCTACTCAAAACTAGTTCAGTAATATGGCAGCGATCATTAGTGTGTTTGTGTGTCGTGATGTGTGTGTGTGTGTGTGTGTGTGTGTGTGTGTTTCGTGGTGTGTCTCAATGTGTGTCGCGTTGGGATGTGTGTGTGTGTGTGTGTGTGTGTGTGTGTGTGTGTGTGTGTGTGTGTGTGTGTGTGTACCCGTGATGTGGTGTGTATGTCTTGATGTGTGTATGTGTCGTGCGGCGCGTGTGTGTGTGTGTGTGGGTGGGTGAGTTTGCGTGCTTGTGGGGTGGGTTTGCGTGCGTGCGTGCGTCACGAATAATTGCAGAAACAAACCGCATTTGCCGACGATTGTAATCTGAGGTTGGGTTGTATGTATGTTTGCATTAGTGTATATATGCGTGTGTTATATATGTGTGAATGAGAGTCTGTGTGTTTTGTGTTCTACACTTGAATGTTGTATTTAGTACAGAGTGGGTACGTAAGTCGGACAACTTTTAATTAAATTAAAAGTAATAATTTCACTAAGACAAGAGAAACAGAGGCTATGACAAGAACAGTTTCATTGAATTCCAAATGCTAGTAAGAGGAAACACTAATAACAGTATACATTTCAAATACTCTATAGCATAACAATAATTTGTTTGTTGACAATTTGTTGTCATATCATGTTGTTTTAGGTCGATGAATAATTATGAATAAACAGCCAGAGTTAATAAAACAAACTTATATTACAAATATTATTTTGAAGCTCAGGGTGGCTACCCGCCTCCTCAGGGATACCCACCGTCACAGGGATATCCACAACCACAGGGATATCCACAGCCTCAGGGATACCCACCTCCCCAGGCAGGCTATCCCCAACTACAAGCGGGTTACCAGACTTCACCTCAAGCACAGGCACAATCGTCAAACACCACAGTTGTTTTATCTCAGCCGACTGTCACTGTCCTGCAGGTAAAGAAATGTAAATCTATCTATCTATCTATCTATCTATCTATCTATCTATCTATCTATCTATCTATCTATCTATCTATCTATCTGTCTGTCTGTCTGTCTGTCTGTCTGTCTGTCTGTCTGTCTATCCATGTATATATGTATCTATCTATCTATCTATCTGTCTGTCTGTCTGTCAGTTTTGTTATGTACTTTAGTATGTATGTTTGTGTATGTCTATTTGTCTAAGAGTATATATGTGTATGTGTTAAAGAATGGACAGTAGGCGTCAGTGAAATATTGTTGCTGTGTTCTCGTATGTGAACGCTACGCAAATATAATACTTTAAGCACACCAATTACCCAACAGATATAACAATAATAACCTCCTTTTAACAATGTTATTATATCCACGTTATCTTCAGTCATGCATGTTTAACATTTAGTGGGGTGGGGTGGGGGTAGAGACCAATATGGTGTATATTGTAAACCAAGCAATATTTTTGTATTCGTACACTTTTGAATTTTTGAGGTTGTCTACGACAATTCTTTATGATAAATAGCACATGCATGAATTGCATGAATTGAACAGTAACTTTTTACACTCCGTTTCAGTGAATGTTTGTGGTTGACCTGTTAATGATCAATCACTGGCACCAGCGATCATGATATTGTTTTACTCTTCAGGTTTTCCGTGAGGCTCCGGTACGAACTATTTGCCCCCACTGTCGTGCAGATGTTGTGACAGCAGTTAATTACGAGACTGGCACTTTCTCGTGGTTAATATGTATTATTCTCTGCTTAGTGGGGTAAGTGTTCTGTTGCTAGTAGTAGTATAGATTTGTATTATTATCTAGTAGATCTATTACTAGTGTCTTGTAGATATACATATTGTTGCTAGTACAGATGTTATTAGTGTCTTGTAGATAGATATGTTGCTAGTACAAATCTATTATTATTGTAGCTAGTACAGATCTGTTATTAGTGTCTCGTAGATATACACGTTGTAGCTAGTACAGATCTGTTATTAGTGTCTCGTAGATATACACATTGTAGCTAGTACAGATATGTTATTAGTGTCTCGTAGATATACACATTGTAGCTAGTACAGATCTGTTATTAGTGTCTCGTAGATATACACATTGTAGCTAGTACAGATCTGTTATTAGTGTCTCGTAGATATACACATTGTAGCTAGTACAGATCTGCGATTAGTGTCTCGTAACCATACATATTGTTGCAAGAAAAGGTCTGTTATTATGTCTCGTAGATGCATACTGCTGATAGTACAGATCTGTTATTACATGTAGTTTCTCGTTGTATACATATTGCTGATAGTACAGATCATCTGTTATTGGTGTTTCGTTGTATACATATTGCTGATAGTACATATCTGTTATTAGTGTCTACTATATAAAGAGATATGCATTTTGCTGATAGTACAGATCTGTTATTAGTGTCTACTATATAAAGAGATATACGTGTTGCTAATACAGATCTGTTATTAGTGTCTAGTAGATATACGCGATGTTGCTAGTACATTTCTGTGTTATCTTTCTCTAATAGACGTGTGCCTCTCGCTACTAGTATAAATCAGTTTTACCACTGTCCCACTGTCTAGTAATTGTGTGTGTAAGGAACCACACATTTTTTAAAAATCACATTTTCATTATATTTTGTGTCGCGATGTACTCTGGAGTGACGTTCTAATAATAAATTATACCAAATATTAGCAATTAGTTAATGATATAAAACATATACAAGTGCCAATGCAGAGTATGGACTACTGGTTAAAAATGCATATTTGCAACTGAAACGCAGATATGCTGGTACGCCGCCTTCATTTCGACTCACGGCCCCCACTCAGTAATTTAGACAGAGAATAGATTTTTAAAATGGATATACACAAAGAGATATATAGGTGTACAGAAAACAAGACATAATCACTAGACTATCACTGCAAGTTACGATAACAAACAAAAGAAGATACGTTGGTGCGAGGCTGAACACTAATAAAACAATGTTTAACAATATTTTTTTTTTAAAAACTACATTCTGTCCTATTTTGTCATCATAAGGTGAATCAAACTAAACAGGTAATTTTAAGCTGCACTGGAATCACTGCCAAAGCAACTTAGCTGAAGTCTTTAATGCACTGGAATCACTGCCAAAGCAAGACTTAGCTGAAGTCTTTGCAGCACTGGTGACCCTCACGTGATACTGACAGGCGTTCAGTAGGACACATATTGAATAACATGAGCAGGCACTCAAAGCCCACATCATAGATTTAAGAATAAAGATAGAAATGAAACCGAAACCCTGAAACACGAGTAATTGCAGTCTAAGTGTACTGCAAATTACTACATTAATGTTAGCATTCAGTCAACACACTTGTCACCCATCCAAACACATATAACCTGGAAACACAAGTAATTGCAGTCTAAGTGTACTGCAAATTACTACATTAATATTAACATTCAGTTAACAAACTTGCCACCTATCCAAACACATATAACCTTCAACCTGCCTTTGTCTCAGTAAAAGAACAGTTTCTTCTCTCACTCTAAATTTTCGAATCTGGATTAAGCATTCTGTATTATTTGAATGCCACAGTTTCTTTGGTCCAGGCCCTGAAGTCTCTCCACGAATAGTGAATTTAATTGCTCTGCTGATCTAGATATTTCATTCTTTATTCTCTAAACTAATTCAATTTTCCATTTGCATTTTGCACTCCGTTCAATTAAAACGTATCTGGGATCCGTATTTAAACTTTAAATTCTTTTTAATTTAAACGATTCTTGGATCTATAGTTAACATTCTGAATTCTCTGCATGTTTCAGATGTTCGCTGGGTTGCTGTCTCATCCCCTTCTGCATCGACGGATGTCAAGATGTAATTCACACGTGTCCAAATTGTCGCCAAACTATCTCCCGTTGGAATCGTATGTAGACAAGTCTTCCCAAGGTCAACTTTCTCTTACGTATATGGGCCACAAAAGGACAAAATGAACCCCTGTTGAAAAATGCATTACGATTTAATGAAATGCGAGGTCGTGACACGCAACAGCCACAGCCACTAATATTAAAGAGAAATACTAAAGACGGGAGGGAGGGAAAACAAGGGAAACAACTTAATAATGCATTCTGTAGTACGTAGTTGTCTCATATCTGTTATCTGAAATGAAAACTGATGAATTAATCTCGCAGTCTTCTTCTATTGAAATCACAACACGCTGGTACTGGGCGTGTGAACAGAATGTCCTCCATCACATCACGGGAGCAATGGATGACGTATAACATTTCTATATGTATATATGTACATTAATGACTCAATATTGATTGATATCACACTTGTAATTATTTTAATTAATGAAAACGTTTTTTTTTATAATAAATTTGTGTGTGTGTGAAAAAGAGAACGAATAAAAAATGGATATCGATATATTTCTTGCTACGACATATAATATAATCTATGCACAAAATTGTATTTTTGTATCTAATTTTTCTGTGCCTTAAAATACCCTTTAGCTATCTGGATCACATAATGAGAAGAAGAATTAACCATAAATGATTCAAACTGAGTAAGGGAATTTATTATATAGGTTACTTGAGAAGATGACGAACATTCATTTAGCCCTTCATAATCGGTGTCAAAAGCATATGTGAGTAATATTGCTCATATGTGTATGTGTGCATTTGAGTTTTTAAGAATGTTGAGTATAATAAACTCAACACTATTTTAAAAGTTTAGCTTTGTACTATAGTTTTATTCCCGTTTAAAGTAATTTGCTAAAAATGTTCGTTACTGTACAGGAAAATGAGTACAAGCTATAAAGTGTAGCAAAGTTTAATTTCTTATTTTCTAGTTTACTCATTGCTACAAAACGATATTTAAGCTCTTTTACATAAAATAAGTTTATCAGTCATGACTGATTTTTTTCTCTACGCCTTACAAACTATTTATAGTCTAAATACTTTCCTGCTCATAGTGCAATTATTAGGAGTTAAACTATGCAAAAGTGTGGTGAATGGATGGACCATATTCAAATAGAAACAATTTTATTGATATTGCTTTATTTCTTCATATTTCTGGTGATTCCTTTTTAATACTATTTCGTCTTGGCTTAGAATAAATAGCAGTAACATTATGCACTAGTAGATAACTCTCGCGAAAATTAATGTTGCATTTGATGGCAACGGGTTGATGAGTTGCTGCCCATGCCGCTTTTAAACTGTAAATAGTATCTGTCGGGTTTTTTTGTTTTTTTTTATTGAAAAGACCACTTCCATAGTTTCATATAAACATCTTGATTTTAAAATGATATAACTAACTTTAGATTTACAAATTTTTGGCATATATACGCTGGTAATTTTTTTTTTAATTGAAAAGACCACTTCCATAGTTTCATATAAACATCTTGATTTTAAAATGATATAACTAACTTTAGATTTACAAATTAATATTATTTTGGCATATGTACGCTGGTAATGTTCATGCTAACATTCGTTTATTTTTTTAATTTAAATTTTCTCCAACCATTCTCCTTCGTCTCACTTCCTTTGTTGCTTTCTCCATTCCTTTTTCTCTCTAGTACATTCCTCTTTATTTTCTCTCTCACTTCATTACTGCTCGCTCACCACAAACATTCTATTAACAAGAAAAGTATCTGGACAAACATTTAATTTTATTTCACAAAATTCAATGATTATTTTTTTAAAGTATGAATGCATTGTAAACGCATTACATATTATAAAAGAAATTTGTTTCGATAATTTTTATTATTATTTTTGTTTGAGTCTTTGATGATATATTCTCATTGTGTGTTTATTCTTTTCACAATTATTTGTCGTCTAAAACTATTATTAATATTATATCACCTCTTTTCTTCATGTGTAGAAATAAAAACTGTCTGAGACAAGCCAAACGAATGTTAATGGTGTCATTTTATTGACTCGTTCGGATTTGTTTCTGTTAAAAGTATTTATTTAATCTTATCCTAACCGTCCTTAAATCTGCTTCAATATTTAAACTACTTTTCTAATTAGCTTAAATTATGTTGCTATACAATAACCACTGTAATATGCAAGTAATATTCTCAACTATAGGTTATACTTGATCTATGAATTATATATCAAACACTGTATGTTTGTAAGATTGTAGGTATATGTATATATTAATGAGTGTGCACTGTGATTTAGTATTTGTGTGTGTTTGACAGATAGATAGATAGATAGACTGACAGACAGACAGACAGACAGACAAATAGATAGATAGATAGGTTTTATAAGCATTTATGTCAGTGATGTAATTCATTGCATGGGCAACAGTAACCATTGAACTCAATTGAATGTATCAGAAACTAATGAGATAGGTAATGAACAAAACTCATCTCTCCCAATATAGCTTGTGTGAATAGTTGCACAATAATCTTCTCTCTACACTCCAATTTTATCACACACTGTGCTGTGCGAAAGAAGTGAAGTCTGTATGGGGGGGGGGGGATATTTTATCTATAAGTTGTTTGGTAGACATAAATAGATTGCTGACTCCAGGATAGTTAGAGCTTTGTCAAACTTAAAACGTTGCTAGAATGTGTGACAGAGTAAAGCTGCCTACACATATTTATGAAATAATTATCGTATTTTATGCTGCTAATTAAATCAAGTAACCAAGACATACTGATACACTGTCTCCAGCAAGTACCTGACATTCATGGAGCAGTTGACCGACCAAATACATATATTATTTTGTAATGGTAAACATTTCAATCCTGCCCATTTCAGTGTTGGTGCTCTACAAGACTGTTCTTATGTTCATCCACCGACCAAGGGCAGTTGAGAGTGTGCGCCAAACTGGTGCGACCTTCCTCACCCCTTTCCGCCAGCTCTCCCGCCTTCCACCTCGAACACAAGTATGAGGCTGTGGGTCCCACTGGGGCACTCCAGATCAGACGTCTGATGACGATAATTTTATGATAAGCCCAAGCTCCAGCAGCGTCTCGGGCATCATTAAGTCGCCATCCAGTATCACACAAATTATGAGCAACTGATTGTATTCTGAAGATTTTAAGTCTGGCCGTCTGAAGAAAATGAATGCTGCCATATAACGCAATGATGCTAAGTCATGAATGAACGATAACAGTCCGGATGAACGATGAGAAGACTTAAGTAATTTTGATCAGTTCAAAAGTACTATCGTCTTTTTATCTTTGTTGATGAGCATAATATTTTTAAAAATATTTAATTTTTTTTCTTCCTTGTATGTAGTTTTAATTTTGAAAAGGAGCAAACAACAATTTTAAAAAAAAGGATCCCTTCAGATGACGTAAATTGTAAAGACGTCAAAACAATGACGTTTTTCTTCTTCTATTATTTTTAAAAAGCATTAGTGATATCGTAAAAGGAGAGATTATCTTGGAATAAAACATAAATCTTCCGTGTCTCCTGATACTGTCACTGTTACTTGTGCTTGTATTACTACAATGAGAATCGTTTCGCACAAGATTTACCTTTGACTAGAAGTTGCAGGCTTGCTTATTATTTCCGCAGTAAGTTGAGGTTTTTGTGTTTATAATTGTCCATAGTTACACGCTAGGACCTTATCTACCAAATAGTGTAATGAGTTGAATCTATGTTTACGTTTCAAGGTAACTGGATAAGATTATATACGCAAACTGTGAAATACAAGGGAAGTTAATAATTAATTGAAGTAACGTAGATGCATTGAAAAGACATTAAAAGTAGCAATGTTATGTAAGTATTCATTTTATATCAAGGTATGGTTGACGTCACAAAGTTGGATTACATAATATAATGTGGATCGTCATCTTGAATTCTAAGCTACCCTCTTCTGTGACGGTTAATTTATTCCCCTGTTCATCTTTCATTGCCAATTATACTGACTGATACCTAGCAGATCAGGCACATTTTTATTGTTATGCAATTTTTACCCATTTGATTTAGGATGAAGAAGGAAAAAAGTATTCGAACACGGATCAGATTTCTCCCACATTAAAAATACATGCACTAGGCACTGATGTTTCATGGTGTTCTTGTGGAAAATGGACTACTGGAACACTAGAAAAACTTCGGAGGAATTAGACTAAAGAGGAAAATGGCCTCTTATTTTCCAAGTGAACCAACAGTAAGAGGATATAAAAAAGGGTGCATGAGCTCTGGCAAAACAAAACAATATCCATGTGATATTATCAGTGAACAACGGCTCCTGAACCAGAAAAGATCAGTCATGCACAATAAGCTTCTTACTACCGTAGAATTAAAAAAAATATTGAACAGCAACAAACTAATGTAACAAATCTGGCTGATGACCACGCTGAAGAAATAAATATTGAACTAACTGACGAATAGCAATGTATGCTAGAAAAAATAAGAAATTTCATGAACAACAATAAATCACATTTCAGTAGAACACCAATTCGAAAACTACAAGATAACAAAGCTTCAACAACAATTCACAACACAAATCAAGTAGTAAGGTACATCTCCACAAACGATATTACAGCTTTAACAACAGCAATTCACAATACAAATAAAGTAGTAAGGTACATCTCCACAAACGATAATACAGAATCCAATAGTCTAATATATGCTACAACAAAAATAATTGAAAAATATATAATGCCATCCAAAGTACAAACAAAGAAACCATCAGTACCGATATGGAAGAGAAGAATAGAAAATAAAATTTAGTGTAGTAGGAAAGAAATAAGCAAAATGACAGCAGTACATAACAGTGGAAAACTGAAACAGGCAATAGTAAACAAATACCATCTAAACTATAGAAATATTAAGACAGCAAAGAAGGTGCAAAAAAAAGGCTACATGGACTCACAATCACCGTCTAAAATGATCCACTGCAAGAGGTCAGCAAGTCCAACAGAACAAAATATTCAAAACTGATCCTGGAAGACTATATCAAGAATTCAAAGGAAATTCTAAAATATAACCTCGGGTTCCAAACATTTAAAAAAAATCTTCTGCGAAAACATTTGGAACAATTACGTACGCATAATGTCTCAGCAAAATGGATTGAGGAGTTGGAAGACGACCATAACAATGCTACATCACAGTCATTGAGGAAGATATTAAGAAAAAGTTAAGAAAGATGGCTAGTTCGAAAAGGCCAGGTTTAGACCAAATACAAATATTCTGGTTAAAACATATTACCTCTTTGCATGTTAGAATTGCTAACCAACTGCAAGGAATTCTAACCAAATCAGAAACCTTACCAACCTGGATGATAAAAGGGAAAAACAAACCTCATTATGAAAGGTCCAGAGAAAGGCACAACACCGAACAACTATTGTCCAATTATATGTTCATCAGCTTCCTGAAAATTATTATCAGGAATTATATCTGATAAAATCATGTCCCATCTCGAAATAAACAAAATATTGACAAATGAAAAAAAAGGGTAAAATCATATCAGCTTGAAACAAACAAACCCCCAAACAATGAACAAAAGGGTGCTAAATCAGGCAGCAGAGGAACAAAGGACCCATTTGCAATTGATAAGGCCATATATAGTGACAGCAATAAACGAAGAACAAACCTTGCTTTGGCATGGATTGGGAACCAAAAGACCATGAGTCAATTCCACATTGAAGGATACTTTAAACAATACAAATGTACAAAATAGCACCATCAGTACAGAACCTTATTCAATAAATAATGAAACACTGGAAATCCACCTTCACATGCAACAGCATAGAAATTGCAAACATACTGATTAAATGTGGAATCTTTCAAGGTGATTCCCTATCACCATTGCTGTTCTGCCTTGCCCTAAATCCTCTCAGTCAAGTCATTCAGAAAACAGGATTAGGATACAAAATTAAATCAGGATATGTTATCAGCCTTTACAGTACATGGACGATCTAAAGCTATACAGTAAAAATGAACGTGACATCACTTCGTTGATCAAAACTGTCAAGATCTGCAGTGAGCATATTAACATGAAGCTCGGCCTTGAGAAATGTGGAAGAATTATCATCCAGAAAAGCAAGATGAAAAGAACAGAAGACCTACAGCTCGACATCGGAAAAATCAACGATGTTTCAGTAATATCAGTTTTGCCAGAAGTTTTATTTGCTTCTAATTGACAGACAGACAGACAGACAGATAGATAGATAGATAGATAGATAGATAGATAGATAGATAGATAGATAGATAGATAGATAGATAGATAGATAGATAGATAGATAGATAGATAGATAGATAGATAGATAGATAGATAGATAGATAGATAGATTACTGAAGGCTTGCAATTTACAAACGGAATATGATTTGATATGCCAGTTAATTATGTCATCAATGGCTATAAAGAATGAATTATAAAAGAAATAATAATAATAGCTCTGATTATGCTGACTTTATGATCACTATAATTATAATATTATCCCATTTTAATGTGTTCTTTTACAGATGTTCCTAAAACACACCAATGATGAATATTTCGACAGACGTTTTAATATTATCAGGACTTCAACTGTCAATCGATCTGGAATTTGTTCTTGATGTTTAGTGATTAGAAACTAAGCAAATGGCATTTGAACAAAAGACAGGTGGACAGAATGCAAGTTCACCAGTTGAACAAAAGACAGGTGGACAGAATGCAAGTTCACCAGTTGAACAAAAGACAGGTGGACAGAATGCAAGTTCACCAGTTGAACAAAAGACAGGTGGACAGAATGCAAGTTCACCAGTTGACACTCAGGCCCTGGGGCAGCCTTGTAAGTCGTTTTATCTTGTAATTCTTGTTCTTGCTGATTGTGTGTGTATGTGTGATGAGTGAAAGAGAGACGAAGGGTGGGGGTGGGGGTGGAGAACGTGAAGGTAGCGTTTGAATGTGGGTGTATGTGTGTGATCAAATGTACTTACTTATCCTTTATTTTTACATAGATGATTTTTGTTCAACAAGTTAAATTCAGACAGTGTGAACAATATCGTTTGATTGTATGAAGAGCATATTCACAGTAATAGGATCTCCTTACAATGATGATAATACTACTTCTATTATGACGATAACGACAAAATATAACATGTCTACAGAAATCTTATCTACGGACAGTCATTCGATTTCAGAATTAGATAGATAGATAGATAGATAGATAGATAGATAGATAGATAGATAGATAGATAGATAGATAGATAGATAGATAGACAGACAGACAGACAGGCAGGCAGGCAGACAGGCAGGCAGGCAGATAGATAGATAGATAGACAGACAGACAGACAGACAGACAGACAGGCACACAAACAGGCAGGCAGGCAGATAGATAGATAGATAGATAGATAGATAGATAGATAGATAGATAGATAGATAGATTGGTAGATAGATTTTTGAGATAAATAGGTGGGACGGGCAAACGGACGGACGGGCAGACAGATAGACATAAATACATATATGCATTCATAAACAGTATTCATACATACATAAGCAGATAGGTAGAAACCTATTATTTTTTTAATTGCACCTAAGTAATAAATGCCAGGTTAATTAATGAAGAGTTTAAAAGGAGTAGAACATGTGACGTCTCATTGTGATTCCAAAGAGATCTAGATCAACAGTTGATTTAATTGATTAAATCAATTGATAATTTGATTTAATTGATTAAATCAATTGATAATTGATTAAATCAATTAATTGATAATTGATTTCACTAAAAATACATTATGATGGTTTTTATTTGTGTAAACTGTACTTATACTTTGCAAAGCATATAAATGAGACACTGTATCAGTGCCCCTTCTCATTCTAATTTAGCTGTGTACAGTCAAGTATTTCCTCAACAAGATTATAGATCCATTGTTGAACCAATCCAGGCAAGGCCATTTCATCAATCGCCAATCATCATATTCGAGGTTTGTATTTGTCAATTAGTCAACGATAGATAGATAGATAGATAGATAGATAGATAGATAGATAGACAGACAGATAGATAGATAGATAGATAGATAGATAGATAGATAGATAGATAGATAGATAGATAGATAGATAGATAGATTAACTAATCCTTCGTTTTCATTACTGTGGCGACCTTGCTTCTAACTGGCAGCCTTGTTCATATCGTGACGGCCTAGTGCATATTATTTTCTAATTATTTTCACCAATATCGTGACAGCTTTGTTCATACAATTTTTAATTGTTTGCAACGGTATCGTGACAGCTTTGTTCATACCATTTTCTAATTATTTTCACCAACATCTTGACAGTTTTGTTCATACAATTTCTAATTGTTTGCAACAGTATCGTGACAATTGTGTTCATACTATATTCTAATTGTTTTCTGCAGTATCGTGACGTTCCTGTTCATACCGTTTGCCCCTACTGTCATGCCGAAGTTGTGACAAGCGTTCGATATGTGACTGGAACCTTTTCTTGGCTGATTTTCTTTTTCCTCTGTATGTTTGGGTAAGTTTTCTTTCTTCGTCGTTACCTTTCAGCTTTAAGCAAAGAGCAGGAAAGAAAACAAATGAAATTTCAATGAACATTACATGCAAACTTCTTCGTCCTTGTTGTATTCAAGATGAGATGTGCAGTATTGATCAGTGGCTCTGCCTCAGATACTAACTCAATAATGACGTCAACATGAGATCTATGTAGCAATATTCCTGAAGAATAATTCCTTTTGGTTCTTCAGAAATTACTCTTCCATTTTAAACCTAGTGCTTTCTGAGGTCTTGTTACATGGAGTAGCAATAACAGCCAATCAGACGGTTTAAAAAGTGCCATGCTCATCCCATTCACTGAAGCCTACATGTGGAGAGGACACAAGGGAAAACACTGTCGCCAATCGTCTGCCATATTGAAAATCCCGTCGCATTGTAGTTTCTATGGCAACTACGCGCGTATGGTATCGACCGTTCTGAACATATACTCAATTTTATGAATTTTATTCAATAAATATAATTAAATTTATCATACAATACGAACCGGAAGGGAAAAGATCCTCAGGCTTATCAGTATCACTTCAGCTTAGTAAATATCAATGAAATATATACAAGTAAAATTATAGCCTTACTTTGTAGAATTTTTTACTCGGTCTAGTTAAGAATTCTATGAAAGATTTGAAAAAATTGTTTAAATTCTATGAACATTGTAATTTCAGTACTTTTTTTTGGGAATTTGAAAAAAACCGAATCGATCTAGCCTATCTCTCTACAGCGTTGTTTTGTTAAACTGTGCATTGAAGGCTATAGAGTTAGCTTTACCGAAGTAGTATTATTTATGAAGCATAGAGTTAGCTTTACCGAAGTAGTATTATTTATGAAGCAAGTTATTATAGTTGCCAAAATTCATCCATATTCAGTATAAACATAATTATGTCGCTATCGTTTTCCCTTGTTTTACACAAGTATATTGTTAATATAAGTATGAGCTGTGCATTCTAAATCCTATATAGGTCACCAACTTTTCAAGCCTCTGTTTGCCACTCTCTAACTCTTCCTCTATCACTCTCTGATTGTGTCTCTCTAACCCTTCCTCTGTCTCTCATTCTCCCTCTAACCCTTTCTCTGTCTCTCTCTAATCCTTTATATATATATATATATATATCTGCTTGTGTCTCTCTAACCTTTCCTCTGTCTCTAAACCTTCATCTACCTCTTTCTACTTCTGTCTCTCTAACCCTTCCTCTGTCTTTCACTTTCTATCTCCCGCTCTCTCTCTAATCCTTCCTCTCTCTCACTCTGCTTCTGTCCCTCTAGCCCTTCCTCTATCTCTCGTTCTCTCTCTAACCTTTCCTCTGTCTCTATTTCTTATCATTCTTTTGAAACATCCACCAAGATACCTGCCACAGTCACCCATATCCATTCCATGGAAAAGCAAAGAGAGAACCTGTAAGTTTATTTTGTTTTGTCGATTTTCATTTTTGACCAAATAGCTAATTCTTCTCCTCACTTTCAGAACAGCAAATAAAAAGTGGGAAGGAACGATCCTTTAGGTACAAATAATAAATATCTGAAACACACTAATTAATTCATCACTGTTATTTTGGACGTTAGTATTTGGCTAAAGCAAGAACTGAACTGGTGCCGATTATTACGAAAATGTAGCGAGATCACTAAACAGTAGGACTCTAGAACCTATCTTATGGAATGGTTTCAAAATTCCATTCCAAAGTATATTTTGGTTTCTTTAAGAGTATAAAATATCGATGACAATATTTCTTCCAAACTTCTCTCCAATGCAAACATTGTTTTCTCGAGAGAGGACACTGGAACATGTCGGTCGTATTAATTTCGCAGTTTCTCTCAACTACACACTTAAATGTCACTCAAAACATTTTCAAAAACCCCTCTCCGCTACAAACACGAGGTAAAATATCTCTTCCTGTCAATTATAATATTTCCTATGGCCCACTTCACCACACAAAGACACTAAACAAATGGAAATCGTGTCAATTATAATATTTCCTATTGCCCACTTCACCACACAAAGACACTAAACAATTGGAAATCGTGTCAATTATAATATTTCCTATTGCCCACTTCACCACACAAAGACACTAAACAAATGGAAATCGTGTCAATTATAATATTTCCCACAGTTCACTTTACCACACATACACACTGCTGAAGGGAATCGTGTCGATTATAACATTTCTTCACTCTCTCCATTCTGTTAACAGATTTTTAAAAAGTCCATGGACGGCACAAAATGTTGTTACTGTTTTCAAGATATAAACGGAGGATGTATGGTCGCCTAAGCAATATAATAAGTTCTTTTCATTTCAGACAAACGTAACCAATTTTTTTTCTCTTTTATTGCAGATGTTGTTTAATCTCCTTCATCCCTTTGATTCTGGACAATTTCCGAGATGTCATTCATACCTGTCCCAACTGTAATCGAATGATTTCGCACTGGCGTCGCTTGTAGGTTTCCAGTACAGTGAGCAATGCACCACATCCAGACTAGGATTAATGAATAAATGACTTCAGTCTGTCAGCGTATAATCACCTCATATTACCATAAGAGCTAATGAATAATTATTAACCTGGAGCTTGTGTCTGCAATTAAAACTAATATGTTCATTTTTTCAAAAAGAAAAGCTTCCGTTTGTGAAGATTCGTGTGTATTTATTTTAAATTCTGCCGTTTGCTCTCCGAATCTCACCTCATTTTTCCTCCTTCAATCTCCACGCACGCACGCACGCGCACACACACACACACACACACACACACACACAGAGGCATACGCTATTCTGAAATAATTTCATTTATGCTACTACTTTTATATGAAAGTTTACATTATCTTTTACAAACTGTAAAACAAAAGCGATTAATTCATAATAAGATACATCGACCAGACAGAGCAACGCCCGAGTAATATAGGCCTCCTTAAGCTGTTCAACTGGAGCAAAGAGCCAACAAACTGCATGTAGCTCCATTCTGTCACTAATGACTGGAATAAACTGAAATACTGACTTTACCGCATCATCAGCTCGATGTGAAATATTTTGTTCTAGAGAACAGCTTACGTTCAGAAAATGTCTACTCAACTCACATCTTCAATAGCAAACTCCCGAACAGTTCAAATCCATTACTGGCTCGGAAGAAAACAAGTCATCTGAGGAAAGAACGTATGAAAAAAACCCAGACTATATCAAATCTCTTTTTATCAATCACTATTCATGGAGTATATTGACTGGTGTATGAAGTAGAAATCGGTTCAATAGTATTTTGACAACATTAAACTAGTAGTATACAGGTTTATCATTGTAGTTCACTTCATGCTTAGTTGTAAAGATGTCTTTTAAGTAGTTATTTATTCGTACGTATCCAAGACATATTACGTATATGTGTGATTGTGTTTGCGTGTGTATGTGTTTCAGCCTAACAATCTCAGCTGGAAATATGTGGTATGCACTCTTTTGTTACAGGTTATGATTATTATTATTAATCATCCATAACAGTTTTACAAGTGATGGAGAAATCTTATGTTTTAATTTATGTTTTTTAATAATTTTCCCAGGGGACACCACTCGTCTCTCACTTGGCGGACTATATGGGTGTAGTAAAGTCTTCTCCCTTCCACAATAATAATACGTTTTACTGTCAATATTTTCGTAGGTGGAAACTTCTTACTAAAGGAGTAACAAATATGTCTTTAAATATATTTAATGAGCCTCCATTCATTCACTGCATAGGAAATATAGCATCGATCAAATTCACAAGTGCCATGAACAACGTAATCAAATTAGTGAAAATAGAAACAATGGCTCAGTTACATAAATCATTCTCCATTTCAAATCCGAGATCAATAGCAAACATGTACAAAATATTTCTAAGTCCATTCATTCTTTATCAGTCAGTTAACTTACCGTAAGCTAACGATCATCATTATCACCAGACTTGAGTTATGTCAAAATCAAAGTGATTATAGTATAGAACTTCTTCAACAAAGTAAGTTTCAGTCATCCCCACTTGATGAAATTGTTATGAGCAAGCATGAGACTATTAGTCAGAAAAAACTATTCATACATTTGGAACTGGTTTGGATTGCATCAGCAAGTTCTAGCATATTCTCTACCTGAGAACAAATTCTATAAGAATTAAGTTTAGAAATAGGGATAGTCAAATTCACTCCACCATAGAATGCTTTTCTTGCACTATCGAATACAACAACAGTTCATAGTGATGGTTACTCTGATCAATCATTTCCTATCGATAACTTTACGCAGTGGACTGGGCAAGTGTATACTACGATCTTGTTTGAGTGTACCCGTATTAAATACAGTGGACTGGGCAAGTGTATACTATGATCTTGTTTGAGTGTACCTGTATTAAATACTGTGGACTGTAGACTCACATTTCTGAAGGGTCTACACTTGCAAAAAACAACTTCTGTAGTAAGGAGTGCAGAGCATGCAAGTGTTTAAATACAATAAGAATCGGACATTGTTGATTATCAGAGCACGCACACACACACACACACACACAACAACAACAACAAAAATTATTCAGTCAATACGGGAAAATAATCATCCAATCAAATATGTAAACCAGATTATTTTTATAGAGTAAACATACCTAATTTATTAAAATTAATCCTTACAAGGAAGAAAAGAAAATTTAAGTAAAGGTATAAATCCATCATCTATTCAGATAAGGTTTTATTTGTATATTTCAGACATAAATAAGCTTACGCTTTCCATTGTTCACATCTCATTTTTATTAATGTGCTTTTGTCTTCGTCAAGGCAATTTAGCCAAAACTTTGGATGTCTCGCATACCTACAAAGCGTTTTGAATATTCACACTGCACTGCTAAATAAGGGAATTTTTTTTGTATCATTTAAAAATTTTCTTCATGAGTTTTTGTGCAGTTTAAGTTCATTCATTAGCCTCTGTTGCGGTGTGCCTTGGGATGGCCTTTTAATAATGTGTTACTTCAAATGTTACTGTTAATTATATAAGACACCTATAAACTGTCGATCAAGGCAAGGTATCAGTAACACTTATATTGGTAATTTGGTAACACCGCTTCTCATTTTGACTCCCGGCTCCCACTCAGCAATAAACTGAGGCAAACAGAAATGGACAAATAAGACGATATAACTGCATTATTATTACACTGCACGACAATCAGATACGCGAAACAGAAACAATTAACAAAGATTTAATAATGAAAAAGGGGAACAATTACAAAGATTTAATAATGAAAATGGGGACAAATAACAAATATTTAATAATGAGAAAGAGAACAATTAATAAAGAATTAATAATGAAAAGGGCAGCAATTAACAAAGATTTAATAAAGAAAAGGGGAACAAATAACAAATGTATACCAGACTCTGGTACTTAGCTGGTCATCTTTATTGCGATGAAACGACACCACCACAACAGCAGCAACCACCACAACAACGACAGGGGGAAAAAAAACCTCCTAGAGCCGAAACAAAACATTCACCAGCTCAACAAAACAGCATGCCACCCTCTTCAGAATACAGTGAGAAGAGGAAGGCCCCACAGGAATCCACCATTAACTGAGAACATCAGGAAGATGAAAAGTTCATGCAATTCCCGTGGGGCAAAGAAGTTATCGTGAAGAAGAAAGAACAGCAGTTTAACGAAACCACTGGGGCTTGCACTGATCATTTGTCATAAGACGTTATCTGATCTGGAGTGCTCTGGCGGGACCCCATAGCCTCACATCTCCGAGGCGAAGGGCGGGAGGGCTGGCAGAAAGGTTGAAAAAGGTCACACCAGTTTGGCGCACACCCTCACCTGCCCTTCGTCGTATGAAAGGCTTTAATCTTGCTGATATACACATACATTCCGTGGCGTGACGTCACAAAAAAGTAATACAAGAACAGCACTTCCCATGACGTCAATGGTTAACTGAGACGTCAGGCCTAAGTGACGTCTCTCTCTTTCTCTTTCTTCTTTTCAGCATTACGGCTGATCTCATCTACCAAGCTATCATAATATAGGACATGAAAGTTTCTCTTTTTTATACTAATGCAAACGTCACCAAGTATGAGTGATTTTGTTACAGGTAATGAATGGAAGTGACGAATTTGAAGCGTATTCTCCAAGTAAGTCAGGGATGTTTTTCTTCTTAATTCTCAAGTTTGTTGCCTGCATCTGTCTGTAGTTAGCCTGTCTCAGTGCTCTGACAAATGTTAAAGAGCAGGGTACAATAAATCCATATTTATTTTTCAAGACAGCAGTGGCAGTCTTATCTGTTTGTTTTGTTGTGTTTTTTTGGTTTATTTAGTTCACACTATACTAATAATATGATAGATATTAAATGTAAGATGATAATTATAAAGTCAATTATCCTGACAAATAATATATGGATATTTTTTTTTTATTTCTATGTTTCGCTAACGTTGTTTAACCACTAGGCTTTTTCGTTGATTAGACGTTCTCCATTTATGGGTTGGCCTTGGAGGTGAAACAACCCAAGCGAGACATACTCTAAGGTAGCAATCCTTCTTCCACCCCTCAGGTTAACTTCTTCCCTCACAAGAACCACAATAGACTTTTCATCTTTTGACATTCTCTGTCTTGATTTGCTCCTGTGAGGATTTCCTCTTCTCACTTTATTCTGAAGGCATTCTACTTGTTACATTGCATGTAGAGATGGTTAATTCCTTGTAATGCAGATGGGGCCGTGCTGTTTTTGTTTTTGTAAGTCTATTTGTTTGGATTTTTTAAAAGTCACTTCCTAAAATGTTTAGAGAAGATGTGGTGTATTAGTTCTGTAAGAAAAGTGATGAGTGGTTTTTTTTTTTATTAATGTTTCTATTTATGGCTGTGGATAAAGTAATAATTGTGGAGAGCGGGACTTAGATTTGTGGTGTAAATTACTGTTTTTCTTTCTTCATTGTATAGTGGACAGCGCAGTGGGAAGTGTTGTATACTGTTAGTCGATAATTTGCAAAAAAGATACGAGATTCTGAAAATTATAAATACATTTTCACTTCATAAAAACTGTATTTACTTAAAACTATTTGTAGTGAGTATATGTATTATAAATAGTCTAAAATATTAAATTAACAAATGAAATGCATGCATGTCCAATTTAAGCTCTACCCATGAGGGTCGTGACAAGTGCATGCGCTATGATATTAAAGGTATGTATTAAACTGTTTCTTGGAGACATAATAAAGTACTTTTTAAATATTAAACTTTTCATCGAAGGACAATTCTTTTTATAAATTGAAAAGTATTTAAAACTTGTCAGATTTTTTTTTTCGTTTCGTGTAACTATTGGAGCCTGGGAGATTTACCTCCATACAGAATGATTTTAATGACCACTGTAAAAGTACTAAATGATATTCTCGGACATGCGAGGGAAAACAGAAAATCAGTAAGCAATTCAGATCAGTAGCACTAGGACGACACAAAAAAAGGATGCGTGAAGCAAGTCTACAGAAATGCTGCCGATGACATTCTTTACACATCAGTTGCAGGAAACCTATTTACGATGCAATAAACTAAGAAATAAATAACAAAAGTCAAACAATGAACAAAATAAATGACGTTGTGAACGCAGAAGCATCCAAAGCACTGTGATGTCATCAAAGTACTTGAACATCTCATTGGTCGATGACATCAGTTGATTTAACTAAAAATACAACCCGCTGGTTTGTATAGTAGTAAAATTCACTTAAACCTTGCAATATCTCTTACTGAGACATTTTGTATCAATCATCATTCCAAATGAATGTTCAAGGATTTAAAAAATATGCACAGTTGAAACCATTATTTTCAATATGATTATCAGTATTACATTTTATATATCACAAGTAATACAAAAAGTATCACTTTCAGCTTTTCGTGACGAAGAAACTGGTGAGCGAGTTTACAATTCCAGTGCTTTACCTGCCCAGATTATTCAACCTGTTCAGCCAATCGTACTGGAGCAGGCGAGTATGCTTCATTGTACTCACTAATATATATGGTACTGTGGTGAACCCGTGACTCAAATACATTTAATGGTGAGGTTGTCTAGCATTTATGTGTAATTTCCTTATTACTAAGCCACAAGCAGATACTAAATTAATTTCTGTCTGGACACTCTGCAGTTGTCATGAATATGTCTCCTTCTAAGGCTTTTTAATGTATCCCCATTTGAGGTAATCACCGACATAAAACAATAATAAATAAAATACATTACTTTTATGGAAATACTGAGAAGAATACAAATCAAACTTGGATAATGAAAATAATAATGTATACAATTACTTAGATAGAAAATGTTTGTACACATAAAATGTTGAAATTAGTACAAATTAGCAAATACACACCAAACTTGGATATTGAAAATAATAATTTATACAATTACTTAGATAGAAAATGGTTGTACACATAAAATGTTGAAATGAGTACAAATTAGCAAATGCACATCAAACTTGGATAATGAAAATAATAATTTATACAATTACTTAGATTGAAAATGGTTGTACACATAAAATGTTGAAATGAGTACAAATTAGCGAATACGCGTCAAACTATAAATAATGAAAATAATTTATATAACCACTTAGATAAAACTGACTGTACGCATTCGATCAATTTCAGCAATGACATATAGTTCTTCCCAGGTTTATTAATCGGCGATAATTGTCCTATTATCGATCTGGTCTTAATGTTCCTTAATAGTGGGTAGATGGGGGCTGGTTAAATATAAATAAAAGACGGATTTTTATTACTCCTTTAGTAAGAAATTTCCTACCTGCAGAACATAATGCGACAGTAAAACGTCTATCATATTATTGTGTAATAAGATAGTTTTACGACACAATAATTTATAATCCGCAAAGTGAGAGACATGTTGGTCTTGAGGGAGAATTATTAATAACTATAAATTAAGATTCTCGATCACTTGTAATTAGTTATGTGTTATTAATTAGTAAATAATAATCATAAAGACTGAAGGGTGCCCAGCCGTTTCACACCACATCACCCCTGTCCCTATCATTCTCAGATCAATTTTGCATTACCTCTCATACAGTCATCAGTCCTGCATTGCCGTGACGTCATTTTCATGCCAGCCATGTTTATTTAACGTTTATCCATTTTCAGCAATTCCGTGCCTCACCTGTTAGTACCATTTGCCCATATTGTCACGCCAAAATCGTGACAGTCATTCGATTTGAAGCTGGAGACCTAACTTGTGCAGCCTGCTGTATTCTGTTTCTTGTGGGGTAAGTTTCCTTTTATTGATCTTTTCTTTTTACAGGTATGAAAGATAGCATGTTAATTTCTCATACTTTCTAACATAAATTGTTTAAACTGATAGTGATGCGAAGATTGAAAAACGAAATTTTATTGCTGAATCATTGTATTGTCCTTCACATTTATAAATGATCTCCCTGCAGTTTGGCCTCAGATCCGTTTTGTGGTGATGCAGTTAATGGGGCGGGGGAGGGGTGTGCATTTAATTCGTAGATAAATTAGGGTCAGATTTCTTTTACAATGACACTATTACAATGTCTTTCATTTAATTCTTATTTATTAATTTGGGATTACTGGCAGTTCCAACGTGAACTGATTTCTCGTACATATGAACGCTACTAGATTGCATTATTTTACTGGAGGTTCTTTGCAAGAGATGAAGAATTCTGTAAAATGCAACATTCATTTTCTTTCAAATATATTCTCTCAATATCACTAATTTCATTTTATTCTTCTTCTCACACACTCTCTTTTTCTATTCATTTTTATCTCTTGTTCTTTATCTTTCTCTCCTTCGCTCTCTCTCTCGCTCATTCTCTCTCTCTCCTTTTTTTTTTTCAGTGTTAGTACTTTTGCTTGTCTGTAATTTATCTCCCGTTTCCCCTCTTGCTCTCTCTCTCTCCCCTTCTCTCTTTCTCTTTTAAGTATCTGCCAAAATTCCCCCACTTCATTCCATCGGCAAGCATATCCCTTGGAACCTTAAGGGATATTTAACACTTACAGTTTCATTGGAGTTATTAAAAAGAAATTAACGGTAGGGGAGGAAACATTCCTAAGGAAGAAATGATTATTACCTGAAGCCACGTGTCAGCTCGTCGCTGTTATTTGTACAATAGTGTTGGACTTCAGCAATAAATGACCGGTGTAGCAAAACCATGGTAGGACATTGAAACATGTCGGACTTGGTGTTTGCCTATTTCCTCTCCATTCACACTCATATTTCTCCAGACGAGAATCAAAACTTGACTGTCACAATATTGTTTTAACAACTCTTCTTCAATACAAGCACATATTTATTGAAGTGGAACTTTGGAAGATCTCGGTGGCAATAATTTTGCAAATATTTTTTCATGCTACAAACACTGATTTCTCGAGGTGAGACATTCATGTAGGTCTGTCGAAATAATTCTGCAGTACCCTTAATCACACACACATATTTCTCAACATGGGATATTAGATCATCTAATCTGTCGGAGTTCCCCGACCCCTCTCCTCTGAAAAATAAGTCCTTAATTGTCACTTCATTCTAGTAGACAGAAACACAGAGCTCCCTAAGTGATAATTTGTAATATATGTTATTGTAGATTGCAGTACAAGAACAACATCATTCTATTGTTGCAGATTGCAGTACAAGAACAACATCATTCTATTGTTGCAGATGTGTACCTTGCGCTTTCATACCTTGCTATTTGGACTGTTGCCAAGATGCGATTCATACTTGTCCGAACTGTAGACGTATTATTGCAATTTGGAGTCGTATGTAGGTTGCCATGACAGTGGCATCGTATCTTCACATCAAGTCATGTTAATTGAATCTGCGACAGTACACTTTTATGTCCTGGTCTACTTATATATACCCAAATGTCTACAGTCAGATAATTTAACATGCAACACCTCACTGTCCCGTATAAGGGTCTACTTATTGCAAAGCACCGCAAAGGATGTCCATAGTAACCTGGAACTTGTATTTTTAAAATTTTGAATTTTGAATATGCATGACTGTGTATATATGTGTGAATGTGCTTGTGTGTGTATGTGTATTACATTTAAACTTGCTAAATGTATTCATGGATCTACATATAAGAATGTGGAAGGCATATTTTTAAATACAAGAATAGTGTTATTTACTTCCAATTCTGACACTTACAAAAATACCATCATAAGGAGTGCCCAAGGTCGGGTCAATTCGACAATTTAACAATTTAAAAATTAAGTCTAGAAATAGGAGTAGGTAAATTTGCTCTGTCACAATAAGCCGACACTAGGATTAATGCTCATAGGCAATCACAGGAATACATCAATAATAATCCACAATGCTGGAGCTCCAGCATATTGCCAGAATTGTTAAGGATTAAGACAAGAACCGAAACCTTGTAAATACTGGGCTGGTGCTTTGAAGAGGATTGTGGCAAGTAGCAAAGGTTCTGTCAGATTGATACTGAAGTGCGTAATTGTCCAATTAATGGAAACCACTTGGGTTGCATTGACCTCTTACTAGAATTCGACTCAATTCTTGCAAATCACACTCAAATGTCTGGAAATCCTAGAAAAGAAACTGCATCATACATCAACAATTTATGATGAATTTATTCATCTGTAAGCGACTGAGGTATAAGAACGAAAGCATTTGAAATCAAAATGCCTATAGGTTTTATGGAACCAACACTGACTTTACTCCCGACGTCAGCCATACGCATCTGAAATATTTCGTCATGTCACCAAAGGTGGAAATGTAGTTTGAAAAACATATTTTAGTTCACTTCTTTCAAGGTTATTATGGGAAATATTTATTTGAGGTTCTAAATATGTTCTCAGATGTCATGGCAATAGTATAATAGACTGCCTGCCTCTCTTCCCCCCCCCCCATCCCAGCAATATAACAGTGCAAGTAATATTAGTGACACACATAAGGGTGAGTAAAAGCAATTCCGTCAAGTCAGCAGTTTATCTGAATGGATCTAAATTTGGTTGGATCGTCTGCTGCTTAGTGCTGCACCGAAACCATTGATTTCTTTGTTGATGACATTTTGCATCTTTATCTGCACAGTTCCCTATTTTAACCACACAGATGAGCAAAATTAACATCAAATAAACAGGAAGAAAAATGCCCATATTAGTCAAAGTGTATCAGAAACAAGATGAATAATCTATTCAGTTACCTTGAGCACAGAGAACTGTCCACAGAAGGAATTGTTTGGTTGCTATATATACACAGATCTCGAAAAATCATTCACCGGTGTATTCCTGTTGCTCCTGGATTTGTATGAAGAAAAAACCAACAGTGGCGGATATTCTAAAGGCCAAATATCTTACAAAATGGATCAGCAGCTTTCTGAATGTTTACATTGCTCTAAGATATATTTTGCTATCATGGGAACAAATGATCAGCAGTTTTCCGATTGTTTACATTGCTCTAAGATATATTTTGCTAACATGGGAACAAATTATGAAGGATGACTTACGTTTAGAAACAAAAATCGATTAAAATTTAAACTGTCTCTAATCAACTATGAAGGATACTATTTGTCTTCCCTTCTTGCATTGTTCTATATAGATAGAGCATGCGATAGTGTGGAAAATATCATTTGAAATATTTATTGCTAATTTTGTGAGGGGGGAAAATATGGAAAAATACTCTCACCTTATGAAATTTTGATAGTGACATGCTTCTGCTCTTTGTAAATAAATAGTGTGTACCCTTGCAATATAAATATTTTTCGAGAATGTATCTTCTTTATATTTAACATTTTATGTAACCCAAAATATCAAAATTATTTATAGGCTCTTCAGTTTCTATATACATATGTATATAAAGACGTGTGTGCGGGCATTGTAAGTATGGGCATGTATTTAAGAGCGGTAAAGGATCATGAATAGATTATTTAGTTGAGTCACGAGTAGAAAACTAAATTAAATGTAGGCTAACATAGTGACAGACATGCTCGAAACTTTATTCTCTTTTATTCATGCATGGTTTGTATTCAGTCCCAAATATAGGCTAATCTAAACAGCTCCGCCCTTGGCGCTTGCCTTCAGAAAAATCAGAGAAAATTGGATGAGGACATACCCCAAAGCAAATAAACACTGAAGCAGAATTGAGTAGTCAATACTTTACAAAGAGCAGTCGCAAATTTGACCAGTCGTTTGCAAATTTATTGATCTGCAACAGCAAAGTCAGCATAATTCAGAATACACCATGTCCATGTCCAACCCTGAAATATTTGCTTAGATTTCGCTCTTCCCTGCCTTTAAAAAAAATAATAACCGATACTTTCCAACAATCGAAACACAAAACAAAGAGCAGTTCTGACCAAACTAAGACATACTTTACTCGATTTTTGCGCGAAGGGTCCACGATGGTCACACGTTCCAATGTTTTGTGATCTCCCAGAATAACCCGGATGAGCAAATCACGACTAGATTAAGATGGCTGCATCAGTCATCTTGTCATTGTTGATTCGGCTAATTCAAAGCGGACTGACATAAAACCCAGAATAAGGCACCCACAAGTTTAAAATAAGCAATGTTGAAATTTACAACGAAAAAGAAATGAAATGAAAGTGGAATAGTTGGCCTCATTAGAACAGTAATTAGTTAATGGCTAATTATGCATAAAAATGTAAACTTTAAACTGGTACATGAAATTTTACCCAATCAAAATTTCTTGTTTGACGTCACCATCGTCATAAGAATGTATCTAATCTGGAATTCTCCAGTGGGACCCCACAGCCGCACATTGCATTCCGAGGTGGGGGAGGGGGCGAGAAGGCAAACGCAACAAACTTTTCGCGTTCAAATAGTTTTACGATAATAGACAGTATATTTGTTTTGTTTTGTTTTTTTAGTATATAACACAGAGGGTACAGTTCATTTTTTGTTATATCGTTGGTATACAGAAGAAATTTTGATTGGTAAAATTCCATGTACCAGTTTATAAAGTTAACACTTTTATGCACAATTCTTATATGGTAGGTATGGTGAAAAAGAACGCACCAATTGGCGCACACCCTCAACTGCCCTCCGTCGGTGGGTTCACAATATAAAAATGCCAACACTTCCTTTTTCAACTTCGTTTAAAATTTAAAACGCGTTTAGATTTTCAAAATTTGTTGATAAATACTTTTACTGAACGAAGGCCAAAATTTTCATGTACTTAGAATTAATGGTGGCATTCATGTTTAATGTGGTGGTTTAAAAAAAAAAAAATAGCAATGCTAACGTAAACTGAATGTGGGGTTGTAAAAGGGAGAATGCTCCTCCACGTTAAATGAAAATTGTTTCCCTTGTATAATGTCTTCATTATAACCAGTTGCACATGTAATTTATATTTCCTCTAATATTATATGATATGCATATTTCTTTGAGGAAATAAATGCTTTATTAAAAAAATAAATAAAACTGTAGCTTACGGTATAAAAAAGAAAGTACACCATAAAGTGTATGTAGTTCCAAGCAAATGATAAAAGATAGGCAACTCTTTACGATATCAAGGTGTCAGTGGCTTCGCTTTGCACACGACACCGAAGTGCATCCAGGCACAAGAACTGACTACTTCCTGGCAGCGTCACGACTAAGGTTAGGTTTGTTTATTTATGATCTTCATATGTTTTGTTAACTTTTCATTTTACATGAAGTCCTGAAGTCGATTTTAGTAAATTGCCTATTTACTTTCAGCTATTGATGTGCTTTACTTTATCGGTAAACTTGTAATTATTTAAAATTTTGAAAAATCCAACCTCTGTCGATCTCGATGATGCTGTAGCTGTGAAATTGTGTAAATATCCGGGCGTTACCGTGTGGTATGAATACGTCAACCCTTTATTATTATTATTACCTGTATTATATTATTAGTTTAAGATATTTACTAAAGTTTAAAGCGGAATTTTTGGGATGGAAGGAAAGAACCTCAATTTAGAGCAACTTAAGAATATTTGTTCATTTAATATTTAATAAGTTAATGTTCGTCTTTCACCAGTTTCATTCTGTCATTCTTAGCACAATAAAGTATTAAATATTAGATCATGTGACGGGTGGAAAATTAAAATGAATGCATTGCTAGGAACATATTTAGTTTATTGGAAGACTTGATTATAAGTCACATTGCAGTGAAAATTTGAGCATCATCTAGCAAATGACCTTGACTTCGGTACATAAAGCTGGCCATGTGAAAAAAGAACCTCTCCGCATGCTCAAATATCAGACAGACAGGGCTGGAAACTATATATAATATATAATGCAAATCATAGGACTAGTTTTAGTAGTTAGTATCTTTCAGTTCTATTAGCGACTTACTAGTTTCAAACAAGTACCTGTTTATATGAATTATATCTTCAAGTTTTCAACTGTTCTTAAATTTAACTTTATTAACATTCATTGATTCAAACAACGAAAACCTGCTGGTATAGTATTAATATTCATAAATAGACATTCACACACATGATATAGCCTATTCTGTGATCAAATATACTATTTCGTTATATGAAGTGTAAAGAATAAAGTGGATTAAATCTATTTATTTTACATGTTAAAGTTTCAACAGGGCTAAAGCCCACATTAAAAAAGAAAAGAAAAGATAAAAATTATCAAAATGTTGATGTTATAGGTTTTTGAAATACATGTACATAAAAAGCATATGTTTCTGTTGGAAACTTAGAAAATAAGATTTTACCAGCATTTTTGTTTTACCAGGGAAAATAAGATTTTAATATAAGCAATATAATTATCTCATTACAATAAATATATTTTCTTTATTAACCTAATTTATTAATTTAATCTGGATACATTTTAATTTAAAATAGGGTATAAATACTAAATAGGTAGTCCCACCATCACTGTTTCACAGGGGACAAATGCACTTTCATATGCAAATTTACTGAACTTTATCTCAAAAAGCAGATTTCTTCACACTAAACCTGAACTAACCATTTTTATATAAAAATAAAGACTATGTTTCGTTTTTTAAAGTATGTTCTTGCTTTCCATCTGAACTTTATTATTGTATCTGTAAACTTTACAAAAGTGCTTTAGGGTTACGTCGAAAATTTCTCATTGGGAGCGTCAATCTATTTGTGAGTGTTTATTAATGTTTATTTTCATTTTCTTGAAATTTTTTGTAAGCTTATTATTATTGACAGTTTCCAAATTAACACTTTCAAATGTAGGCCGGTCTTGGAGTGACTCTTTTGCAAAGATTTGAAAATATACTATTTCCTTGAAATATTTACTATTTAGTTTTAAAGACGCATGTCAATTGTCATATTTATAAATATTGTTTCATTTGCTCATTTAATTTTAGATATGGATGACAATTTTATTATTTAGAAAAAATAGTTCTAAATCATCATTAATTTCAACAAGGAAAGATAACTCTAGATGTTAAAATTGTAAACATACAGTTCTGAAATGTTTCAGTTCCTTCAAGCATTCTGTTTACTGTAACAAACATAATATTTAGTTTATTGCTTCATTTTTGCTTATATTTAAAAAAAATTCTTGTCCCATTTTGTTTCTTATTTGAACATCGTTTTACAGTGTAAAAAAATCTCATTTTATTATTTTTGGGGGCCATCCCTCCCCTGACTTATAATTTCTTTACACTACTAGTACTACATAAATGGAGAAGTAGCTAACTTAAGATTGTTGATTCGTTCTTTAATAATAAAGACAGCAGGTTGCTTTACATTAAGATTACTTAATCTTATAGTAGTTATACAGTTTTAGCTAACTTAATATTTCTTGCCTATTTTACTTTATTTTAAAGAGTGAGAGTTAAATATTGTTTGGTCCTTTCAATCATTTACTGATTTAGCTGGTAAGCAAAGTATACTTTTTTCTTTACATTAACAGCAAGTTATTTAAAACATGCAGCTAATAGTTATCTTACATATTATTTTGAAGAAGCATATGTGTTTGCATACTTTTTTAAAGAAAATTTTATGGGTTAAATATTTGTGGAATATTTTTTTTAACTGATGAGCAGTGCACTTTCTTATCTTTACACTTGCTGGCTACAAGAAAAGATAGATGTCCAACAATTTCAAAATTTCCACATACCAACCGACTTATAACACAGTTGGATCTTTCGCGACAAGGTGAAAATAAGACTTTTGAAGAAATTTCTTGCAGAGAAGTATCTACTATCTTTCCTTTAAATTTGGTGATGGCATTCCATTACTGTCATCCTGCAGGATTATGACTGAACTTAAGAACACCCCTTGTAACAACTGGGAAACTGTTCTTTCCAAAGCATTACAACTTGGGCCTTTTTATGAAAAGTATGGTGTATATACTATTAGTCAGGAGAAACTGTTGAATTATGTGATTCATTAATAGCTGTTTTAAACTGTTTATGAAGTTTCTAATATTAGTATTAAGTATTAGTAATAATCTGATTTGAGAACTAAAATATACAAAGTTTTGCCAAGAAATTAAGTTTGAAAGATTGCTGTCTGAATGAGTGGCTTGTTCAGTTTTGCCCATCTCTCAAAAAATACAAAAACATGAAATACAGAATCACTAAACAACGCAAGCACTGCACTGTTCTTCTTACTTGTCATTTAAAACTAGATAGTCAAATTAATCTTGCTTTGTTTATGAATGAAAGTTTTTGCAAAGAGCTTCAGACTTTAAATAATGCTAGCACTAGTAGTACTCCATAGTATTAGTAATCAATGGGTTGATTATGGGTACTAAAAGTCTGAATTTAAAAATAAAAGGTAAAGACATCAACACTCTTGTTGATAATTTATGCAAATATTTGCTAGAAGGCACTCTAGTATCTGATAGTGCACATGCTGAGCTGTTGTAAATGCAGGTAGCAGCCTAGATAAAACTGAAGTGGCAAGAACAGCTGATGTAGATAACTTTCCAAGTAGCCAACCATCAAAGAGACTGAAACAAGATGGTGGATTTACAAGCTAAGGTGTTGCTGTTTGTTATGATAAATGGATTTGTCATTAGTGAGGCATTAGAAGTTCACAGTGCAAAATTGATGGAGCAGTATAGAAATAAGAATATTTTGAAGTGGGGTGATAGCGTAGACTGTGATGATTGAATGCCAAGTTTGTTTTTAAATGGGGCCTAACAATGGAGATAACCAATGGAAGAACCTGGACTGCTGCTGACTTGCAAGAAGAATTTTCTATTTATAAAATTATGTATTGTAACTGGTATATTACTTATTTTTCTCTATCAGTATCAATATGAAGTTACTGGGATTAAGTACATTACCTTTGTTCAAGACTTAATTAGTTTTAATATTAATTTAAACATATATTTTGTTACTACATGATTTCGTATTGTATGTGCATATTCATTATTTGAATTAAATAAAACAAAAATAAAATGATCTTTTATTCATAGCATACATTGTAATTATATAAATATGTTAATATTTCTTTAAATCGTGTACACTGTTTTAAGAATAAAGTTTTCATGCACACTTTCAATGATTTAATACTTGGTCATACCTTCAGATTAAAACGATGTTTTGGGTTTTTTATAGTGTTTGTGTGTGTGGTGATATAATTAATTAGCAATTGGCAATGGCATGTGTTCAACATCTTTATGTATCTTTGTTGTATGTATGCATATAGAATGCTTTTATACCAATCATGCAGTTTTAATACAGTTTTAAGATTTTAATTATTAAATTGTGTATTATAAAATATTAAAACAAATAAAATGCTGAACAAATCTTTTGTTTAGTTACTTGTAATTGTATAACATCCTGCTGGTCATTTTAATAGGTGAACCATAACTGTGTTATGCATAGTTTCAGAGATGTGACAATTTATCCATTTTCATTTTCTTCATAAATAGTTATAATAAATACTTATAATAAAATTAAAAATGTAAATTAAATAAATGATTAAACATAACTTTATATATTTAGATAGAGCATGATTTACTGATCATTTTGATATGTGAACCAGCTCTATATATTGTATAGTTTTAGATATATGATGATATGCTTTCTTACATTTTCTCTATAACACTTGGTTACTGCTCTTTTTTGGTTAAAATTTGTTGAAATGGCCATTTTCAGCATCAAATAATTTCTTCAATGTTGTTGCTAGGCCTTTGAAAAAAATAGGCATTAACTACCTAGCAAATGATTTAATAATATGCATTTTATTTCTAGATATACTTTGTTCATCAGTTGATTATGCTATGATGCCATGAATATTTCATTTTGTTGCATTTTGTAAGCAATTTTATAAAACAAAAGCATGTTTTCCTTTGCAATTTATAATAAACTGAAATTTCATTTCTGCATTATGTCTGTTTTTTCTTGTTGTCTGTGAGTATGTTAATTTAAAATGTTGGACTGTTGATCAGTGTGGTTTATATTTTACTTGTACTGAACTTGACAAATTGTACACTTGTTGCTTCTAAAAAATGATGATCGCAAATTATGACACTAAATTGACAATATCTCAAAAAGTATTAAAGCTATCATAATTTTTTCTGTACAACTACAACCTTATTTCATAAGAACACATATTTTGAGCATAAAAGATTTATACAACATCAAGTAGAAAAAAAATGAGTGGGACTACCTAGTAATAGTATAAAACTATAACTTCACTATGTGGAAACCATATTTATAAAATTATGAGCCATCACAAAATAAGTTCTATCCTTATTTTAAATACACTGTCTCTTACTGTCTTAGTCATACTGTATATTTTTTACAAATTATTTAATTGTATAATATTTGTACATATTTAGTGTATAATTTTATGAACCATGTATTCTGTATATACGTGTAGTTATTAATAGTGTCATTTTATTAATTAAATACTTAGTGAATTAAAAGAAAGATGTAATGAATAATTGGTAAGTGGATAATCCGCTCTTGGCTAATCGATAGTAATTAGTACTCTATAGTGTTAGAATTGTTAAATAGTGCCAATAATAATTAATATTATCTGAACCAAGATTATATTTTAAATAAATAATTTTTTCTTTCAGCTCTACTTCATTTGCATTCCACAGGCATAGAAAGAAAGGATGGCAAGCTCTGGTCCACCACCCCCTTATCCTGGTGCTGACAATGCTTACCCACAACCTCCTAATCCAGCATATCCTGTTTATCCACCTGGATACCCTGCTGATCCAAAAATGGCCGGACAACCTGGAGGTGCAGTATAAAGATATTGTTCTTTGTTTTATTTATGCTGAGTGTAATAATGTCACATGCTTTAGTTTAATACAGCCAAATTATATTTCTTACAGTAAGAAACAGTCATGGTTCACAACATATTTTAATTTTAAAAAACAAACAAATTGTATTTGTATTAATGCATATAATTTAATGATCCATTTTAGAACATCTAATTATATTTCTTACTCTTAGACTATGGAGCATTGGAAGATTCATGATTCATAACAGATTGGTAACAGAAAAAATCCCATTAGACAGTACTCATGGAATTGCCTGCTTGTAAAACCAGATAAAAATCAAGAGCTTAAAGTTGGGTCTGAAGTTACAAACGAGTTTGTTCATAACATGATTCTATACGTAAGCTATTTGTATGCAAATGTTCTGTATTTTTTCCCAATAGCCTTGAATGTGGAAAGAGAGCATGCATTGAATTAACATAGTGTTGGATTCCTACACCTTGACATGTCTGCAGTTCATCTGCATTGAACAATTTCACCTGAGTTCATCAGGATTGGATGATGCTAAATAAGTCACAATTTTATTTATTATTTTAAAGTGTCTTACTCTTAGGGATCAGTCTTAGGGATCATTTGGATCAGCAGATTACCATAGTTAAGATCGCTGTAATCTGAGATCTTGATGTAAAACTGTATGTCTTTGGATAGATTTGTAGGCTGTGAAACTGAAAGTGATGTTGACAGGTTATGACATCAAAACCAGAAGTGGCATCACAAAAAAGACCAACAAACATTCAGACATATTTTCATTTATTGTGAATATTTTTTATATCTTTCAATATTATTTCTCCTTAAACTTAATTGTTGCAAGATTATCAATTCTGCATAGATTAGCTCCAGCACTTTTATTGTATGTTGGAATAATGTTTGTAAGGGTCATTAACTTTATATGCATTTTTTTAAAATAAAATAAAATTTTCTTTGGGTTGAGACATTTTTAAACAGATTTTAGTGGATTTTTCAATGGAAAATTATCATTTTTTTTTTTTTACTTTTAAAAATGTTTTATATATAATTATAGTTTTCCATGTTCCTCTTTATTCATATATTTCCAGCCATTCATTTTCAGTATGGGCCTCCACCAAATGCCTACCCAGGTATTGAGTTCCTGTAAAAGAAATTATGTCCAGTGTTATCGTTAATTTGATTTTTAATGTGCTTTATTAAATGCAAGCATAAAAATGTGTATGTGTTTCCCTAGTTTATAGCACTTTTTTAGCTGACAAGTGAGTGATTAAATTTCATTGTACACTTTATGATATTTACACAGTATGTTCAAACTCTAAGGTTGTGGGGATGGATAGATATTAAAAATATTTCTCATATTTGTAATACATGTAATGATAATGTGTTCATGATAGTCTGTATACAACATTAAATTTTATATGCATCCATATTAAGTTTGTATAGACTATAATGCTCAGAAAGATGTATACATACTAGTTCCAATATTTTAATTTTAAATGGAATATTTCATTGTTACTTGTTAATATATAGTAATAGTTTATATCAATTATTGAAGTAATATTTCAGTACATAGCTTAAGGGGGTGACATTCTAATTCTTCCCAGTTTCAGTCATATGAAATGCATTAACCAAATACCATTATTTATTTTATTGCAACCTGCACTGCAGTCATATAATTTACAAAAATATATGCATCATTTTTGCGATTTTTGAATCAATTAACGTAATAGTAAAAGCACATTTGTGTCTTTATTTGAGTATATAATTTATAAACATATGTCAATAATCAAACTGTTTTAGTTTACATTTTAAGATATCCTTTATATATATATATATATATATATATCACTTATCAGAGCTCTCATTAGACTTAGTAAAGTCCTGGTGTGCAATATTAGCAATGCATTTTTATTCCAGTATAAAAAATAATCTTTTTTATATTGTTGCCAATACTGTTTTATGTTATTTTAAAAAAATAATCTTGTTCATACTAAAATAGTAAATTTTAATGTTAACTTTTGTATATATTAACCTTTGCAGCAATAATGTTGTTATTTTTATTTATATTACTTTCTGTATTATTTACATCTCTATTTACTGTAGGTCTCTTTGGTGCAGTATAACAGTGGCACCAGATGATAAGTAAGCTAATAGATTCAGTTATTCATATCACATAAACATGGTGTGTATAAGGCTCTTTCTCTAGTGCAAAAAATAAAGTGGATTAAACCTATTAAATATTTTACATGTGAAAGTCTGCAACAGGGCCTTCTGTTCACATAAAAACATAAGAAAAGATAAAATAAATATGTAGATGTTATAGGAGTTTGAAATATGTAAAAAGAATGTTTCTGTTGAAAACTTAGAAAGTAAGGTTGAGATGTATATTGCCAGAGATTTTTTAAAATAAACAATATAATTATCCTGTTACAATGAATATATTTTCTTTATTAATCTAAATTATTAACTTAATCTGGAAACATTTAGAATAGGTATAAAATTCTAAATTCGTCATGTGATGAAGGCCTTATTTGTTTTGTGACAAAATAGATCAACCATCATAAAATAATCTCCTTTTTTCTCATCTGAACATTAAAAAAAATGCTTTAAGTTATTATGCTGCAAAGATAATATTAAGTAATAAACAAAGATTCTATTTAAATATAATATTTTTAAAGATTATCAGAAATCTTAGCTGTTTTTAAACAGTGATGATAACGAAAATATAACCACCATTTCTGTCATCATCCATTTGATCTAAATGGAAACGACCAGCAACTCTAACCCCAACTTCACATCTGACCAGTACCAAACAATCCTACCCCCCCCCCCCCCAACACACACACACACACACACTCCAAACGACATCAAAACCAATGACAACATCAAAAAAAGGCAGAAAAACCAAAGCACTTCCCTACAACCCCATTGACTCAAATAAAGAATTCACCACTTATCACCCCTTTCGTACTAAACATAATGTCCCCTCCTTCCTCCCTACCAATTATAGATGACACACCAACATCACTCTCAACACAAAACTCCACATACACCCAAAACATCAATCCTAGCAGCCTTCCAACCCAAAATAATTCCAACTCCTTAGATGTTCATTACATTAAGAAACAGAAAAAAATCCACTCCATGCTTGTTACCTTCAGCACTAAACTATAAATGCATCAAGGAAAAGGACAAGCTCTCCCCTATTACTCCCAAACCCACTCTCACAAAACTCTCCTAACCCCCAAGATAATCAAAATCATCACCACTACGCCCCACCCCTCAAAGCAACTCCAAACCCACAGATAACTCTATTCCCCACCCTAACCCACCCAAACACCCTCAACTTTAAAGACAACCCAATTATTAGCTAAGCCTGTGTTGAAAATATATGATTCAACATTTATGCAATGCTAGAATATGACTTATGAGGATATGAGTGTCAAACATTGTAGTGAAGCATTTGTTGACCTTGCATTGCACTGCATACAATTTTAAAAGGAGTGTATATTAAAGGGGTAAAATAAGAGGAAAAAACCTTTGTTCTAAGGTCAAAACCCTAAACAAAAATGAAAGATTTCTATTATTTGGTGCTTATCACTGACAACTGTTTTTTATTGTTTGGTATGTCACCAACTGTTGTTTTGCTAATTTCACCTCCCCCAAATACACACACAATTAAGTTTGTGCTTATGCCAGTCAAATGGAAGCTCTGATATATATATATGATTGTGCAAATAAGTTATATGAAAACTTACAAAATTTGCAATCAGGTTACACTGAATAAAGTAGTAAATTTTGTGTCGTAGTAATATATAGATTTGGCACTTTTATGTTGTGTTGTCCTTGGCTTGCATAGGATTTGTTTTGATATCAGATTATATAGGGCAAAGATAATACAAGTTCACCATATTAAAATTAATAATTTTGCATAGTTATTGTCTAGTTACTAACCTACCTTCTGTATTTTCCATTGGTGTTTATAGATGTTTACTGTCATGCTTGCATCTTTACTGCAGACTTTGTCTCATAATAATGAAGAATTGTATTTTTAGACTGTCTTTTTCACTCTTTTAAGTTTACTAGTTGCAGACTTTGGATTTTGGCTATAGATTAGATGTCATTATCAAATCCTCCAGGGCCAGAATTTAAGTCCTATTTAAAATGTAATACATAATAGTTTATCAAGTGCACCAATGGACCAGGAATTATGACCTACATACATGAAATATTTAATACAATAATAGTTCAGTTTGCTTGAAAGTGATCACAATTAGTGCTTTGTTACATACATCACTTTTAGTCCATTTTATTTCAGATTACTGCTTGTTGATTGATGCATTTATACATGCAATTTTTGCATACATCAGTTGATCAGAAGAGGATACACAATACATATTTTTAGGAGTTGAACAAAATACTTTTTTATTATTTTTGTTTCTTAATTTTTGTTTTTAGTAAAACATTGTAAATTACTTGGCTTTTAAACAGTTCTTTCTGAATATATATATATATATATATATATATTAATAAAGGGGTTATTCTATTAAATTATTATTAGCTTATTAAAATATTAAATAGTCACAACCATATAGCATATACATGTACATGTATTTGTTAAAATTTCCAATTATAGATATCCTTTTGTCATAAACATCAAATATTTTTTGTGCATAATAGAAATAGACAAATAGTGAATTTTAAATGAATAATAATAAATCTTAAAACCCCATATTTATTAGTTCTGTCAACGTTGGAGTATTACTGAACACGTAAACTATAATTGTAATTCTTTTTTTTTTGTTTCACAATTAAATGTGATGACAAATTTTAAAGCTGTAGTCATATAACATGTTCTGATTAATAACTAATTATGAAATGGCTTTATTTTTTAACAGAATCATATATATTATAATTTATATATTTATATTTGAGCAGTAGCATTTGTGAAATTACAGCTATAAATTATGATATAGAAAAAGAACAGTTTTCCAAGTAGTTTACTCTTGTGATTGTAATGCAACTTTTGCAACTCATCCCTAGTTTTGTACCCTGCATGTCTTTATGTGCCTGTTGATCTTTATTTAAAATACTATCTTGTTAAAACTTAATTTTCTGTTGTCTTTGAGTTTAATGTTTTATTTTTTTTTAATTGTCAAAGACTTGATGGAGTCAGCCTTGCAGCATACTTGTTTTAAAGATAATTGACAGGATTAATTTGGAGGCTTTATTTTGCTACAAAATAAAATTGTACTTAATGGTAATATGGATGGATATTATATTATTAATGTAATTGTATTCATAGACATCACAATTTTAAAACAAATTTCACATTCTCTTACGAATAGTGTTTTAATTTAAATGTGTAAATTTTTTACATATATGCACAAAGTACAACCCTGCAATAATGCAAATTCTGATATAAAACAGTTGTAAAGTTGGCTCTTCTTTTTTACAGATTATGCAAGAAATAAAAATCTTTTAAATCATTACAGCTATCAATTCCATTGCAAATGCTAGTTGTATGGAATAGTGATGTGTTGCAGTGGGGGAGGGGAGAAAATGTGCAAAGTTGATTTTACTCGATTCTCTCAAATAAAATAGTCACGATATCATAATAAAGTTTTATATACACTGAAAGCATTTACTATTTACTTCCATAATCAACAATTGTGAAAGTAATTTTCTTCCTCAGATTTTATATTTTGTGCTTACATTTTTTGCTAATTGTTTGGATCTTATATTGATTCCTTTAATGAGTAAAATTACTATTTTTGTTTATAAAAAAACTGGGATAATGAAATAATAACATACCTTCTTTTTTTTTTTTTTAAAGCCAGACAAGAATTCATCAGCTTGAAATGGCAAATTTTTATAACCCTGCTATAATATGATCCCACATTTGTTACTATTGAAATTAAATTTTTAGACCCAATTTATGATGCTGTGTATTGAAGCTTTTATATTTCTTTATTATTAAATAACTTTAATTAAATTATGCTATTATGTGTAATAACTAGCTCATTTAAACTAGTGATAACTATACGTACTGTGTAGATGCTTGAGACTAAAGTTTTAAACTATTTGAAAGGACAACCAGGGTTCCAACAGCCTTATGGACCAGGATACCCACCAGCTCAAGGCTATGGACAACCCATAGGAGGATATGGGCAGCAACAATCTGCTCAAACAACTGTTGTTGTTGCTCAGCCAGCAGTCACAGTAATTCAGACATTTCGTGAGTCTCCTGTACATACTCGATGCCCTCATTGTCAGGCAGAAATTGTGACTGCTACACACTATGAGACTGGCACTTTCACTTGGATTGTCTGCCTGATTGTTTGTCTGATTGGGTAAGTCACTTAACTTTTAAAGAGATCATAATTGATTTTGTCAATTTCAATTTTATTTATTAAAAATATTTTATTATATCTTGGTTTGCTCCTGATAAAATGATAGCAGTGATGGGGAAAAAAATTAATAACACTTAAATTTGGTATTATTTTTTTTCCCAAGCAGAGATTTTGATCAGAATTTGAATTGTTTGTCTGCTGTAGAAAAGAATATTATGCAACATTGAGAAAGAAAACAAATTTGTAAACTATTGCTGTTTTGCAAAGTGTTGTGTAATCATTGCTTTATCCTCTGCTGTGTGTCTTAATTAATTTTTTTTTAATTAAAAAATGATACTGCTTTTAGATGCATCAGTCAATTTACAGGGTTCATAGCAACCTTGAAAAGTCCTTGTAAAATGAGAACTGTCTTGAAAAGCACTTGAATTTTACTTTATCCTTGAAAAATATTTGAATTTGCTGATAAACACTTGAATTTGTTGACAAGTCTTCGGTTTTTATTTTTTAAAGAAATATCTCTTTTCTTCTTCATCAGTTGCATAAAAGTCTATTTTAAGTAAAATGCTGTGAAAATATTTGCAAGTCATTGCTGAGTTTTTGAAACTTTGGCATTCTCTTCGGTTGTTTCTGGTATACCATTCTGAAGCCTGATATTCTGATAATTCCAGCTTGGGGTACTAAGAACATTTGGAAACTATATAACTAATTTACAACCTTTTTTTTTTTTCAATTCCAGTATAAGACTTTCTCTCAAGAATAGTAGCCATATTTATTTTTGTTGTTCGGTTGGTTCAGAAAGATGTTTTCTTCTACAGTTTGATTTTGGGGGGAGAAGGAGGTTGGGTTACATACAAACAAAAAAAAATGGATGCCAATCAACATATTAAGAAATTAGTACTAAACCAAATAAGGAATTAAGAGAATTTGTAAAAGCAGTAAATGGAGAAATAGATTGCCATTTGGCGAGGAAACAACACATGATTGAGATAATGGCGATTTTGGATCTTCTGAATTTGTCAGAAAATATAAGGCAGTTTACGATCTCTAAAGATTGTATAATGACAGTCGTGGATTTCACATTTTTAAACCATCATAGCTTTTTGATTTGATTTCCTTTAATATGATAATGTTTTATTATGTTATTTCTGATCTTGATAAACATTTTTTGAAGCACTTTGTGAACAAAAACATAAATTGAAAAATAAACTCAAAATGAGAAATCCTACAAGCATGTTTTAATGTTGTTATGTTTGAAAATATGTCTTTCGAGTTGAAAGCTTTTGAGCAGATTGCTTTGTTATATTATTGAATATTGAAATATATTCATTGAACTTTAAAAAACATTGTAAATAGATCTAAAATAAAGAATTATGTTTGACATTATACTGATTCACCATTCTTCCAAGTTATGCATAGTTAAGCTTATCTTCAAGTAAACTTGTCCAGTATATTTCTTTCCTGCTGCATAATTTCCAGGTGAACTTATCTTAGCAAGTGGTCAGAGGGGAACTATTTTACTCCCTATTCCAATTGTTCCAATAAATTTAATGTACCATTACATATATTTGATTTTAAAATTTCAGTTTACCTCATTCTGACTCAGTATGTCTTTTTTCAACCGCTAATGTTGAGTGTAAGATGATGTTTTTGTTTTTTTTTTATCAGACAGAATTTCACAAACAGAAAGTGTGGTCTGAATCGCTATTTCTTTTTTATTTTGTACACCAAGTACAAAGGGATAGGACTTCTAATACTAAATTTGTTACTAGTACTGACGTTTTATTTAAATATTTATCAATTTAAAAATGACACAAAACTGTCTCAGTTTGAAAACAAAAATAGGTGTAATTGTTTTGATATTTTAGGGCCAAAGTCATATTGCATAGTTTGTAAAGTTTTTCTCTAGTCATAATGACCAATATCAGTTATTCCATTTTGTTAAATTTGCCACCAAATTTCAAAGATTATTTGAATGTACAGCTTTGTTCAACATTGATTTGGTTGTGTCATTATATTCAGTCTATTTTTAAATAGACATTATTTTAGGGATAGTCATATTGCATAGTTTGCAAAGTTTCCATATAATCATAATGACCAGTATTAATTATTTTTTTTTTTTATTAATATTTGCCTATTCAGTCTATTTTTAAAAAGACATTTTAGGGATAAAGTCATATTGCATAGTTTGAAAAGTTTCCAAATAATCATAATGACCAGTATTAATTTTTTTTATTATTATTAATATTTGCCACTGATTTTCGTAGATTATTTGAATGTTCAGTTTTCTGTTCACATTGATTATTTTGTCATTATAAATAATAGTTAAATAACAAAATAAAATTGGATATACCTGGGAACATTTCTCAAACACGTACTTGTTGACTTCTCGCAAAAACATCAGATACAACAGTTATTTGACCAATATGACAATTCACAATTCAAAGATAAACTGATGCTCTAATGGAAAACAAAAGCTGCTGCTTCTTATCGCAGGGATTAAGATACTGTTTTAAATTTTATTATTAAAGAAGATACTATAAATATTGTTTTTAAAATGAACTTGACATTTTTTAGCCAACAGTTTATTATTTAAATTAAATTGAACACTAATTATATTTTGTTCTTTTTATCTGTTATTGTTAATGCCTTTATTTTAAACAAATAAAAAAGAATTATCCATTGATAAGAAGCCTGTATATTACCAGCAGATTAATATGGTTGTATGAGTCAAAACAGCAAAATAGTTGAAGTACCTGGATTTTATCAATAGTATCAAGCACTATCACATTTGACAATTTTTTTTTTCACAAGAATAAAATATAAATCTCAAACATAGCAAATATTTTTTTTTATATGCCATTTACTGTCATTTTGACCATACCACAATCACTGCTGAATGTTTCAGCAGATTCACGCAATGGGTTTTTTTAAATTCAAGAAGTTTGGTTGATTCAGTATGTCACATTTGAGGCATTTTATTTTTTTAAAATTAAATGTGACCTGTCACCACAAAAAGATACTTAAGTCGGATTTTGGGGGTATTGAGATATATATATCAATAGAAAGAAAATTGAAAGGGCTTTCTGTTGATATAAAAATAAAGAGTGTAGGACAAAATATGGAAAAGTTATGTTTGTTTGAAGTGCACTACTGTCCGGACGGCCATTTTGAGAAAATCGGCCTCAAAGATTGAACACATTTCTGAGAGGTTTTTCCTTAGCAACCATATATTAATCTGCTTCATTTGCAATCAGAATTGAAGAAGACACAATAGCTAACACTGTAATAACTATAAACAACAAATATATTGTTACATCATTTACAGACAACAGTCTTTTTAAGCCATAACGATTAGAATTTCTGTATGCGAGAATGATTATTGTGGCTCACAGAATATTCTAAAATTAAGGCATAATATTGAATTGATACCTCTTTCTAAATCTGATGCTAGCTCCACTAAATAAATCACAGATTAAAGCTGCATTACTTTCACATTCTTAAAAAAAATATCGTTTAAATAATCCAGTAATTATAGCACACCTTTCACTTCAGTGTACAGTCAGTTATCGTCAGCTGTCGTCTGCTTCGTCTTTTTCGTTGTTCAATCACGCGATTCGCTATCCGTGTCACTTTCAGATGAAAATACATCAGCTACATCCTCATTAGCAAAATAATCAGATATCAAATCTTTAATCTGAATGCTTTCTTTTTCTAAGATGTTGCTTTCTTTACATGAATTCAACAAATTAGCGATTCGTTTCTCCATGTTTGCATTACGCATTACAGGACGAAACTGTCTCCCTTGTGTGCGTTTCAACCAATCGCGACCGTCTTTTTATGAGAGCATGCTTGGTAACTTATAGTAAGCTTTGATAAACTGTCTGCGGATTGGCTGACGCTTTTCACTTTGTTTACGCCAAGCACAGCCTTATAAAACATTCTGATTAGACGTTATAAATAAATAAATAAATAACCAGTGTCGTCAGCATAAAAATAGGCTTTTTCCTGAGCATTCTGATATACAACATTATGAGGTTCAGCCAGGGATTCTACCGTCTACGATCGTGAGATTATAGCACTTTTGGGCCATATTTTTCCTTCGAAGTTAGACAGTAGGTCACAAAAAAATAATAATAAAGCTATTTCTAGTTCGAATTAAAGAAAAACACGCTAGTAATTTGTTGTTCGATGGTTTGGGAACACGCTAAAATGAAAATCTCAATTTCACCCATGTAGACCCCCACCTTCGTTTTTGCCGTTTTTCTCGGCTTAGCCTTGCGCGACTTAAGTATCTTTTTGTGGTGACAGGTCACAAATTAAAATGTTTTATATAACTAAAATTATGCTTACTGTATTTTTCTTCCTTTTTTGTGACAGGTGAACAGCCATCAAATTTATAAATAAATAGATCTAACATGAAAAATACTTACATACAAAGTATGTATAGTGTGTGTCACGGCTGCCGTTGTTGTGCTTGCTGGTTGTTACTGGCCCCTCTCTCCTCCTCGGTGAGTAGGGGGGGGGGTCAGACCCAGTTGCCACGATTTGCCGGGATCACATCGAATGGTCAGATGTTGATAACCACTCTCACACTCGGACACCACGAATAATCTTGGGGGGGATAGGATATCTTTATTCCGAGATGTGGGGTAAAATGTGAAAAGCCAGCGTGAGTGTGTGTGAGCAAGTGTCTGTGAATGTCGTGTGAGGGACGAACAGACAAACAACCGCACCAACACAAACTTTCAAAACCAAGAAAGGAAGCCCAACTCTTGAAAAAGAGTTTACAAAGAATTTAATTTAAAAAAAGAAAAACGGGCTTAACTTTCATACGGTGTTAGTCATTCATTCCGAGACGTCTACACCCGACATTCATGGGATGGGGAAAATGAGCGATGAAAAAAAAATGAAAGAAATATATATGAATAAACTAAAATAAACAACAAAAAATAAAACAAAGCAGTAAATGGTGATGACCGTAAAAATTATCTAACTTTAAAAGAATATATGTCTTAAAAATAGTGGGTGAAAAAACCAACGTTAATGAATGTTAATTTTAAACTCCACAAATATTCATCCAATAATTAACTATTTGTTAAAGTCAAAGTTAAATGTTTGTGAAAAATAGTTCAATGATAATAATGTTTATACTCTAACTATCCTACCTAGTAATGCACCTCTAAGAAAAGTTTTCCTACTTGTTTGAAATAAACGTTGAATTGTCGACGCACTAGCGAACACAAAGTTACAGTCACTGACATCTACGAACAAACACACTTGGATGGCGAAAACAAGGCAATATTTGTCCCACGTTGCCTAATGCTGGGACACTCAGTTCTATGCTGAAGAACCCGGGCGGCTGTCCTCGACGACAGTACAAATCGTAGCTCATGGACACCTGTCTTCTGCGACGGTTCCAAAAATCCAAAATCTATAGCTCACGGACACCTGTGTTCTGCGACGGTTCCAAAATGTGAGTGGCATAGAATATCCTTATCTTGACGCAATCCTGAATCCCCTGCAGTACCTGTTTATGGTCACTGATGGTCAGCTAAAGCTCAAGGTTCGAATCCACGCAGAGTAATAAGGACAAGCTTTATAATAAAGGTTGCCACGACGAATTGAGTGCGACAAAACACATGTCTAACTCTATACTCTATGTGGAGAATATTCAATTCTTTCCTCCCCAGTCATGACGAAGATGGAAAGATTGTCCAAACTCGGTATAGGCGCTAATCAGAGGCCTCACCTCTCTGTAGTCCAGACGAGACGCACACTGGTTTAAAATAGTTCTCATCAGTCCTTTTATACATAAACAATTCTCACTCTCTCACAGATAAATTTGTGCGTGTATCCCTACGCTACTGATGCTAGAAGGTGCATTACTCTAAGAGGTGCAAAACTCCTAAAATATAATCCCTAATAAAGTTTGTAAATATAATTATCAAACAAGTTTGTAATAGAAATACTAATAAAAACTAAACACATTTTCCATATATTGTAAATATAATTATCAAACAACTAACACTAATAATTTATCAAATATATTTTTATAAAAATGTTGGAAATATAAACTTAGCAAACTTGCTAGCAGTGTATCTAAACAAAATAAACAAGCATCCTGACATTAATTGGAAAACGAACTGCTTTCAGTACCCTTATTTAACCTCTCACCCTGCTAGCAGATGAACCCGCAAACGTCCATTTGGGTCATGCATGGGGCAAGTGGAGACAATCAAGGGAGAAAAATAAATTTTCTGATTACTCCCCCCTTTTTTTCCTTGACAGTGTGTGTGTGTGAGTTAGTGTGTGAAATCCTTGTCACTTTCAGTAATTTCAATGGTATATTTTCTACTAAGGTTTAGGTAATTATATCTAAATTAAATCAAAATATACATCTTGGCAATAACAATTAACATATAAAATAGCAGACATAAACAATTTATTATTTAAGAACTCACTAATTTTATAATTTTGCAATTTACAGTGCAGTTTCTTATTTTAAGCATTTACTATTAAGCATTGTATACAGCTATGAAAATCTTAATGAGGAATGAGAGGGACTTAGGTTTATTTTTAAGAAATGCTCCTCTATGGTGTTCTCCCATTGTATACTTACATTTTGTGATTCTATTTGCTTCATTTCACAAATCTTTTATTCACAAATAAGTTGATTCTTCTATTTATAGATGTGACCTGGGCTGCTGCCTTATTCCCTTTTGTGTGGATGGCTGCAAAGATGTCATTCACTCCTGCCCTAATTGTCGCCAACAGGTGGCTCGTTGGAGCAGAATGTAAACAAGCCACTAAAACATGGGACGTCAGCTGTTTATCTGTAAATTCTACACATCTCACATTTTGTTCACACAGATTTTATGGATTTATGGATTCTTCATAAACAAGTGTTCTCTTTTCTGATCTGTAATAAATTTGAGAGTTGTTCTCATAATTTTTTTGTTAATAATCAAATAACATATATATAGATAGATAGATAGGCAGTTGTGGGCATTATCTTTTTTATATCTTGAAATCAAGTTATTACTTCCAAAAATAACTCTGTTTACCTCTCAGACAAGTATTTGCTTAATCATTCATAATTTGGTGGGTGTTGGATGGGTGGGGCAGAAAGAAATCTTGTAAACTTTTCTCATACTTTCCTATTGTTTTCTTCAGATGTGTATGCTTTATGCATATATTCATTATTTCAAATCAAGTAGTAATTTTGGATTTAATTTATCTATTGTAATTTCTGTGTATTTTGTCACCCTTGAATTTAAACTATTTTCCCCATTTTGGCTTTAAAACCACTAGTTAGTAAGATGTTCTCTAGGTTGTGACTAACCAGACAGGTAGAAATCATGACTGATCTATCGAGTGTGACCGATCAAAATATTGTCTTGTAGATGTTTGTTTTGTGATAGCATAAATTTAATAACAATGGAAAGAATAAAGTTTGTTTATAATACAATAATGTCTCAATAGTTAGATGATAAAGAAATGTATCTGGTCACTGCATTTGTATATGTTTAAATGAATAATAGGCTGAAAACCATGTTTACCCAACATGTGTAAGGAAGAAAGTGAAAACATGGGAGTTGTTTGCTTTTTCATATATACACAGGAGAAAGATGGATTTTTTTTTTTAAATAAGTTTTTTGGTAAATTCTTGATATGGAGTTTAAACCAGCAGTATAAAAAGTCTAGATTTTCATGAAAAAAAAGGGGCAATACCTCACTTGGAAATAAATCTGTATTCTACGACATGCTGGTAAATAGGAATTTATTGCACCCTGTTGGGTATTTTGGTTTTTTATGTATATTTTCTGGTACTGGTAGTGTAAAGGAGATAAATAACAGTTTTTAAAAGTATTATTTAATAAGTACTTACCTTTGAGTTTAATAAGATATTTTAACTATAAAACAGTTGTTTAATTACACTAATGGTAAAAATGCTGTCCTCGTTTGTTGCTGTTAAACAAAGAATTATTGATGTAGTTACACTTTTTAAGGAAGGTGGTGGTGATGGGGGGAATTGCAAAAAGGTTTATTTATTTTTGTTTTTCTACAATGGACAAGCAAAAACTGCTTATTACATACCTGTTTGATTTACACTATTTCAGTTTAATACAATTTACAGTGTATTTAATTTTTGCTATTGTGCTTATTTTTATGCCATTGCTGATATTATTAGATGTGACTCACGTTTGCTCACAAATGTCTTAAAGCTATACTTTGTATCCCAAATTTCACAATTTACAAGTGTGCTCTGCAAAATATTAGTTTTAATTTACATCAGTTTCTTTTTACAGTTTCCAAAAACAGCACCTTTATGATGAAAACTTTTTGAAACACTTATGATCAAGAACAATTTGTGAAATTTAAACTAAAGATCTGGCTGGTCTACTTTATTTATTCATTTTAGTGTGGCATTTGAGATTAATGTTGTGCATTGAATATGGTAATTACCAACAATTTCTTAAAATAAAAAATAGTAAATTAGTTAGAAATCTTTGTGAAGCGGTTTCAAGATTTCAAAAGTTAGTCTACAATTTCAATTTTGTAGTTCAGATAATTTTATTCTGACACTATTCTCTATTGATGACGTTTACTTTGATATGTGGTTGTTTTGTTATCGTGTACCAGTAATTTTATGTAATTGGTCACACGCTTGTTAAATACTTGTAGGGTTAGCTAACATGCTTGTTCACTACTATAAGCACATCATGGAGATCATATTGGGTTAATGTATGTAGACTTGCATGTCACTGAGATTTATTTGGGCTGACTTTTATAGATGGGCACATTTCTGAGATTTTATTGGATGACTTTTAGTGCACATTTCTGAGATTTTATTGGGCTGACTTTTGTAGAAGTGCACATTACTGAGATTTTGTTGGGTTGACTTTTATAGACATGCACATCACTCAGATTTTACTATGTCGATGATTTTATCGGCATTTACTGATATTATTTTGCATGATTCTTAAGTCAGCACTTGCTGTGCAGTAGATTGCCTTTTCAGAAGACTTCATAAACTGTCATGCTTGCAAAAATCTCTGCACTTATGTTAATTTCTGTGTCAGTTTGTATTATTCTGTTATTTTAAAATTGCTTCAAGATGATGCTAACCTAACTTTGAAGCCAGTCATTTATTGCAAATGGTTATGTATGCTTGTCCTTCTGAAATTATTATATATCTTATATAAAGAGAAATAACAAATAATTTCCCTCCAAGTACAAATTAAGTTGTATAATCCAATATGTTCACGCTTGGACTTTTATGTTTTACATATTGACTTTTACTGAAGATCAATTTTTGTGTTCAGCATGTCATTTCTCTTGCTTATGTGGGTAATAATTAGACAGTTTAGCTTCAGTGAAATTTCAGAGATAATAGATGAGTTAGCTTGTTTTTTATAAACTGGAATGTGTTTTTTAAAAAAACAAACTTTGCACCAAATGTTTTCTGATTATGTTTCTTATCTTAGTATTTTAAATACATGTGACCTAGTCCCTAACATAGATTCTTTAACTGTAATGTTGTGATTTCTGTGCTATATTGTTTCTGCATTCAGGAAATGTGATATTCATGATTTTGTTGTTAATTTTTGAAATGTCTTAATATTGAAAAGTTTTAATCTTTGTGGTCCATTATGTAAATGATATATATATAATATATACATTAATAATGTGGCAAAATTGGGATAGATTTTATTGTGCATTAGGTTCTCCTTATGACTGGATACAAATATTTGTAGTGGATCTCCACATAATGCCTATGATCGTTTTGAGTACAATGATTGTGTGACACCTCTGGCACCCTTCTCTCATGATTATTATTTATTAATTACTAACACATAACTAATTACAAGTGATTGAGCATCCTAATTTATAGTTATCAATAATTTTCCCACAAGACCAATATGTCTATCACTTGGCAGATTATACAATAATTTTACAATAAATTTATTAAATAAAAAATCAAATATACCTTGTATGAATATAATCAAAAGAGCATTGACATTTACATCACACTGATGTTTGATTAAACATTCATTCAATTTATCCTAGCAAAGACATAGGCATTCAAATTAACATATATATATAATCAAGTTCATAGTGGGTTTTTTCATGTTTAATTCATTATAGAAATGAGAGTGGAGTTTTAGAGAGGTAATTAAAGTCATTGTACACAACCTTTCAATGATGGTGGCTGTCTCTAGCACTTGTTCACAATCATTCAGTTTGCAATAAGTCACTTTCTTTCTTATTAGATGATGGCCCAACATACCCCTTCTAGGCATGTTAAACAACTGTTACAAAATCTTCGATGCACTCACAAAGCATGCTGCAGAGAAATGTCCAGAACTTCACATGCGCTACCAAAGCACATCACTAGGAATTTCTAGAATCTTCCTGTGCACTACTCAAGCACATAACATGGAATGTTCAAAATAATCTTAGTGAATTCTCAAGACCAAACTCAAGCCTCGATTTCACCGCATTGGTTCTTGAACAGAATTCACAGGAATCAATTTACAGTAACACCTTTACTGATAAGTTCAACAACAACACTGGATACACCCACTAACATGATCCGGTAGAGTACAGTAGACACTGCAGTCTGAAGTGGATGTGAAACAAAAGAAAAAGATGCACTCCTCACATAAGCTAATGATCACCTTTATGACCAGACTTATTTATGTCAAAATCAAAGTGATTAGAATATAGGACTTCATTTTCAACAAAATAACTTTCGGTCCATCCCCATTGGATGAAATTGTTATGGAAAGTGTGAGACTATTAGTCAGAAAAACTACTCATCCACTTAGAACTGGTTTGGATTTCACCAACAAGTTCTAACAATTTCTCCACCTGAGTTGTTTACTCCCAAAATATCATCGTAAGCAGTGCTCAAGTCACATTAACATTGGCAAAAAAATATATAATTATTAAGTTTAGAAACAGGAATAGGCAAATTTACCTCACCACAGATTGTTACATAAATTCATTTGTCAGGCAGTAATTGCATTAGTACAGACATTTGCACATTATAAGTTACTTGCTATGTTAGACAAATAGAGACTATGGATGCCCATTGGTTATGCAGAATTATTCATGCATCAGTAGGGAGAACTGTGTTGTTCACATTTTTATAGAAACCAGTTTTATTAATGCTTGAAGAGGAAAGTTAAAGATCTGAATGCAATATACACCATAACTGAGCAATTATTTTCAAAAAGAAAAATTCAGTGTATTGTTATTTGGTGTTTATGCCAAATCTGCTTAATTTTTTTAATTATATTGCTTTTATTGTTACATGTACCATTTTAGTGAGTAGAATGCTTTAGTTTAGTTCTGTGTCCTGGTTCTAGTTGGTTGTGTGAAAAACTCCTTTTTTTAAAATCTGAATTGAGTTAAACTATAAATATATCTATATACATCAGTGATCTGTGTTTTTTTATGGATCAAGAAGTTGGAGATCTGAATATTAACCATGTACAGAAATTTCAGGTTGTCAGTTTCAAAAACACTATACTAAGTAATTGTTAATCCAGTATTATTTTATTGTTTTAAGTAAACCAAATAGTTCTTAAGGATTAAAAAACTACACTCATTTCTTGTTCCAGTTGTTGTATGTTTTGATAGTGTTTTTGTTGTGTGAGTGTTGGAAATAGTGCACATTTTAACATTTGACACTGAGAATCATATATTTAGATCAAATATAATTTAAGGATTCAATTACAAAAGGAATTTTATGCCTTTGAATTGAGTTACTTTAAGAAATTGAAATACCTCAACTTTTGTTTATAGTGAAACTTGATAAGATGAAACATTATTCTTGAATATAGTGTTTCTTTTCATAATAATAATGAAGTTAATTAAATAGAAATTAGGGCAGTGACAAAACAATTTTGCAGAATGTTAAATTAGTACTTCAAGAAAATAAAGCAGAATACATCTTTATAAAAAAAATATGAGCGGTTAATTATCGTGACTGTCTTGTGTCTTTTAATTATGTAATATAAATTGTAATTTTAATTTTTTTTTTTAATTGTCATGAAATTGAGTTAAAGGAATCAATATTTTCACTGAAAAGTTGGTTTAATAAATGCTTTTTATTATGCATATTATTTTTGTTTTTTTAAAAGGCCTTTAAGAAAATGATAATATGTTTTTCTTTGACAGATTCTTACATTTCTCAAAGTTTTTAAAAACTCTTTTATTTTAGTGTGTGATATATATTTTAATTTTGTTGTAATTTTTTTTACAAATAAAATTTTAATGTAATTATTGTTTTATCATTAATTGAAATGACCCATTGATTGACTAAATGATGTGACAAAACATTAATTACATGTACTGCACAAGAGTGAGTATACAGTAAATAAAAATAAATTATAATAAAACTCATAAGCAGTTTAATTAAATTTGGGTTACTTTTAGTTAATTTCTTTACATGTACGCATAAAAGTACATGATGAAGCATACTTATATCACTAATATCAATTAAGCCTGCATACATAGTTAAACTCCTCTTTATAACATACAGCAAGTGAAGAGTGAAATGCTCAGTAAATTCCAAAATGTTGCTCTAAAAAATTTGGAAATTTATAATTATTTGGTTAGTTAGATAATTGCTTTTAACTAACCATCAATTTCCTCCCCATTCCTTCATTTTCTTGCACTTTGTGATAGAGTTCTGTTGTTTTTTTAAAAAAAGAATAACTTTCTGAATAGTAAGATTTTTATAATTAACTTTGTTTTGAGTAGTATATAATAAAAAATAGTACGATCACGTAGTAGTAGTAATAGGTTTCTTTAATATTTATAAAAATACTTTTTTCCTTCTATTATTAAAATTCAGCATGACTATTATACAGTAAATCTATAATAATAATTTCAAAAGTTTTGTAGCAAAATCTCAGTGATACAAGCTTATAAAACCAGAGATAACTGATTAGACAAATGGCTGGGCAACGGATTTATTTTTTTTCTCACTTGCAGAATGTGTATTAACTGTATTAAATTTCTTTCTGTGTGCATACATATGTGGAGAGAGAGAAAAGAGCAATAATGTTCTTTTGAATGATGCTCCTTATATTTCTTTCCAAATATACTGAAGTTTTTTAATAGTTTTATCTATGTCCCCATCTGTGATACCTTGGTATGTCACAAAGCGTACAGTCGTATCTGAAAATGGTAACATCTGCACAATTATCTTCTCTCCTAATGTTGATACCTCAGCTTCAGTGAACTGTTTGAAAGCAAAAAAAAAAAAAAGGATATATGTAGTTTTTACAATAATGCTCATTACAAATATTACACTTTTAACCATCAAAAGTGGGCAGAGCCCACCAATAAGATGTTAGGGTATTAGAAGTTGGTGGGGGATGATATAATAATCAAGAAAACTAACTTGGCCAGGTTTGTTAGTATCAATTTACTGTTTTGTCTTCTTGGCCAGGAAGACTAAAAGTTGTATAAAATTCTCTTAGCTACATGGTTATAAGCTCTTGAAAATCTTAACAGGCAAGAATTTAAACAATATATACAACAAATAATACTCTTATTTTCTTTGCTCTCCATTTTTTAATGCAAAAGTCTGTTTTCAAGTTGTCTTTCAGAGAAATACATTCTATCTCCTGCAGTTCATTCCACCTTGACAAGTAAACATTAATTGACAACAGTTTACATGATTGAAATACAATTATTTTTCTCCCCCTCCCACCTTTTTTCTTTTAATGTTTCTGACATAAATAAGGAATTTATTTATTATACTGCTGTTGTCTTGAAGACCAATCAACTCTTCAGACATGAATGAAATTATTAATTTAATCAATCACCTTGCTGTACTATGTACTAACTACTAATGCATGCAACATTTTATCAAATGCATTTTTATTATAATTCCTTCAAACACAAAAGTACTATCATACTTAGTATCTATAACAGAGGTCGGGAACCTTTTTGTCTGAGAGAGCCATGGACACCACATATTTTGAAAAGTAATTCTGTGAGAGCCATACATTATGTTTAAAACTAAAAATTCAAGTAAATGTGTGCATTTTGTGTAATTTCAACACTAAAAGTACAATAATTATGTCTCTGAATTCTTTTTAATAACATTGTTATGCTGTTGCTAATCAATAATGTGTATTTCTTACCATTAATGAGACTTCTGGTGCTGCATGGCTTTGCTGATGGTTTTGAAGTCTGGTTGATATGTGGTGAGGTTAAGCTTCATGCAGGCATTGAGACTTTAGCTCATTTGTAGAATGAAATATTGATATGCAATTAATATGTAGATCAAAGGAGTCTAAAGAAATTTTTTTTTATAATCGAACATTTGTCTGCGAGCCAGATGCAGCCATCAATAGAGCCACGTCTGGCTCGCGAGCCATAGGTTCCCAACCCCTGACCTATAATATCAGCTTGTTTTATCTGAAGAGCTTGTGCACGCAATCAATAGCACTATTATATTTAGGGCACTTGTAAGTGATGCTGCCATTCGTTCAGTTGGACTATTTCTGGCAATGTCAGTTGTGTTTCTATAGCTATACATCTGTGTTATATATTAGCATTATCTGTGTAATAAGATAAAAGAGCATTAATCATAAGTTGATGAATTAATCAGAACTCCATTTATAGCTGAAGCACTTGACCTATTTAACCACCACTGCATACAGACAAACTGAGTAAATCATAAACATGGTTAGTCCATGGGCTATAGAATTTACAAATCTTAACAGTTTATGGACTGCAATGGGCAGTTTAACAGATTATACTATACATCCCCTAATCTGCTTAATTTGTATGGGTCTTCGTAGCTGCAGACAGAGAAACTTGGTCAGGCCTCAAAGACATTAACCATTATTTTAATTTATCTCCCACCTTATCCCTGAGCATTACTGGTTCAGATTTCCTATCCTGACTTGTGCGCTCATCCACCTCTCAATCGTTAAAGAAACTTTGGCCCTCACACTATCTCATGGTTTGGGGGGACATTTCCAAAGATATCCGATTGTTTCACTTTTAAAGAACAATAAAAAATAAGCCCCGACCTGTAAGCATTCACATATCTTCTTTGTTGAATACAGAAGTGGAAGTGTAACAAGTAACAAAATTTATTTAACACGCAAGTTAAACAAGAAAAAATTGATACATGTGGTAGTCACAAAGGCTAAATATGATATACTGTTTACATGACAGAAATTAGTTATTAAATCAAAACATAAGCAGATTAACAAAGAAGTGTTCTTATGATTTGCTACTGAAATCTGGTACAGAAATAGACTGCTATTAGGGCAACATTTTGTGGTCTCTTTAGAATGTTTATAACTCAAATAGTAGTCAATTCTGCTGATTCCAAAAGTCTTGGCTTCTTGTGGAGCACTAAGTCACTTTAAAATTTAATCTAAGTTTTTATAAAGCTACTATTACACAGGTACTACAAAGAGTAAGAAAGTGGGAAGTTTACATCATAGAGACATCTTAGGAGGTTTAATTTAGAAATCGATCACCTGATCCAATGTTTATTGGCAATGACTGAGTTGTTTCCCTTTGCGTGTCACCTTCATGTATTGTGTGCTGAGACGAAATGTAGGGTCAATTTTGATTTGCGCATACACAGGCGCTGACCCAAGCAGCTGAACAGCAGTTGAAGTGATATGTCATGAGCTGTAATGCAGCAGGACTGGATGAAGTACAAATGAAGAATTGAATGAAGACTTCAAAGCACTGGAAAAATAGGTGAGTCACTGCATATATGTAATTACTTCGGCCTCTCACCGCCCATCTCTCAGACATAGTCGGGCACATTTTGTACCTGAGAATTCTCTTGACCCATACAATATTCAGACACAGAGATCAATAAAGCACAATTGATGAATACAATTTAGAACCTACGTGTGAGGCTGCAAGGAAGAATTCTAAGTATGACAAACACAACACTTCACCTAAGGTAGTTTCCCAATACAAAAATTATAGTTGGGGAATTTCCTGAAAATGGGGAATGCAATTATACATACTTAACTAAACAATTCTAATTTCAACAGTTTAACTGTGGGTCTCGGAGTATAAATAATTCAACTCTATAATTTCTAAGCAAACAAAAATGCAAAAAATTCAAAAGTTTCAGAGTATGAAAAATATTAACCATTCCAAACATACCAGACTTTTGCACCTTTTACTGATTCAAGCCTAAGAAGATAGGGACTGTTTATCAGTGAGCAAGTGATGGCCTGATGTAGAGCCCAGTATGTATATATATGTGTGTGTGTTTGTGTGTGCACGTGTTTGCTTTCATTGTTCTAGCTGAAATAAAGATTGTTTTTGAGTACATGGCCCAGATAAGGGCCTTGGGTCATATCCTCATTGTTTTCATTTCTCGAGTGGAGACATGCTGCCCCTCAAAGAAACACAATCAGTCTGACATCTCTTGAAATTTCTTGTGTACAATGTTGGTCAACATTCTCATGCTTCAGTTAGCATGAGGCAAAACTTCAGTTTGCACAGGTGGAGATATGGCTGAGAAAACGGCTGCAGGCAACTTGTATCTACTCCTGCATGTCTGATGACCTATAGAATTTATGTTGAACGACAACACTACGTAGAGTTCATTACGTAGCCACGTGAACATGGCCAGACAGGACAGTCCAAACTCCTAACTAACAATTAACACTTTAACAAGTCTTTTGTACCCTATCTTAGCAAACGAGTCAGATAGAAATCTCAAAAAAACAAATGTGACAGGCACTTAATTAATAAAGATTTAATAATTAATCATTACTTGTGTCATCTGCAATTAGTTTGTTACATGGACCTTCAGAAGCAAACTCACATGAGAAAGTCTCTGGCATACTTGATCTGCTGTGGTACTCCCATCTGTATGAAGGATGACTATATTAGTCTCAACACAATCCATATCTACTTTCCACTTGCTGCCCAAATTAGCCACAGCTGCCAAACAAACAACAAAACAAAAAAACCTGTTAAATATAGTTCACACTGATGGAAACTCAAAAGGAAAAGAAATGCTTCATTTATTAGTTACCAGATTAACACAATCTTTTTCATGTATTAAAGAAATGTCTTTTATTGAAGAATAGATTCCATAGTTGAAAAAGACCACAAAGTACTAAGTCCCTGATTTTTTATTATGATAGTTAACATGATGACCTATTGCATCCATATTTGGATTTTTAAAAATCTAGTTAGAAATGTATTGCCTTAAAGACCAAGTAAAGAGGAATCTAGGTTAACCATAGAAACGAGCCTTAGTGATATGATAAAATGTGTTAATATAGTTTAGGAGTGGTATAATAAAAAGTGTTACAAAGATTTGGAGTAGTGTGATAAATGGTATTGCATAGCCTTGGAAAGGTGTGATAAAGGATTAGCTTTGGGATGATGTGATGAAAAGTAGTACATAACTTTGGAATGGTACGATAAAAGATGTTACATAGCTTTGGAGTGGCATGATACAAGGTGTTACATAGCTTTGGAATGATATGATAATAGGTTTTACATAGCTTTGGAATGGGATATCTTCTGAAGATGTCAGACATCAGGTGTTGAAAGACTGCTGAGAAACTAGAAAACAATTGAATAAATAGAGAAAACAATTGAATAAATAGATAAATAAATCTTTTCATCATTTGTACACTCTAGTATGACTAAGAATTTCTGCAGGAAGAGTATACACAGAACTAGAGAATAGTATCTTTTTAAAACACCCAGTCCTAATATGTGATTATATTTCTGATCAGAAAGAGTTTGCAAAGATTGACATTTAGTTTCTGTTGAGAACTGTACCTGATGTGGATCAGTTCAGCACCAGTGTTAAATCAGGGCTGGCTGACAGGTGAAGGGGAAAAACCCAACAGAGTTGTCTATACATGTCAGCAGTGATTAATGTTAAAGCCAAGTGGACAAAATTGGCATATATAGTCATACTCCAATGATCACCAGGTGTCTGACTTTGAAACTGTCTCGGGACTCTTGAGCAGACCCGGTTGTACAGCTTTGAAGAAAAGTTACCTCATGATGTAATTTTTCGTTTTTTTAGTCATTGTTAGTGGAACCCTAATAGTGATTGAGATAGTGTCATGGTCAAAGAGTAGTGTGATGGGGATGAGTCAGAATTTGTGGTTATTTCAAGTGGATCTCTGTCATAGTTGTAAAATTCCTGATTTCTGTATCGAGTAAAAGTGTGGTTGTTGGAGAAATAGTTGGTGATTATTTCGTGTATCAGGGGTTGGCATAGTATTGTGAGAATACTGATTTCTGTATGAAGAGGTTAGTTTTATGACATGCTGAAGAGAGCTAATAGTTTCATGTGTCCTGGGTGAGTTATCATGTTTTGTTGTAACCATATGATGCCTATGTTTGCTTTGTAATAATGATCTTTGTTAAAATTAATGGTATTAGTTAATTTACAGATGGAGGTAGTTTGCCATTGAAGATTTTTTTTTTGCATTGATGTGACAAATGAATGTATTGGATGTATTTTTGGACAATTTCTTCCTAGACTTTGACTCTATCGATTTTGTTTGATAATATTACTAGTCTTGTACTTTCTGTTTTGTTTTTTTGTTGTTCTTTTTTTTTCCTCCTGTATTTTACCAGTATTATTTTTACATGCTTACATTTTATTAAATTATTTTTCTTGTATTTAAAAGCTTGGTGTCGTTGTCCGATTCCATGTCTGAGTTTTGTTACTGTCTGTTTTAATGTCACCCTGTAACTGCCAACGACTATGTTACTGTGATGTCAGTGCGGCAAATCAGTAGCCTGGCCAGGGGTGGGGTTTGTTTATGAGCTGCAGATTTTCAAAAGGAGGCTCTGATCTCTGATGACAAAGAAGATGGGTCCCCTGGAAGAAGATCAGATGTAACTCTGGAACTATTTGGATTAATAAAGAGCTAAGTTTACCCCACTGTTTTAGAGTTTAAGAACCAATTCAATTTAGATAAACATTATCATATTAAATATATTTTAAAGGTTTTATATTACATTATTATACATTTAGTTAACTGTACAAAATAGTTTTGAAGTGAAATCTAAGAAAACCACTTCTTCATTAATCACTTCTTCTTTGATCATTTCTTTTCTTTAATAAAACTGAAAACAGATACCAACCCTCTGCAATTCTCCAAGCTCTAGCATGGTCTTGATGCAGTTGTGGAACTATTTCTTGCAATGCAACAAGCATAGGTGCTGCAATCACTCCTGACTGTCGCATTCCACCACCCAGAGCTTTGCGGGCCCAGAGTGCCCTGAATGCAGTAATTTTAGATCAGTTAATTTTTATAAAATCTTTTTCAAAGATATTTAATATTATTGTACATTTACTAGAATATAATTTTTAATATAATTATTTAAAAAAGGAACATTTATTAATATTACTTATGCAAAAATACAGTCAAACAAATTCTATAACTTACATATTAGCATTTCTTAAAATCTGGAGTACATTACGTTTTGTTTTAAATGCTGAATTTCTAAATAGCATACATAGCAACTTTCCAGTATTTTAGGGATGTTCTGCACTGGACTTCCTGCTTTGCACAAGATATCTTAGAATTCAGGGGTTCTTCTTCACAACTATAAAAGCTCAACTTGAACTAGTGTTCATTTAAATAAACTTTACTATTGCTTAATCTTCTACTTAATTTAGCTAAAAAGATGCCAGTATAGAAAAGAACATTTAAAGTCACAACAAAAATGTGTGTGTGTTTGTGTTTGTGTGTGTGTGTGTGTGTGTGTGTGTGTGTGTGTGTGTGTGTGTGTGTGGTGTGTGTGCGCGTGCGTAAATGCGTGTGTGTGTGGAATGTGGGGTGGTAGGGGAAATGCTACAAAATAAAATGACATTAGAAAAATAATTACTTTTATAAATTTTGTTAAACCCAACTGTTATGAAATGGTAATTTTCTCCTGAATAAATAAGCAGATCTACCTAAAGTCTAAATAATAACATGGAAGTGATCTGCACTTCATTTCTGTTGATATTTCCACACTAGTATATAGTAAGTAACTTGATAACAAATCATAGTATACTAATATTTCTTCTGTCCTTCTGAATTTATATAGCAGCATTTCACCTAGGCTCCATTTGAATTAAGTTGTAGCCTTTGCTGAGCATGTATGGTACTTCTGAAAATATTTCAAAGTTTGATCACAAACAAATGTCAATAGTTGGAATGTTTGGATTCTGTTGTTGAGTTTTTTTTAAGCTCCTTACCTGCTAATCAAATCTTTAGAACCTGCCAGGATACTACCCATAGGGCATGATAGGCCCTGCAGATTCAAACATAAGAGAGTGATCAGTTCTGATATTCACTACATTTGGAATAAGAATGTGAATACATTATGATAAAAGCAAAATTAAAAGAATGAAAAGAAGTAAACCAAAAAATCCTAATCTAATGTTGGTATAGAAATACTGTTTAAACTTCATTAGTATACTTTTTGCACTTATTTTATATATTCATTTCCTTCACTCACCACACTTTAAATAAACAGCATGTACAGTGCTTACAATCAATTTGCAGAAAAGAAGTATGGCAGTTTATAATAGAAGCAAGAGTTCATTACTTTTATTATTTTGCTTGTTTTTAAATCACTAAGAGAAAGATAATAATCAGTTTATCTAGTAGAGTTGTTTTTATAACAAATGAAATCTGAAAAGTATTCTCATTGTATTATTTCACAACTTACAACTGATTACAGACTAATGGATATCTTTACTTTAATTATTTTGCTTGTTTTTCAATCACTAAGAAAAAGATAATAATGAGTTTATCTAGTGGAGTCTTTTCAACAACAATGAAATCTGGAAAGTATCCTCATTGTATTATTTCATAACTCACAACTGACTATAATCTAATAGTTACAAAATTTGTTTCATGTGCATTTATGTCTACATTAACAGAAAAGATAATATTATTCTGAACTGAAAGAATTGATGTTAATCTTGCTATCATAACTCATGAGTTTAATAAAGATTACCATCCCTGAAATCAGCTGAAGTTAGAAGAGGGTGTTGCATCCATAATCAATCAATCTATCAGGATCAACCATCTGTGTCTTCAACTCTGCTACTGAGAAACCAATGTCAAGATATTGCCTATCCTGATAAAGAATACTCTCTAGCCTGGGAAAGAATATATTGTCTAACACAAGGAATATTACCTAACCTGATGAAAAATACTGTCCTACCCGATGTAATATTGTTGCCTAAAGCGGTGAAAGAATGATGACTAACCTCATGAAAAATATTGCTTAACTTCATGGAGATTACTGATACTGCCTATCCAGTTAAAAAATGTTGCTTAACCTGATGAAATAATATTACCCAATATGATGAAGAATATTGTCCAAACTATTGTAAGAATATTGCCTAATATGATTAAAGATTACAATATGATTTAATGAAAGAATGTTACCAAACCTCATGAAACTTCAAAACTGCCTAAACTTCAAAGACCTCTACTAACAAACAATAATGTGAAATGAAAAAGCTGTCAAAGCTGAAAGCTAAAAAAATCATTATATATATTTAAGAAAATAAATAACTGCAGAAATGTTGTCAATTGTTGTCTGTACAACTGAATGTCTAAATATAATGTCAAGGTGTAAAAATGTATTTTTGTTTAAATGTTTAAGGGCCAACATGATTTTGTTACTCAATTTACATTATCAACAGAGAGTTATATCATAAGATATTTACCTATACAATAATGATTTTATTGAAATGATGATTGGCTTAATCTTCTAACTAGGAACAAGTGATGGATACTGGCTTTACAAATATGAAATTTATAACTTTTATTACAACTTTTACTACTGTCAAAATGGATTATGTGCGTTTAATGGCTGTCAACATGACATCATGTTTACTATCTGCACCTCTCACAAAGAAACAAGATATTTGGCTCTCTTGAATTCAATACTATAAAAAAAATAGATAAAACGGATTTTAAAAAAAAAATTATAATGCTTTACAGATTAATGGATGGTAGGTAACCTAGTATTTTACAGAGAAGATATATTTTAGTTCTGAGTTAACAACACACAAAACTATATAACAATCTCCAAAGACAGCTATAACAAGCAGCTACACAGAAAGTTATGTTGACCTAGAAGAAACAATTTTTGTGTAATCAAAGTTCATTCAACTCTCAATTATTTAGGACAATTAGTGGCAAGGATAATATGACATCCAAAGCATAGCAATAAAAAAACTAAATTGTAGTCTATAACTGAGATGGTCAGTTTTACTTAAGATAAAAAAAAATAATAAAAGTATATACTGAAATATATAATGATATACAATATGAATGGTTCAAAGGCCAAATTTCATTTGTAAAGGTAAAAAAAAAAAAACTTCATCATTTACACAATTTCACAATAGTTTAACCAATGAAAAGCATATGCTGACTTATGACAACTGTTTTATTCCATCAGTTTTAAAAGTTGTTACCTATAAAGCCACTATTTTGCTTTTTAAGTCATTGTCTTGCAGGCTATATTTACTTCATTTGAACATTTTTGTCCTAAAATTAGTCAACATAAGCATTACTGACATGGTAAAATGCCAAGGATTTTTTTCCTGAGCCAGTTCAAAAAGATTATGTATTTCTGTATACCTATCATTAAGACTTAGTGCAAAACCATGGTAATATTTGTGTAAAGTTATAAATGATGTACTTATATACTCAAATTTCTGTGTACTGACTTACCAAGATACTTGCTGAAAAAAACAAATTTATGTGCATTAACCTCAGAGAAACATTTGATAGAAATATCATATGTACAGTCTTTAGAGAAACACTTGATTTTAGAAAAATCATATATACTGACCTTAGAGAAACACATACTGACAGAATCAAAATACTGTGTGATGTGAGAAGCTGGGACTTGCAGGGCCACTGCAGCATTCATGAGGCGTGCACCATCTAAGTGCATACACAGTCCATAAGCATCTGCCAGCTGTCTAACCTGAAACATAAACTTCACTGTAAAGAGACTGTCTAACCTGAAACATAAACTTCAATGTAAAAAGACTGTTTAACCAAACTTCAATGTAAAAAGACTGTTTAACCTGAAACATAAACTTCAATGTAAAAAGACTGTTTAACCAAACTTCAATGTAAAAAGACTGTCTAACCTGAAACATAAACTTCACTGTAAAGAGACTGTCTGACCTGAAACATAAACTTCACTGTAAAGAGACTGTCTGACCTGAAACATAAACTTCTCTGTAAAGAGACTGTCTAACCTGAAACATAAACTTCACTGTAAAGAGACTGTCTGACCCGAAACATAAACTTCAATGTAAAGAGATAGTCTGTGTATGTCAATATAATATGCCTGTCTGTATATGTTAGTCTAATCTGAATCAGCCTATCTGTTAATGTCAGTCTAAACTACCTGGTTGTAAACACCAGTCTATCTGCCTGGCTGTATAAGTTATCTAATATATCCGTCTTTATGTCAGTTTAATCTATCTTCTCTATGTGTGTCAGTAAATCTGCTTGGCTGGTGTATTAGTTTGGATGATGACTATCCTCCTAGTCTAATCCATGCAGTGAAACAACATACTGTTTTAAAAAATAATTTCATCCTCTAACATTATATATTCATGGTGTATCTTTTCAAGTCATCAAAGTTACAATTAGCAGATCATAACACAAACTTGCATTTTAAGAAATAAAACATTAAATAGATGCTCATTTTAATTTTATATTCAAGGACTTGCTTTTGTACCCATTCGTTTTAGTCTTTACATACTCCTAAGGAATATGTGATGGTCATCATATCCTTCTGTAGAAAAACTCCATGAAATGTCGATTAAATCTTCAAATCATATTTACGCACTTTTCTTACATGAGATATAAAGATTATTATCATACCTCATCAACTACATGCTTATTGCATGCTAATATTAGTCATTTACAATCATACAACCTCAATTAGCATCAGAAACATCACAAAGCAAGAAGAATTCAATAGCTGATGTAAGATCATGGAAAAGATTAAACAAACAACAGTTCAGTAATGAAAAAGATGTCAGATGAACCCAAATTCATTCTAATTTAAAGAATTTTACAATTTTTAAAGTTAATTTGTAAATATCAGAATCAGTTAAACACAGACAAGAACATTAAGTGGAATGTAATTTTTGAATATTTGTGATGACATAGTTAAAAATATGGAATCCTGAATAATGACAATATATTGTTGTAAAATAAAATTTAGAGTATGAATTTATAGATTTGTATAATAAAATGTATGACAGTCTTTTATGTAGAATTAATGGCTTAAAAATTATAAGACAACTTAAAAGTAGACTAAGGACTAAAGCAGTTAATGTGACCGACCTGTTTCAAATAGTCAAGGGATAGCACTCTGCCACCACACCTGTTCTGTGTATTTTCCAGACATATAACTTTTGTACATGGAAGATGAGGGTCGTTGGGGGCACGAATTTTCTTTTTGATATCCAAAACATCAAGTGTGCCATCAGGTTTGTTAGCCACTGTCCTTGTGTGTACTCCTGCCACCTGTTCAAGTGATTAATGCTAGGTTGAAAAAATATCATCAAACTCCATATAAATATATATGAAACACACATAAATGTTCTGCTACACATAAATACTGTATTATTCCATCCCCACCTAGAAATATGACTCAAGCAAACAAAATAAGGTAGTCAGACTGTTTGTTATTTGTCAGAGTAACACAAGACAATATTAAACAGACTGAAAGACAGATTATAAGACACTATACTAAATGCAATTACTGATGATCTTAAGACATTCTATTTAGAAACTATATTAAATGTTGGGAGACATTTTTTTTCTCATCAAAATAATTAATAAGTCATTACATATGCTTTTTAAATAAACTGAATGTTTGATAAGAATATAAAGGGTTATGATTACAATTTCAACATAACGTTTATTATAATAGTGATCAGAAAATCATTTCTTAAGATCCTGGTCTTCTTTATTTTCACAATCAAAATTTGCAAAATTTACAACGGAGATGAAGAACAAAGCTGTGAATGCAGGTACTTTCTAAAAGCAGAATAATTTACTCTCTTGAAATCAATCAATAGATTATCTGATCATTAGCTATATTATTAAAATTTTGAACCAAAGAGAAAATAAAAGATATTAAAATGTTTATATAGTTTTGTTCTAGCAAAAATATGGTTTCTTACATACTGCAGCAATTCCTCCAACTTCATACAGATGCATGTGTGACTGATCGCCCAAAATTATTTCTTGAAATCGACCTTGACAATGTGATAATGCTGCAAAACAAGCATTTTAATAAATTACAGTATCTGTTGATTCTACCTAATCAAAAATATACAGAAAAGAAAGTTAGGCTAGTTAACAATAGTTGAATGGAGATAATACAACTTCATAATTATCACTCAGATAGAAAAATGTCATTTCATCTACACTGCACATGTGGAAAGATAACATTCAGATACCATATTTTTTCTTCTGTGCAAACTGGACTTCCACTCAAGCGATACGACATATAAAGATTATTAATACTTGATGTAGGCCTATTTTTGTTACCATGGTAACAGTTACAGTTCACCTGAGAAGAAAAAATATCTCTATTATCAACCAGATCAGATTAGGATATATCAGAATTGAGTGCAATGAATTAAAAAGAAAATGGACAGCAATAGATTAATAACATAAGAAAGGTAAATTAACAACAATAAATATTCTTTTCAGATAATCTGTTATTTTAAAATATTGTTTTGAGGCAACAATGCCTTTAAGAACTATTAAAAATTTCCATTAACATCATCATTGGTTACCTTTCATATAATTACCATAAAACTAGAAAGCAAAACTATAAATTAAAGCAGTTTTAAAATAGAAACACATCTTTGAGAAAATGAATAACTTTTGTGATAGGTTCACAAATGAAGAAACTACAGAAGAAGAAAATAAATATGAAAAGGACTTTTTTTTACTTTTTATGGTACAAAGTATTTACCAAGGTTCTTTAGTATGCACCATAAATGTCAATGTAAATGCTTGAATTTAGGTAATATTTCCCATTGCTTACAATGGCTCTGATTTCATGTTAAATGTCAGATGCCATAATCCATATAAAGACTGAAAAAATATAACTATCCGAGAACTTTACTAAAAGTGAATGGGTTAAATGTCACATTTTGTTGTAGTTCACCATTATAGTATAGAATGTATCTTCAATATCAACTACATATTGTGCTATCTTCTTGTATTTTTAGTTGATTTAAGCCAAGCTCTCTCAAATCTTTTATCATTAGCTTCTAACTTGGCAAAGGCTACCTCTCTTTCAGTCTTTAGCCTTGTGTCACTTTCCACTCTTACACATTTATCTTTCCTTTCTTTTTTATTTCTAATTCTTTACTGTCACGTGCCTTTTTATTTCTAGTTCTCTTTCTTTCGCATAGCTTATAGTATGCTCTATAGCTTTGCATCTCAAAAGACCCAAATCACTTGCTTCTTATTTCCTGGCCTGTATCTACCTCTTTCTATTTCCTTCAAAATCTTCCATTTTTCAAGAATTGCAAAGAGTCTATCATGGTCATGTGACTAGCTGATTGGTGAGCTACCTGATTTACAAAAATATCGACACAGTCACACTCTCAGCAATTAGTATAACACTTAATCTAGTTACTTAATATAAACAACAGAATAAACAATACAATTTCTACACATCAATATTAGAAACGCTGACATTAAATAAGTAATATAATATTATTTTTAAAATAGGGACAGACAACTCTCACATCCTATACAATTGTATTGTGTCTATATCATTTCAAGTTGGCAGTAAGAATGACACCATACATTCTTAACAGTAAGAATGCAACATCCACACATATTTTACAGTAAGAATGCAACACGTTTGACAATACGAATGCAATGCACATACATATGTTTGACAGTAAGAAAGCAACACACATACATATGTTTGACAATAAGAATGCAGCAAACATTTTGACAGTAGGTATACAACACATTTGATGGTAAGAAAGCAACACATATTTGACAGTAAAGCAATACCTACTTAACATTAAGAATGAAACATACAGTAAGAATGCAACACAAATGTTTGACACAATGTTCCCCAAAGCTCCTGACCTTAGTATTTCAATATTTCTGCAATGAATATGCACACAATGCAAATATTTCGCATACTGTTTCCCATGGTTTCTGCCCATACTGTGTCCATATTTCTGCAATAATAATGCAACACACTAACTTGAGACAATGTTCCCCATGGTTCCTGTAGGCAGTAAAAGTGCTGATTCTTTTCCCAAAAGAGCAGCACATGTTTCCTGGAGTTCTGAAATGTTGTAAATAAGAGGAATCAGCTTTTGATCATAAAGTCTACAGCAACTCATCTCTATTAGAGTACTGAGAAAAGGACGGACTGAAACATTTTTGTCTTATGAACATCCTCTGGAAATAGGATCCATTCCTCTCTGACATTTTTGTTTGTTGTTGCAGCCAAATCTAATACACATAGTACATATTAAGTTATAATGACTTTTATGTTTCATTTCATTATTTTTTCTTAAATAGGCTGTACCTACAGATAAATTAAAATATACAGTAGAAACATGAAAATAGTACATTTCAATATTGTGGACATAAGCTTTAATGAGTAAAATTTTTATTTTGTCTTAAGAATGTTAGCTAAAAATTATTTTTAACAAAATTTGTTTACAATGACAACTTTTATATATGTATGTATATTACATAATCACACACATATTCACTAATCACACACACACACACACACACACACACACACACACACACATGTATATATGTCTCTATATGGTAATAACTGGTTCCAAGAATAATTAAAATAATGTTTATGTGTTATATTATTTAGTAAACCTAGACGAGCAAACTAAAGTATAAGTACTTTATTTATATTGCAGGTAATCTGTGAACATTGACAAATAATTTTCTTTTTCAAAAATTCTTACTCTCATAGACCTACTTACATTTCAAAGGTGCCTACTGATCACAAACACCTACACCTACATGTATTTAATGGATTTTAGGTTTGAGGTTGCATGCACCTCTAATTATTAATGACTGAAATGGGAGCTGTCAAAAATGAGATTCATTTGTTGAGAAACTAAAAATATGTATAGTATTATATTATATGTAAAATGTATGGAAAGAAGATATTTTTCTTTAGAAATTAATGAAAACACCACCATCTATTTTTATGAAAAATCAACAAACTATTGACAGTTGGGTCCTCGCCATACACATCATCACCAAGTTTTGCCTCAAACATAGATTGCTTCATGGAATGAGTAGGCAAAGTAAATGTGTCACTGCGCAGATTAATGACATGAATGTCATTTTGGTTATTTGTCTGTGCCGATCCATGGTAACTAAGTACTCTGCTCTGAACAACTGCCCGAGATTGATTTTTTAAAACGGTGATCACTTTGGTTACTGTCAACCTGGAAAAAAAAACAAAAATAATACTGAATATATTTGCTCTGTAACATTTCGTGGCAAGATAAATTTTCTAAAAGAGCTAACCATCATTCAGAAATTAAAGATTTTGTATTTTTCATGACAATAATTAACTTACATTTAATAAGCAGATAAAAAAATGTTTGTGGTTTGCATATAAGTATGTATGTGTGTTTGTGCATATGTGAATAAGTTGGTGCATTTTTGAATAAACATCAGAAGCTAACAACTATGAAATGAATGATTTCCCTTATAATCTGACATAAATGATGTCAGCAACATTTGGGCCATAATTACAGTTCTTTAGGTGATCTCTGACTAGCATTTTTAGTGGTAAGATTTATGAGATACATCTTTGGAATTCCTTATTTACAAATGAGGCCAAACATGTTATTCCAATGCAACAAAAGAAATAGAAAAAAAAATATTAGAAAAAAAAAGTCAATATACATTATATTATTGCCAGTCTGATTTTATCAATGATGTTTGATCCTTGTTGTTCCATGTCAAGTTAAAATTAAGTTTCCCAGATATTCATGTGTTTAAAGACACCAGATTTGCCTCAGAGGTCATCTCTAAAGTATGAACTAAGTCTATGTGATTTTTCTATAGGACCAAATGGTTCTAGTTATATAGATAATGAAGATTATTATTATTAATATTATTATTAATGAAGAATTTAATTACTCATTTCATATCTCATTAACTTCTGAACATATGTAACATTATAATATACATGTAGCAGAAAATATGGTACAATATATAACATCATAAGCTTTTGTGATATCGGTCTTAAAGTCACATTGGTTAAGTTTAGAGGAATTATAAACTGATAACTGTTTTTTATACAATGTTCAAGTTAGGTGTTTCAGTCATATCAAATGAACCTGTTCAATATAAAATATTTGCTGATTTCTAAATGTTGAAACATTGTAATCAAGCAATTAATGCTACTATCTACTAAGAAGTGCTGTGGCTAGTGTTCCATGACCATTTCATGAAGAACAAAAGAACAGTAAAGAAAGTTTACTATAATCCTTTTTTATGCTTCATTGCTTTTTAATAAAAAAAAACCCCACACACTTATACCATTAAATGGATTATTTATTTGAATTGAAAGGATGACAATCAAAGTAGAGACTAACTTATATTTCAATGTTTCGATATTAGTTCAAATAAAAATTATTTATTTTATAGGTGTGCACTGTAGACCCTTTATATTTTGCGTTTAGAGTAATTTCTTAGAGATTTTTCCTCCTGTTTATATTTCTAAAAAGCTCAAAAGCATGACTGACAATCATGGCATGCACACATATTTTAAATCATTATTATAACACAAATGCATACACACACACACACACATGCAAATGACAGATACGCTCAAATCATATCAGTTACAGTAAATGCACCAAATGAAGTTTTGAAAAGATTATTCCACAGCAATATACTGTTAGAAGTTATATTAGTTTAGAGAATGTTTAACATATTATATGAGTAAATTCAAATGATTTAAAACAACAAAATATGGACACATGATGATTCGATATTTACGTATACAGTATCACTCACATTGTTATAAAACTGTCTGCTCTACTTTCGTGCAAACACAACCCTTGTTAGCATATTATTATTGCTATACAGAGTCGTCGGTCATTGCGTAAACTCAGTTCTTTACGTTGTCGATAGTTTATGTAAAAGACGATGAAATCAGCAATATAGCAAACAAAGGTATAACTTATTTTTTTTAAATAAAAGATTATTATATGTACCAAATATATATACATGCTATTTTTTTTATTCCTTTCTTTTTATTTGTGAGTAACGGTAAAATTTCGGGGAACGGACGACGTCAACAAAATTTCACATCCAAAACAAAAAAGTAAAAAGCCAATTAGTCCCCACTTTAATAATATTGTATTGTTTAAATATAAAGACTTTGTTGTGATAGACCTATTTCATTTTTAAATGAATAACTTATTATAAATATTATGCATATTTAAACAATTTATTCTACTGATCTGTTAGCATTATCTACCCTTACAAGAGGCTGAAGAGCCTGCGATCAAAACTCAATCGATAGTCAATATACAGTATATTATTACGTTAACATTATTAGTAATAATCTAATACATTTTCGAATAAAGATTCGCAAACTTCACAGCCAGTATAATGAAACGAATTGTCACTTTTTAGTAAGATGACTGCTGATGTTGGTAAATACTAACTATGCTAAGTTTTATATCAATTGACTATTGTGTTAAAGATTTTCGTTTTAGTACACATTTCTGTTGTTATATGTGTTTATTATAAATTGTGATGAGTAATTGTATGGCAGGAAAAATGTTATTTGACAAGCATAAAAAATAGTTTTGATTGATATAATTTGATATAGTATTCAATTAACATATTATTAATTTAGAATTATTAGTCAATAAAAAAAAAAATGCTTATAATTTACATTCTAAATACAATCAAACGTGTACATTATAATTTATATTTTAAATACAATAAGGATAAAATGTCCAAACTATGAATAACATCATAATTTAACACTAAAGACAGGAAAAACTAGTAAGCCCAAAGACATCCATAATTAATATAATATTTAATAATAATAAAATTCAAATAAAAATCAGCTACAACATAAAGGAAACCACAAAAAATAAAGTTTAATAAAATAATAAAGATCAAATTGCTGTTGTAAGAAATATAAATCAATAAAAACTTGTTCTCTAATTTATAAATATAACTTTATAAGGTATATGAAGCATTAATATTTTTTTTAAAAGATGTGAAACTGTTAAATTGATGATTTCCAAATTTATAAATAGAAATAATAATTTGTTTGATACAAAAGTATCTATACAGTTTGGTATATTATTGTTGATGGAAAAATTCTCTCCAAATCAATATAATTTTCAATATTTCTCCAAAACACATAGTTACTCTATCTACCAGCAGATTAAAATCCACATTCATTATCACAGTTTTAATTCTAAAATTCACAGCAATGCACCTTTTTAGAAAAAATATAACATATTATGTATTATGTTTCTTATTTAAAATATGGCTACATCAGTACATGCAGATTAGATGGCACTTCTGAGAAGAAGCATGCTCCTATACAAGCTGCAAAATTTGTCTTTGAGATCAGTGACATTCTTGTTGGTGTTTGTGGTAATTTTGACCAATGAATATCTTGTTTACTGGGTGCAAAGCTGGCGCTGGCCATCACTACCTGATGTTAGTAGGTGAGTTTTGTTTGATTAATTTTTGTCCTTTATTTTGGAACTTTATTAAATACACGTGTCAGATTTCCACAATATTTATGAATATATTTGTTTATTTTTAAATATGTCTGTTCAAATATTCTTCATTATATAAATAATATATTGCATATTATAAAACTTTTTGTAAGATATAATTATATAGATCCATTATATCTTGAATTTTGAAGTTACCTATTATGGTGCTGATATATATATATATATTGTGTGTGTGTGTGCGTGTGTGTACCCGAGTCTGATGAAAATTTCAGGTTTATGTAGATTATAAATTACTTAAAATTTTTACATTATATCAGTTAATTATTTATATTAATTACCTTTAGTATTTTTAACAAGTGTTCATTAATTGTAACTTTCTCATTATATTTGTTCACTTCTTTTAAATTGTATTTATATTATATTTTTTCATAATTTTTCATTTTTGCTTTTAATTTTATATGCAATTGTTTATCAGTTATCTCCTCTGTTCAATTCAATAGAGATCCAAGCAGAGAAGTGGTGATTTTGCTTGCTTCTGACCCACAGCTTATAGGTATACAGGATGAGCATCGGTTCCCCATTGGGACAATTACCCGTTGGGATTCAGACAGGTTATTACCATCTTGTATTTTCTCAGACTGAGATAAATGATGTAGATGTTGATATTTGCATTGTTGAAAATTAGTAAGTGTTTAGACTTATTTCAGTCAGTGTTCACTATTCACTAGATAATTTGCAAAACCAATATTTTTTCTTATAAGTACCTTATATTTTTTCCTACTTTGTACCATAGGTCTGATGGGTTTGTTTAATGATATCGTTATCATCACTATTTTGCATTTTGAAAGTATATTTTAATTCTATGGTAATTTCATATTAAATTGTCATGTTGGAATTATTATGAATACTGTATTTCTTCTGTTTTGAAAGTACTGAGCCTAATTTATTTTTTGTATATTGCTAAACCTGTACAAGTAGCTATTTTTAACTGTTGAACTATTTGCTATATGTAACTATGCTCTCTTACATTATTTTTCTTGTTGAATACAATTATTGTTGATACATAGACCACTCATGTTAGTGTGACTCATTTACATGTTATATGTTCTCATCTGTCACCTGTATTTACTTACTGGGGGGCTTGAGCTATCTTCTAGAACTTTCTATTCTAGATTATCTATCATCCATCTTTCTGACACTTGTGGCCAGCCAGAAGATGTGTTTTGGAGATTAGCCTAAGGTTGAGGGTGGCCTGAGTGGTGGAGAATTAACATCTTGCCCATCTCCAAGCAAAACATGACAACTGGATAGGGGACAATATAGTTTTTTTTCTTTACTGAAATTAGCATTTCAAAGGGTGGTTACTCATATCCTTTCATTTACATTCTTTTGATGAAAATTTGTTATGGAAACTGAAATAGACTCTTTCCAACAAGCATTTGCATTACTATTTGCAAAGGAGGAGTTAACCCAGAGTGCACACTTTATAGAAGATCTATAACAGGAGGGTTGATTGGGGGATTATGTTAAAGGGATTAATGGGCATGACACTAAAAGTTTTCTGACTGGTGACACACATACACATGTACAAACATGCAAATATAGCATAAGTTAAAATTAGAAACAAACTGTACATTGTTAGTTTTTATGATTTATTTGATTAATAAATTGTATCCTTTTATTTTTAGGTATCTGCTCAAGACATTTTCACTTGCCTACAACTATGTACAGCCTGATATTGTGATATTTTTGGGTGACCTGATGGACGAGGGCAGTAAAGCATCTGCTTCTGAATACAAAAGTTATCTTCATCGATTCCAGCATATATTTTATCCTATGAAGAATTCAAAGGTGACTGATGTGAATTTATATGAACTGACAAATTGGCATAAATTTAATGCATCTATTTTACAGTAGATACTTGACTTTGATAATCTAAGAGATCTTAAATAATCTGTTTTATGATAACTTTTTCTGCATGCACTTCAGTTCTTTCACTTCCTGGGATTATTTTGTATTGCCTAATGATGGAATCCTCATGTTACATAAGGGTCACATTCCTAGATGCTTTGTATAAGTTAATATTTACACAAGATGAATTTAATTAGATTTTACATGTATACCTGCAGTACATAGTTTGACCTAGGCATATAGTGATATATCACAGTGTTATCCAGACTTTGCCTGCTTTTATTTCACTGAACTATGTCCAGCTTCAGTTCAAACATAATCACTTTGTTGTACCATCATCTTTACTTCTGCATTTGTTCCTCATGCTTGCGGCAGTTAAGGCTTTGATGTTGCAGAAAAACTTAAAAGTATAAGTAGTTGTGAAAGTTACAACCAGGTGCCAATAACTTGTGAAGTAAAAGGATGGGACAAATAACATTTCATGTCGGCATGCTTGTTGATGTATGTTAACAAGTAGCAACCATAATTTCAATCGAACATTTATGTAAATTTATGAATTTATGTTAGTCAAGTAATATGTAATTCAAGGATATCCATTCACTAAGAATGTCTAACAATAAATGCCATTAGTGAAGAAAATATTATATTCCAAGTAGAAAATAATCTTGGATCATTGATCTTTTTTTAAATTTCTCTTAGAGCTTTGGTATTTCTTTCTTCATTGTATTGTGGATTATTAATTTTTACAAGACTTCTTTTAGAGTTTGCTCTTTCTTCCTACAATATACTAGGCAATTAATTCAAAATAAATCTTTTCTTATGTCTATATCTGCCTACTTTTACTGTTTTTATTGGTTTTATTAATTTATTGGTTTTATGCATTAATAAAAGTGATGTTATGATGTTACAGAATGCAAAAGTTTAGTATTGTCTGATTTGTTTGTTTTGTTGTTTTTTTATTAATTTTACATGTACTCTTTTTTCATATTAAAAAGATATATTATTTCTAGTAAGACTATTAATCTGGCATTTTGGATCACAATGAATTGCATATTTTTGCACTTTGAAATATGTAGCACCTTGCCTCATTAGCCAGCAGAGTTAAACATAATATTTCAAATTAAATTATTAAAAATTTCTACGTACAATAGGAGATGTATTGTAGTAACTTAAATTTACATACAGCAGTCCCTCTATTAGCAAGTAGTCAATTTACAAGATTTTGAGTTACCTTTTGTAAGAACTTTCATTCTTTGAATTAGCACAAATTCTATTAATGATAGCCTAACAAGTTTTGCATCTTAATGGAAGGGCCACTTAAAAAAAATCTGTAAGCATTTTTTTATCATTGTCACCATCCCCTTTCGGCTATTAGGGCAATAACAAATATAAAGTAATTTTTCATTAATTCTTTTATTAATTTCTTTTGGTACTTATGTATGACATATGCAAACCACTTAGTTAATAAAAATTATTATTAATAATTAATCTTTCATAACTAATCTCAAGTGGTGAGAATATTAATTGTATTTTATTAATGATCCTCCAACAGACACCACTCGTCTCTCACTTGGTAGATATTTTGGCATTATAAATGTTTTCTCAATTCCACAACATAAAACATTTACAGCACATAAGGTTTCCTTGAGTGGAAAAACTTCTTACTAAAGGAGAAGACAAATCTATCTTTAATCTATTTTTAGCGAGCCCCATCCATCCACTTTCTTCTCCAACATAAGATTATCAATATCAATATGCATAAGAAGGTCAATAAATTGAAAAGTAGTATTTCAGAGTCAAAGGGGTGAAAACACTACCTGCAGATGACACTGACATGAATATTTTCGTCATTATCAGTACAAAAAGGATAGTGATAGACTTTGACAAGATTCTTTTAAACTCATTTAAAATACTCTTAAAAGCTACTGACAAGGTCAAAAATGAAATTACTGCATTCTTTATGTACTTCTGCTGAAAATGAGTGACCCCGGAATTGAGCTTAAGAGAAAAGTATTCGACCACCATTCTCATAATCACCTAAGAAGGGGTCATTGAAGTTTTATGTACATTTAATAGGTTATAATAATAGAAATACTTTTCTAACATTGTTAGATATTGAGGACGCCAGCTGATAAATATTTAAATCCTTTTTATATTTTGTTAGGTTTTGTATGTGCCTGGTGATAATGATATAGGAGGGGAAGGAGGAGATTTAAGAACTCAGCACAAAATCAGCCGTTTTGAGGAAAATTTTGAAAATCTGACAGGTGTTGTAAATGTGCACTTCATAGACTTTATTAAGGTTGGTATCATTAATGTTTCCTATAACTATTTTGTAAACAAAAGCTGCATTCTTTCCCTATGACTGCAAGTGACAAATTATATTTCATTATAATAGGCCACCCATTATCTGTGCACACATGAAAAGGTTGGATCGAGAAGGATAGTTTTGAAGTTTGCATGTGTCTGCTCATGGACGTTAGGGAGGTGAGATCATATGTATATATGCATGTAACTTAAATAAATTATATTACAAGTGAATGTGCTTTGTTATCAGCTAATTTTCCTTTCTTTACTGGAGTTAGGCAAAACAAAATGACTTTCACCTGCTCTCTTTCCTTTGCTGTTGTTTTTATGCTGAACTTGTGCATATTAGTAGAAGTAATCAGGTTCATATGCAAAGGTGTGGCTCTTGACATACAGCCTGATTGATACCAGACACACAGACTGCTTTTAACTATTAATATGAAGACATGCCTTGTCACTTCATTGCTAAGAAATAACATAATCATCATTCATATGTTTTTATTTTATTTTTAAATTAACAGAAAACTCATCAATTTGGATAAAGATTATTTGAATTGACATGTTGAATAGCTGTGATGTTGAAATAAATAATCTTATAAATTGTAACACTTTTGTTAAGGTTTTAGTCCATAATTAAAGTATTTCGAACTAAGACTGCTGCTATAACTTATAATAATAAATACTTTTAATATTTTAATTTCAGAAATAAGGTTTTATAGGATGCTGGCTGTATTAGGAGATAGGTCTGTATGTATCTTTTAAAAACAAATAATTCAATGTATACTCTATAATGTGGGTGTTCCAGTGCTATTTGTTGGAATTGGATTTTGGATCTTTGAAGGAATTTTTAATATTTTCTAATTAAATTGTTTGGACAGCTTGACTTGCGAGCATACTCAGATTCTCCAGTGGAAAAGAAACAAATTGCAGCACAGATGACACGGCAGATGGTGGCTCCCATTCGCATTATTTTGAATCATGAGTCTGTCATTTATAAAATGGAGACACTGGTATATCCAGTAAGTTCAGTGTTTAAGAAATCTCTATATTGACCTTAATTGATTCATAAATTATACCTGATAAAAAATGAAACTAACTGATACATGTGGAAAGTAAAAATTCTCTTTGGTTGCTTTATGGTGTTTTTTTTTAAGGGAATTTCAAGTCATGCTAATGTTATTTTATTTTCAGAAACATTCTAAAAAGTATTTATTGGTGCATGCTGTTGGTGACTTTTACTGTATTATTAGTGATTCTATGGGTCAGTTTTGTGCTGTTGGTCATCTGTATGTCATTAATTGCTGTGTTCTGTTGGTCATCTGTATTTTAATAATTTCTGTGTGCTGTCGGTCATCTGTATGTTGTTGTTCACGTTTATTCTGTTACTAATAGCATGCTGTTTATCATTTGTCTTCCATTATACATGGCATCCATTTGTTCCCTGTTGGTTGTTGCTGATTGTCATAATTAAGAATAAACAAACTTTTTTTTTTCCAGATTTTAAAATTAGTACAACCAAGTCTGATTTTTTCTGGCCATTGGCACCATGTGAGTATGAGAAATGCGGCTATTTATCACTGAGTGTTGTATGTGAAGTATAGGTCTTCAATTATATAAATAACTTATATAGCTATATAATTCTGTAATCAGTATTAAAGTAAATATTATAAGAATTTTAAGAATAACTCAGTGCTTTTATATCAACTTTCCATAGAAACTCAAAATGGCTTTGCTAGGAGCAAAGATTAATAGAATGCTTTCCTGGAAAAAAGTGTGTTATGTTGATTAGATAAAATGTATTGTGAACAGTTTTGTATGGCTGCTTCTAGATTACAATAATTTTTGACATTATAAATTCTTCTGAGGCATGCCATATGGGGTGGAAATATAAGTTGGTTAGTGTGAAAACAGGAGTGGAGTGCAGTGTTCTTACACTTACACACCGTTCCTGGCTTTACCAGGAGGTTCATGTAGCACATGAAAGGCACACATTGTCTCTGAAACACATAATAAAATTCACACACATGGCACAATAAATACAGTGTATCAAAACAACGTCAAGTGACAACACACTAAATGTGAGCAGCCTAGTTCAAACATTTGTAGAAATAAAAGTCAACTCACATAGTACATCTCTACACAAGTATAACATATCGGTAGTAAAAATGCATGAAATATTTCTAAGTCCATTCTCTCTCAATCAGTCAGCTAACTCACCATCAAGCTAACAGCCACCTTTTAAAACTGGACTTTCTTTTCAAATTCAAAGTGATTAGACAGTAGATTTCTCTACGGCAAGTAAACATTTCAATCCCAGCCCATTGGCTGTCTCATTATCATAAATCATAATCATTGGATAATAAAAACTACTCACTAGTTTGCATTACATCAGCAAATCTAGAATATTCTTGCATTGAGCAATTACTTCAACTCAGACATTTTCAAAAATACCATCATAAGGAGTGCCCAAGGTCAGGTTACTCTGGCAATTTAAGAATTTATATAATAATTTAAATTTAAAATAGGGATAGGCAAATTTACTCTGCCACACTTTCCAAACTACAACAGTGATTTGAACTATATCTTTGCTGACTTAAACTTATAGTGCTGAGGGCAGATAACTTAAAAATTATATTTAAGTCATATTTTTTATTCTAATTATATTTTCCTGTCAGATTTTGTCTGTTATGTAAAAGCTTTGCTTCATTTGTTAAACTGTTCATAAATTTCTTTTCTTAATTTTAGAATAAAAGAACAATTTGCTTTAAATTAACTTACATAATATCCTTTTCTGCAGGCTGTTCACTTTGTTTGTGAAAAATGCCTTTCCAGCAATGAAGGGGGAGACAACTGGCATGTTGAGGATCGAAGCTTACAGCAACTGCAGAGCTTCTTTGAAACTGATTTCTCAAACCTTTTGGCGCTTAATGAAATTATGGTTCCCACCTGTAGCTATCGCATGGGGACAAAGAGTATTGGTTATGGAGTTGCAGTAATAAGTAAGTATGATTAAAGTTCGGCTTTTTTCACAGGGAGGCTTTTCATTATATCTAGTCTTGGCAAAGAAAGCTTTGGATGTGTTTGTTTTCTGTCTTCATTCAATGAGTGTTTGATTTATAGGTTTGTGTTACATTACATTGTATTTTATTACTCTCGTGAATTTTTGTTGTGAATATTTAAGTGATATTTATAATGTGTGACACTGTACAGTTGTTTAGTTAGTTCATGTGATATTTGTACTGTACATGGATTCTTTGTTTGACATTTTGACTGTTCATGTGATATTTTATCATGTATAGACTTCATTTGATCTTTTATTGACTGTTCATGTGATGTTTTATCATGTATTGATTTCATTTGGTCTTTTAGTGTCTGTCCATTTAATATTTTATCTTATATAGACTTCATTTGGTATTTTATTGATTGTTCATGTGATATTTTATCATGTATAGACTTATTTGGTATTTTAGTGAGTGCTCAATTGACATTTTATTTGTTCACTTCATTTGGTCTTTCAGAGACTGTTCATATGATAGTGTATCATTTATAGACTTCCATTTGACCTTTTAGTGATTGTTAATGTGATATTTTATCATGTATAGGCTTCATTTGGTATTTTAGCAACTGTCTATGTGATATTTTATCATGTAAAGGCTTCATTTGGTCTTTTAGCAACTGTCTATGTGATATTTTATCATGTAGAGGCTTCATTTGGCCTTTTATTGACTGTTCATGTGATGTATAAGTTTTCTGTGTATAGACCTATGAATTTTATACTGATTGTTCATTTGATATTTGTATTATGCATAGATTCTTAATATTGTTTTTTTAGTCTTAACTATTTGCATGATATTTGTACTGTGCATAGATTTTTCTTTTCTTTCTTCCATCCATCCAGTGATCATGTCATATTAGTATGTTTATTATTCACTTGTTTGCATCATATTTGACTGACAGCTGTTGAAAATTCAGTTAGGTGGTTTGTATATGTCTATGTGTATTATTAATGAAAATAAACTCTGCTGAATATCATTAGTTCTCTAATAAGACACACAAGAGAAAAGCTTGATGAAATAATTGTTGAAAGATCAAAGAATTTTATCTTTGAAAAGTATTTTTGTTTGGAAAACTCTCCACTAATGGTTTGCACCATTTACATTTGTTTTTCAGGGAAATCTGGATCAATGCAGTATGGCATCCTTTGGCTACCTGACCGCTACCTGCAACTCTTCTTCTATTTAGGTGCTCTGGTTGCACTTCCCTTTGTCATGTGTTTTCTCTACTTCTGCTGTTTCTTTCACAGATCATCTGACAGATGGCGTTCTTGGAATGATTGACATTGGGACAAAATTCTGTTTGTCGTGTATCTCTATCACAATATTATTAGTCATTGGAAGCAGTATTAGACTTCCTAGTGTATGAAAAATATGTTGAGTTCAGAAACGTATTTAAAATAACTAAGACTGTGTATGATTGTGATAACTATTTTTAAAAGATACTTACTGTTCAGTATAATCACATTCTGTTAGTTGTCTGCTAACAGCAATTGCATGGTAATATTTTCCATTCCATAATGACTGGCAGCACTCATTAGATAACTGGTACTGGGTATAACACGCACGTGCACACACACACACACACACACACACACACACACACACACAACACACACACATACAACACACACGCACACACACACACACACACACACACTATGGCTAACTCCATAAAAAAAAAAAGAGCCTATCTTCAGTAAATATAACAGGCTGCCAGAGAAAAACATTTTACCCTGTGGCATACAAAATGTACTCAAATTAGTTGGCTATGTGCATATTTACACTGGCTTGCAAAAAAACACTTTTTTCCATGAATATGTTTTATGCTACAATGATGTACATGTATTACTATACAATCAACACATACACCAAATTTAACTTGTATATGATTGTGTGTGTAATACTTAAAAAAATAGTTAATTTTAAATTTAACATATTTCACCAAAGAAAGTTTAAGAATTACTAGGACATTAGAATTAATTGGATATTTGTAATTATGAATGTATTCTTCTGGTTTCAAATTAAATACACTGTGGTGTGAGTGGTTAGAAATGCATTGAAAAATAATTAACTGCTGTACATTTAAAACCCTAAAGTGGCTGGCCACAAACCTCACCACACTTCAACATTTGTCAGTTGTTACAGAATATTTAATGTATAAAAGGTTAATCAATTATAAAAATGGCTATGAACCCCCAATTCCAGCATGAGGTAAGAAAACAATACCAACAGTTAAAAGGAAGAATGCAAAATACTTGTAACTTTAGGGTAGATTAAATTTATAGGAAACGAAGTAATATCAGCAGAAAAATTGGATCATATAATCAAAATGGCACAAGTATGTACTGATTGCTCAGTTTTGTGTGGTGTCCACACTGTCAGCAGAGATAGAGTTTTTAGTTATACTCCTTTAAATTTGCTGGGCTGGCCACCACTTAACACGGGGCGATGACTAGCAGATTCTCTCTTGGCATTTGAGTCCCTTTTGCATCTGTGAATCAGCTAGTGGCAGTTTTGGCCTGATCCTTTCTGATGGTGCAGATGTATGTAGTGCTTAGTGCACAGGATGCCAATTCTAAACATAGAATGACTTCTACCTGAATTTTGGCAGACACTAAAATAAAAAGGATGCACCAAAAAGAAAAACAAAACTCTGACGAACGAACTCGCTGGCATGCTGGCACAATAAGTTATGAAGAACACATTGATGAATGGGACCATGAATCCAACAAAGGCAAATACCACAGACAATGCACGATGAAATTGCATTGAACAAAGCCAATCTCCAACACTAGGTGAAAACCTAAGTGCCAAGTCCCTCTGCTGATGAGCAAAGACTTTTATCTCTCACTGAATAACGCAAAGATTGTAGTCATGTGGTTGAGTGTATGATGAATATCAATTTTAGGTGCCAAATTTAACTGTCACCAACCTGAAAAGGCTTTGGTACAGTTACAATTTTCGCTAGACTGAAGAACTTGATGGGTAAATTCCGAATTTCGGAAAACGGGGAATAAAACCCCGTGCGTGGGCCCAATGCATTGAAAAAAAGCCATATAATTCTGATACATCTTATACACATCCCACACATTCATACACTGGAGATAAAATGTTCCCCAAGACCTTTTATAAAAACTAACTTTTCTAAAAAGCAAGCACGAGAATCTTAACTTTTTCTATTGTCCTTGGTGCATTCACAGCCTAAGGTGCATCCACTAATATAGTCCCAACTAGAATTATATTTCAAAACTTAAGAAAGGCTAACCACAATCTCTATCTATTAATAACATTTATCTAACCCTAACATAAATAAATCAAATTAAAGTGCTGAAAGCACAAAATAAACATGCACGCACACAAACACACTGACAATGCATGTAACACACCACTTTCGCTCCATAATACATATACAAACATCACGCGAGGTCAAAGGGAGGCAAGAAAATAAATTTTCCTGATTACCCCCTTTGACCATGACATTTATCTTTGTTTTTCGAGTTTGCTCTTTTTTAAAATCTTAAATGGTTTTATGTTTGAACAAAATAAAATGTTATATCTTTCTCAATTTGAGCTTCAGACTTTACTTTTGTTTGTCAGAAATGTGCTCAAGCTTCATAAAGAAAATAAATTATTTATTATGTACAAGGCCCTCTAGATATTATGTTTGCTAAAAATATAACATTCTATTAGTATATTAAGAACCTATAGTAACTAATAAAAATTATTTTATAAATAATACCCATGCATGCATTTAATTTTTTTCCTTCTTTTGACTTGGGCTTTGATGCTATGCATGGATTTCATTTCTTTAGTCTTTGCTTTGATTGTAGTGAGACATGGCCGTGCCTATGATTTAAGTTCTACAGTCCACATTCAGTCTGTGTCTGTCACTTTAGATGAGAGTTAGTTTGTTTGGAATTACATTTATGATGAGAGCAAAGATGCTGGTCGCTATTATTGTTTTGAACAGGTACAGAGCTATCAAAGTTAACCTTGTGGCCTTCATATAATTATATCAACATGCCATTTTACAATCATAGGCTCTTGAAACACACACACACTGGTCAGGATTTGACCATTCCTACCCCTCCAATGCATGGTCTTAAATACCCAGAGTAAGGACTGGACTGCATGGTCAAAGATGTTACATGAAAAATGGGAGAATAGAAGATACTTTAGGATCACTAGAAGACTAGAGAGACTACAAAACAAAGGGGAGATTAGAAGTTCAAGACCATAGGAGACTAGATGGACTAAAATAACAAAGGAGAGACTAGAAATTCAAGGTCATACGAGACTAGAGGGATCACAACACAAAGGAGAGATTAGAAGTTCAGAGCCATAGACTAGAGAGACTACAACACAAAGGAGAGATTAGAAGTTCAAGGCCATAATTATGAGACTAGAGGAGAGATTAGAAATTCAGAACCATAGACTAGAGAGATTACAACACAAAAGGAGAGAGAAGTTCAAGGCTATAGACTAGAGAGACTACAACACAAAGTTGGTTGTGTGCAGACATCATTGTTCAACTGGTTTTTACCCCATTTCTAATTGTGACTCAAGAGGTGTCACTCAGAATAATCATCATCACTGTTCAGCATGGATTATAGCCATTTCTAATAGAGGCCATGACCACCTCACAAATTCTTCTGTCAGTTTTACATTGCCAACTATGTTTAGTTTTCCACTTACGGAAATATTATGTGATTGAAAATGTTTGTTTTTAATGTTGTGGAAAAGAGAAAACGTTTACAGCGCCCGCATATCTGCCAAGTGAGAGAGACGAGTGGTGTCTTCTGGAGAATTATTAATAACATGAATTAAGATTCTCATCACTTGTAACTAGTTGTGGATGATTAATAATAACATAATCATAACCAATATATTATTAAAACCTTCACTTTATGTTTCGGACGTTGGTGATGTAAGATATGTCTTTTATGGGATTCTCTTTGTTTTTTTAAGTCTGCTCCTTTGTGCTGTCTCTCTGTCAGTATGTGATAATCAGAATAATAACAAGACTGTATTTAGGCCTTTAGCTCTGCAATCGAAAACAAATATAATTTTACTGTATGAAAGAAAATGCCTAATTTTTCTACTACAATCGTCCCCAAAAGTCATATAGTCAGCTCATATTGTAGCGAATCAAGTTTACGAACGTCTCACTATAAAGATTTTTATCGCAAAAGCTATCCAAATGTTAGTATTTGGCGTATCTAAAAGAATAAGAATTTCCTGATTAACTACTGCAAACTACCAACAAAGTGATCTTCTCCACCTGAATGACTGACTGATTGATTGATTGATTCACGTCCACTTCCATAATTGATTGATTTTACACTTTAAGAAACTTAAGTTAGGAATATATATATATATACATGGTTGATAGAAATGCTTCTATTATTAGACTACAAAAGTTTGCTATGATTTGGAGCTACAATTGTTTCTACTTGTGAGTTGTGTATTCCCAGCTTTGTTTCTACTTGTGAGTTGTGTATTCCCAGCTTTGTTTCTACTTGTGAGTTGTGTATTCCCAGCTTTGTTTCTACTTGTGAGTTGTGTATTCCCAGCTTTGTTTCTACTTCTGAGTTGTGTATTCCCAGCTTTGTTTCTACTTGTGAGTTGTGTATTCCCAGCTTTGTTTCTACTTGTGAGTTGTGTATTCCCAGCTTTGTTTCTGCTTCTGAGTTGTGTATTCCCAGCTTTGTTTCTACTTCTGAGTTGTGTATTCCCAGCTTTGTTTCTGCTTCTGAGTTGTGTATTCCCAGCTTTGTTTCTACTTCTAATTTGTATATTCCTAGCTTTGCTTATAGTTCTAAGTTGTGTATTCCTAGTTTGTTTCTAGCTCTAAGTTGTGTATTCCTAGCTTTGTTCTTTGCTTTAAGTTGCGTATTCCTAGCTTTGTTTCTATTTCTAAGTTGTATATTCCTTGCTTTGTTTCTACTTCTAAGTTGTATATTGCTAGCTGTATATCTAGCTCTAAATTCTGTTTTCCCACTTCTACATTATTTCTATATCACTGAGACCGAATCTGTTGCCAAGACTCTGCTCGTTTTCAACAATTCTCCTGACAGTACAAACTAAGGGGGATATGATATACCTTTTCTAAGTGTTTAAATTTTAAAAGTATTTAGTAGGGAAGGAGGGTTTTCTAAACAAAGATCTGCTTCCGGGGGCTAAATAGTTTAGCTACGCCCCTGTTTTCTGGCCATTCGTTCAGTGGTGCGGATAAAATTTATCGCAAACACGATAAAATTAAAATATGTATTTTGTAATTTTTTTAATTTACAAAATCAACAATATAACATTTTAAAATGTTAATGTGAAAACCACACCTTACCCTAGAATATAACAGACTTAAATAAATAAATAAAATGCTCCTCAGCTTTGACCCTTAACATCCATATTTTAATGTCCATTCAGTATTTAACTTGCAATCACCCATACAGATAAATACTATAGCAAATTTATACATTTAGGAGATGAATCCAAATGTTGACATTTCAGCTTTAACACACACAAACACAAACACAGAGGGAGAGAAAGGGAGTCAATGGTTTTACCTGATAGTAACACCTCACTGCATTAAAAGGAAATTATTTTTAACAAAACGAAGGTGGGTTTTTTTTCTATTTTTAGCTCATGCACTCTATTATCTAGCTCATGCAGCCTTTAAGTAGGTGTGAAAAATGGCGGCAAAATGAGTATTAAAATTGACTGTTACATTTACTGGTTTATTTAATTATCACTCTTACGAAACAAACGTCAAGCCTGAACATCTAATGACGTCTTGTCTCCTTTGACGTAAAGTATTTTGATAAATTCTTTCTGTAGTTGCGGTTTGAAATACGCCAATACAATATACCAGCGGGATAACTAACCGTTGCGTGATGTAATTATTGTATGGGGGTTTTCTTCCCTCTTTTACTTCAGACCAACAATTGTTGAAGTATTTTAATAGTTTACCGGTTCGTTTGTTCTCGAATTTATTTTTAATGTTCTATGTTTTGTTTCTTTATTCCGCTTATTTTAAATCATGTTTGGATTTATTATTTTTAGTCCAGAAACCATTTTATCTCCAAGCGAAAAGACGTCTTTGCTTCAAATCAGGGACGAATGTAAGCACTTCCGGTCAGAATGAAAGTAGTGCAACAGCTTCTGCTTTGCATCATCTTGAACGGTATGTTGGTTTACGAACTCACTAACTCGTGCACTTGCGCGTCCATGTCCTGAACAGATCACAGGTTCTGCGCATGTCTGTAGACAGAGGTTGTCAGTGCTGTCGTCCATGCTTTTTGCCAACCAGTAACAAACAGGACGCATTGGTCTTTGACGTTAGATGGCGTTGTCTTCGCCAACCAAAACAAAAACCTGCCACATCCACTATAAGCTGTTGCCTATGGAGGTTTTGTAGTAGTACTTCCGGTTAGCGACACCACAAAGTACGTATTGAATTGGATTCCATGGTGCAAATCCATAGCCTACTAGGCCTAAGGCGTTGTATTGTTTAAATTTAATTATTTATCTCCCTTTATGATCGAGTAACGTTCTGTTTGTGCATTTTATGTTTCACAGTGGCCAGCAATTTGGTGGCGGTGAAATAAAGGTGCTAAATAGACGGTAGTGGGTTCAAGACTTGCTCTAATCAATGAAATTTCTCTCGATCAGTCAATATCATGCTCCTGTCCATGAATGTTGAGCATATATAGCGACCGCGAGTGTAAGAACTTACAGCTCTTTCGATAATTAGCGTAAATAAATATTATAATTATTATTATTTCTTTTCTACATATATGTGTTTGTGTGTGTGTGGTTGTTAAGTGAAAATGAAAGATATTATCGATTTGCATAGCCATAGATACTTTACATCCTCCGACAATTTGGAAAATCTAAAAATAATGTCACCCCTCCCCCTATCCATCTATTCCAGATTTCGACGTCACTTTATCTTATATAAGCGCACAACATTCTCTTATTTTGATTGGAGCCCTTGCTAACATGATGTGATTTTTTAATATCTCTCTTTGTGTCGAGTATTTTGATTTTGATTTTGATTTTGTCATGTTTTGTTACGGTATTTCTCGTTTGTCCTGTATTTAATCTCATGACGATAATGTCTTGCCAACCTAAAAATACCAAACCCACATGCTTTGAGAGATCGACATGGCATCGATGCACGATAAAGTTTAGGCATCCCTAATCAGTGATACTTCGAGGTTGGCAGACATATGCAAATTTAGGTATTACAAAGCAGTGATTCTTTTGTTCGTGGTTGGCAGACCCGTGAAAGCTTATATAGGCATCACAGATCAACGCACTCTTAGAAGCGGGTTGGCAAAGTTGGAAAACAGCAAATCTGTCTATATCTATGGAAGCTTGGGCAACCTGTAATCTGAAGGACTTAAAAGCAGATTTCTTGTTCATAGGCTGACCCAACAGTTTAAGTTTTGTGGGTGGGTTTGTAGGGGGGGGGGGGGTGTATTAAAGAATGAAAGAGACACAACGTTACTTATCAGGTATAATTTGTTGTGCACCCCAAGAAGTTTGCTTTATATAACCCCAAATGACGTCAAGTATATTACAACATATTTGACTCGATATTCGAGACTAATTAAATTCATAGTTTTGCAAACGTTTCCTCCTGCGAAATAGTTTATTAGCCTATCAGTTAAAGGAATAATATCATTTTTTCATCGCATGAAGTCACCTTTTTATCGCATGAAGTCACCTTTTTATCGCACGAAGTCACTTTTCTTCCCCTAGTAGAGGAAAGACTAATAATGTCAGATTTATATTTGTGACATGTTTATTTCGTCGCCCACTGTTGCAGAAGCAAGCACTAGAAGGCTAGTATGCTACATCAATATGTGGGCTCAGTACCGCCCTCTGCCGGCCAAATTCCTACCAGGCCGTGCCGACCCGTTTCTCTGCACGCACGTCATTTATGGACCTGCTGGTTTGAATGGAAGCAGCTTGCAGTCCACGGAAATGAAGTAAGATGAAGTACTGAAACAAATATTTGCCAAAAGCAGCTCTGCATTGCCGATCGCTTTAATGCGATATGATATTGTACACTGACAGATATGCATTTTAGACGCAATGATACTGACAGACATGCATGTAGACACAAACTGACAAACACGCTTACAGACACGATCACACTGACAAACATGCACACAGACACGATCACACAGACAAAAATGCATATAGACACAATCAAACTGACAAACACGCTTACATACATGATCACACTGACAAACATGCACACTGGCTGCAAATCGCATTTCTAACTCACTGATCAGCGCATGTATAGAAACATTGACTGGTTTGCACTATACTTCGTTTCTACCTTGAGGTCGCGCTGACAATTGCCCAAGCAGATATATTGTTTTGCAGATATCCTGACAAATGCTGCAGAAAAGTTCTCTCTCAGAAATGCGAGACACACGCACATGCAATAACCCGTATCTTGCAGGCACACAGGGAACTGCACACACAGTGAGACACCCTGCATAACAGTTGTGTATAAACTATGTCATACTTGCCTGACACAAGCCTAGTGACAAATAAACAACACTGAAATACATTCAAAGCATTGTGAACCTTTCCAGCAAACTATCTCACAGCTAAAAAAAATAACCTCCAAATAACGGTACATGCAGCATGTCGCATTGTCACTTGCTTCCTGTTGAAATCGTGGAAATAACTTCCCAAACCTTGAATATGTAAAATTGCCCCTTCTCCCCCTCCCCCCCCCCCATTTTTGTTTGTTTCGATTTATCTGCCAGGTTTAAAGAACTGCAAAAACTGAGACGCAGTAATCCTCGGCTGAAGGTGATGCTGTCTGTTGGAGGGTGGGACGTGGGATCAGTTCCTTTCTCGAATTTGGTCAAAACTCTGCCAAACATCAGAAAGTTTGCAGAGAACTCGGCTCGATTTTTAAGAGAGAATGGTTTTGATGGTCTTGACGTTGACTGGCGATTTCCAACGGACCGTGGCAGCCCTAGTGAAGACGGCGAGAAATATACAATGCTTTTAAAGATAAGTTGAAAGTTATTATTTACAGTAAGTTTTTTATGTTCTTTCTAAGCCTGATGTGCTTACAATAGAACAGATTATGACCGCTCTTCATATTTTTTGTGTTGTTGCTATTGCTATTACGAATTGAAATTGTGGCGGTGGTGGTGACGATGATGATGGTGGTGGTGAATGATGGTGATGGCGGTGATGACGATGATGATGATGGAGGTGATGATGATAATGATGGAGGTGATGGTGACGTTGTCTGATAATGTGTTGCGAATGCGATGAAGAGGCAAAAGGGTCGTGTACTAACACTGGTCAGTTGTCAGTCGCTTTCGGTCACGTAATGAACACGTTCGTTTAAATAACAATAAATACGTTTATCATTTAAATAATGAATAAACGTATAAATATTTTTTAAAGTAGCCCTATGTATCATTTGAAATTTCCAAGTATTGGCAACACCATTCAGAGAGAGAAGTGGGTTTGTGGGATTAAAATAAACTCTACTACTAAGCATGATCGACCAAGTAGGAATTGAATCCTATCGGCCTGATGTGAGGCAAATATTTCTCATCTCCCATTTGTGTCTTTAAATTTTCTCATTCATACACAATATTATGTTTGGGGAATTTGTTGTTCTTTTTCTTTTGTGTGTGTGTAGGTGTGTGTGTGTGTGTGTGTGTGTGTGTGTGTGTGTGTGTGTGTGTGTGTGTGTGTGTGTGTGTGTGTGTGTGTGTGTGTGTGTGTGTGTGTGTGTGTGTTTTGTCAGAATATGCATCCATATTTGTTGACTTAGGTATTTTTTTCTTTTTGATGATATTATCTAATGATATGTTTTGAAGGGGGATGAACTCATAAGTATCCAAACTACACACGCACACACACACACACACACACACACACACGGCGCGCGCGGTATCAACACTTATGAGGAGTGCTTCTGGCATGGGACTCATTTGAGCATACACATGATAGACAATGAAGTACAAAAATATACAGCGTTTATTCTAAATCAATCAATTTATTAAACTCGTGTCTAGACCAGCTGAATGAAGTTGGTATTAAGTGGATATTTTAATCAGGCGATAGCTTGTTGTGCTAAACAGAAAAATCCTAATCATTTTGTTGTTGTATGTAGTAATCAGAATTCTTACATAATTTGCTAATGTAATGTATTAGACAGAATTCTTAATCAGTCAGACAATGCATATATCAAACAGGATATTCGGTTCCTGTTTGAAGAGGAAGCAACAGCCTCAGGACTGGAGCGTCTTTTATTGTCTGCGGTTGTGTCTGGCACTAAGACTACCATTGATTATGCATACGATGTCAAGACAATCACTACGTAATGGCAAACTGCTTTTACAGATTAGAGATTGAGAGTATATTCTTATTTTTATATTGTATAAAGATAAACTTTCTTACTGTTCAGTTCAACTTTAAAATTAAAATGCATCTTTGTTCAAGATTGTCTGACAAACGGAAGGCTATCGTCCATTAGAACTCGAGACATATCGTCCACTAGAACTCAAAGTCTATTGTCCACTAGAACTTGAAGTCTATCGTTATTACAACTTGAGACCTATCATCCACTAGAACTTGAGGCCTATCATCCATTAGAACTTGATACTATTATCCATTGGAACTTGAGATCTATTGTCCTCTAGAATTGAGGCCTATAGTACATTAGAACTTGAGGCCTAATGTCCTATAGAACTTGAGGCCTATAGTCAATTAGAACTTCAGGCCTATATTGTCCATTAGAACGTAAGGCCTATTGTCCACTAGAACTTATATAGTCCATTAAAACTTGAGGCCTGTCCACTAGAGGTTGAGGTCTATCGTTTAATAGAACTTGAGGCCTGTCCACTAGAAGTTGAGGTCTATCGTTTATTAGAACTTGAAGCCTATTGACTTCTAAAGTGTGGAATTTTTCATCGACCTACATTCTTTTCTTACAACACTTCTCAATGGGAATTGCATTGTTAATGCATTATTATTTTTGTCATAAAGTGCAGTATTCATTCAGTCTGTTTGTTATAGCAAAGCAAATTTGTTTGAAAAAAATACTTAGAAACCGATCAACAGTCATGACTCTTGTAACCGATAGCATTAATGTCTAATGCGTGGTGATATGTATATTACCGTAATCAACAGCTTCCTTTTATTCATCTGTTTGGTGCCTCTGTTCAACTCGCACATTTTAAATCTGTTAGTGTATAGGACCATTAGCTGCACTCTTACATATGTAACTTTTTATACAACGTCATTAAGTGCACTCTTACATCTGTAACTACTTATATAGCGTCATTAGCTGCACTCTTATATCTGTATGTCATCAATTGCATTCATACATCTGTTATATGACCATCAACACATATGTAACTTTTTATACAACGTCATTAAGTGCACTCTTACATTGTATGTAAATATCTGTATGTCATCAATTGCATTCATACATCTGTTATATGACCATCAACACATATGCATTCTATATCTAAAGAGTAGGTCTACCAACTCCTGTTGCATTTGTTTGCAACATCGACAACTCACCTTAATTTTTTAAATCTGCCTTCTTGGAAGTGTTAAACTGCGTCACTAAACTTACTCCTTGGGTTTTTTGTCCATGACTTACCTGTAGTTTTACACCGTGTGTAGATCCATTGCTCGCTAGCGCCTGACACCTCTGTGGAACAGCCGTAGATTTACGTGTGTAAGTGTCCTTTACTCAGTCATGTTTTTACAATGATATGTCCATTACTCTGTCATTGTTTTACAATGATGTATGTCCATTACTCTGTCATTGTTTTACAATGATGTATGTCCATTACTCAGTCATTGTTTTGCAATGATGTATGTCCGTTACTCTGTCATTGTTTTACAATGATGTATGTCCGTTACTCAGTCATTGTTTTGCAATGATGTATGTCCATTAATCAGTCATTGTTTTACAATGATATGTCCATTACTCTGTCATTGTTTTACAATGATGTATGTCCATTACTCAGTCATTGTTTTACAATGATGTATGTCCATTACTCAGTCATTGTTTTGCAATGATGTATGTCCATTAATCAGTCATTGTTTTACAATGATGTATGTCCATTACTCAGTCATTGTTTTACAATGATGTATGTCCATTACTCAGTCATTGTTTTGCAATGATGTATGTCCATTAATCAGTCATTGTTTTACAATGATGTATGTAAGAAATAAAAGAAAATATATATAAAGAAATCCAAGTACGTAAGGCACTGATGTATGTATATCTGAATACTGCAAAGAGAGTTAAACAGAAATAGATAAAGTAAAAATAACATCTCTTTTAAGGTTGCTAAATTAAAGCCTTGTGCACGGTATACGCATCATCCTTATCCCTGAACTATTACGTAATAGTAACTCATTAATCATTAGTTAGGTGTGACTTATCTTAGTACATGCCAATAGTAGCTCATTAATCATCTGTTAGGTGTGACTTACCTTAGTACATGCCAATAGTAATTCATTAATCATCTCTTAGGTGTGACTTACCTTAGTACATACCAATAGTAACTCATTAATCATTAATTTCGTGTGACTTACCTTAGTACATACCAATAGTAACTCATTAATCATTAGTTTCGTGTGACTTACCTTAGTACATGCCAATAGTAACTCATTAATCATTAGTTTCGTGTGACTTATCTTAGTACATGCCAATAGTAACTCATTAATCATTACTTCCGTGTGCCTGTACTGCTATAAGCCAAATAATAATTCATTGATAATCGGGTGTGTCTGTACTATTACATACCAATAGTAATTCATTAGTCAATAGTTTGTTTCACCCCACCCACAAATTACATGAAACAAACAAATTTATTATCAATAGTTACCAGTGTTCACCGAATGACTAAAACATTCCTTTGACTGAACTGTTACCAGTGTTCACCGAATGACTAAAACATTCCTTTGACTGAACTGTTACCAGTGTTCACCGAATGACTAAAACATTCCTTTGAATGAATTGTTTTCTGGATAGTATACATTAGTACGTGTACTCTTGATATCAAAATGACGTTGGGTGGGAGATAATAATCAAAGGAAACTTTGTTTTTGTCGTCTTGATCTAGATACACGGACTTCTTGAATGTCGGCTCCATTGAGTTGTCTGGTCACTGGAATGAAGGCACGAACCACCCCAACCCCTTGTTCCCGCTTTCACAAGCAGAGGGAAGTCCATATCAAAATCGTAATATGGTACAGCGTTCTGGATTCACATCGTTTTTCATTACAACATGCCATCGTTTAGCAGTAGTCGTCGCTATCATCGTCGTAGTAGTTGTTTTCATCGTTTTCCCTCTTTCTGTCAAATCAAGACTAAAACATAATCCGAAACATCAGAAACAGTATAATAAGAACCAATACTTTCCAACATGATAATCTTAACTACTGCTCTGGTACTATAACATTGCTTCCCCAGTATTACGACATTACAGCTCTAGTACTGCTACATTACTGCTCTATTACTATAACATTGCTTCCCCAGTATCACGACATTACAGCTCTAGCGCTGCTACTTTACAACTCTAGTGCTACTACATTTCAACGCTAGTAATGATACATTTTAGTTCTAGTATGATAATATAACAGTTTTAGTACTACTACATTACAGTTCCAGACGATATCATTAGAGCTCTAGTGTTGCAGGAAACTGTAAGTGGAGACTTGAATGTAAGAAAGAATGGCGTTAGAGATGAATAAACTGGAAAGTTGTTTTTTTTTTTTTACTAGGTCCTTTCTACTGATTTATAAACTGCTACGACCGTGGTAAATTTGAGAAGTCTCTACCCCCAGTGTGTAAGTGTAAGTATAAATTGCACTCTGATAATGTATGGTGGCAGTCTATGCTCTTCTACATAATAGAATTTTTAGTACAAGGAAATTGCTACATTGTTCTGTTTGAGGGAATTAATATGGCAAAGGATCACCAGACTAGCCTCTAGACTGAGAATAGCAGCTCATTAGTGTTCTACAACTTGCAAGAGAAACACATGGAACCGACAACCTAATTGTGACAACGAACTTGTGACTTGTTACAAAAGCATTTGAAAGACTATTACAGCAATTATCTAGACAATGTTGTGTACAAGCTATTATCGCTATAATCTGATTACTCCATTTCTGTTCTCTGATAAGAACTTCCTGTGCTTTATATTGACACTTATCTGCTGAATTGTGTGTTAGGATATAAGACTGTATAGGTATTGAAATTATTCAGGGGTTTCAATGAAAATATTGATATCAAGCAATCTTCTTCATTATATTTGTTATATGTATATTTATTGTTTAATTAATTAATTTATTGACCTTCTTACACATATTGATACCATCATGTTGGAGAAGAAAGTGGGTGGATGAGGGCTCGCTAAATATAGATTAAAGGGATTTCTCTTCTCCTTTGGTAAGACGTTTTCCACCTATGGAAATAGTATGTGATAGTAAATGTTTGTCTTTAATGTTGTAGAAGAGAAAAGAATGTTGACAATGCCCACCTATCTGTCAAGTGAGAGAGAACAAGTGGTGTCTTCTGGAGAATTATTAATAACATAAATTAAGATGCTCCTCACTTGTAATTAGTTATGGATAATTAATAAATAATAATAATCATACCAATAACTAACCAATAAGGTGTCACACACTGCTTCCTCAACAAATAAACAATCTCTAGCACCGAAAATATTATTTATTCAAGCAAATTATCAGTATATGCCTTCCTACCATATATGACATTATTTCTACAACATGAATTCTGCAACGCTGTTAACAACAACTTTAATTTTAACATTATTACTCAGCATCGTAATCGACATTAATTATAGGCCTATTCATCTTTATAGCTACTAACATTTTAACATTATTACTCAGCATCGTAATCGACATTAATTATATTCATCTTTATAGCTACCATTTCCTCTCCATCAAGCGGCAAGAGGTATCATCGTTTTCATTACGATACTACCCATCATTACCTCTTAATTAATATATATATATATATAATTTGACCTTTGATCCTGCAGTTAAATGTCATCTGACGATTTTGCGCGTAATTCACACTTCCACACAACTCCCCGTCCCATCTCAGTCGTGTGTCATGAAAACTACCACGCCATTGTAATACCAATTTTTGTCTTTGTTCTCACTTTTATCCGCGCCCTTTAACCTTTCCATAATTGTTCCTAGGATTGGGTGGCGCGTGAGTGGAAGAAAGCGGGTGCCAGTCCTTCCCACCTAAACATAGGGGTGTCTTTTCACGGCCTCACGTTCATGCTGGACTCGGCCTCAACATACGACATTAGACCCACCTACTCGAACAGTGGACCGGCTGGGAATTACACCTACACGAAGGGGAGCTTGGCCTATTTCGAGGTGAAGGTGAAGCTTCATCGTATTGCTTTGTGGGTTTTTGTTTTTTTTTTGTAATAAATTCCCGCGAATAGACACAAGAACTTATAATTCACAATACTTTTGTGAATGTGTGTGATAATGGAAATAAAGCTGTGCATGACGTTACTATTTTTAGGGTTGACGGTGAAAGAGGACAAGGCTTTACGTCATTATAGCAAATAAAAGATAAATGTTGTCTGTAGTAAAAATAAGCCCCGAAACTGGTTGTATTTATAAATAAACATTCTATTTACTTTCACGAAGACTTTAATCTCTTTAGCATCTGCCCGCGAAATCAATGAACGTTAGAAGTAAATTTTAAGAAGAAAATAAATCAGTACTCGTGTTTGTTTAAAAACTTAAAATAACAACAAAGAAAGATTTCTTTTAAAAAAATACACGTTTCACACAAGCAGCGGTTATACATTCTGAGAAATAGCTTAATATTACAATCATTATTTCTTGTTGTTGCAGATTTGCATACTGTTGCAAGGAGGAGGTAAAAAATCGTTTAAGTCAGACCAGCGGGTACCCATTTTGATCTCTGGTGACCTTTGGGTTGGGTATGAAGATCAGGAAAGTCTTTCTAACAAGGCGCGTGTTGGTTTTCGTTTCGTTTCGAGTAGAGAGAGAGAAGCGGGGGGCCTATAACGTGGACTATTGTGCAGCTGCGAACTCAGATAATGACATAAGTTGTAATTGAAAGTTTGCGAGTTCGGACAATAACGTAGGCTGTAATTGACAGCGTGCGTGTTCGAAAAATGACGTAGGCTGTAATTGACAGCGTGCGTGTTCGAAAAATGACGTAGGCTGTAATTGACAGCGTGCGTGTTCGAAAAATGACGTAGGCTGTAATTGACAGCATGTTTGTTCGGAAAACGACATAGGCTGTAATTGACGGCGTGTTTGTTCGGAAAATGATGTAGACTATAATTAGACTAGAAAGTGTGTTTGTTAAGAAAATGACGTAGGTTATAATTGAAAGCGTGAGAGTTCCGACAATGATGTGGGCTGTAATTGAAAGCTTGCGTGTTCGGAAAATGACGTAGGCTATAATTGACAGCGTGTGTGTTCGGAAAATAAAGTAGGCTGTAATTGAAAGCCTGCTAGCTCTGAAAATGACGTACATACGATATAATTGACAGAGTGGGGGTTGGGATAATGACGTAGGCTGCAATTGAAAGCGTACGTAATAATGCAGGCGGTACTTGAAAGTGTGCCTGCGTGTAGACATTTAAGTAGGATTATGCCGCTTGAGAGATGGTGGTAAACATAACATCATTCATCAACTACAACTACTACTACTACTCTAACCTCTTAAAACTTTGTTATTCCTGAAATTATACATATGAGCTCTCCATTATAGGTCTTCGAGCTCCTCTTACCGGCATCGTGACCTTTACCCTCTTTAATTCACACTAAAAAATACACACACATAATTATATATGCAATATAATGTCATCCTCTTGCTCACCTTTCCCAATCAGCAAATAACATGCACATTAATTTTGCAACTGCTGTCTCAATTACACAATACTGCTGCATGTCTGTTAGACCTGGTATCAAAGTACACATAATTATATTAAATAGTTAACGACAAGAGCGATGTTTGTTAGTATTATGTGTGTATGTTTACTTGCTTGTTGTTTGAAAGATCGTATTGCGTGATTAAAACTGCTTACTGTTGTTACGTTCAAGAAGACGTCACAGGGTCAATGCATGTTTATCACTCCAGGCGCGTTACGCACGAGACAATGGCTTCGGCGGTATCGTCGTATGGAACATGGATGAAGATGACTTTGCCGGCAAATTTTGCAACCAGGGTGACTACCCCTTGCTCAGAACAGTTCGGCAGGAATTCATGGTGTCACCGTGCGTGTCATTTATTGATTTATTTCAATGTCAAATGTTGATGTCATACTGCATATACTACACCTACTTCTAATATCACACTTTATATTCTACACCTACTGCTGTCACACTTTACATTCTACACCTACTGCTGTCACACTTTATATACTACACCTACTGCTGTCACACTTTACATACTACACCTACTGCTGTCACACTTTATATACTACATCTACTGCTGTCACACTTTACATTCTACACCTATTGCTGTCACACTTTATATACTACACCTACTGCTGTCACGCTTTATATTCTACATCTACTGCTGTCACACTTTATATTCTACATCTACTGCTGTCACACTTTATATTCTACACCTACTGCTGTCACACTTTATATACTACACCTACTGCTGTCACACTTTATAAAGTACACCTACTGCTGTCACACTTTATATACTACATCTACTGCTGTCACACTTCATATACTACACCTACTGCTGATAAACTGATATTTTCCATGTATAGATATTTAAACATGATTTTTAAAATAGCATAAAGTACTATTTTGGGTTGTAAACTGCAGACATAGATAGATAGATTGTGTGGCGGTGTAAATTTGCCTATCCCTATTTCCAAACTTAAGAAATATAGCATCAATAAAAATTCACAAGTATAATGTACAACATAGTCAAATTAATGAGCATAGAAATAATGATTCAATTACATAAGCATTCTCTAATTCAAATCATAGATCAATAGCAAACGTGTATGAAAAAGTCCATTCTTTCTTTATCAGTCAGTTAACTTACCATTAGCTAACGATCGCCTTTATGACCAGACTCAATCAAATTTAAAGTGATAAGAATTTAGGACTTCTTCAACAAAGAAACTTTCAGTCCATCCCCATAAACTAAATTTGCAACATTTTTCATTGACCACTATTTGTGTGAATGTATCAAGCTCAACACTGACAGCTGTTTGGTGAATGTTTCAAGCTCAACACTGACAGCTATTTGGTGAATGTTTCAAGCTCAACATTGACAGCTGTTTGGTGAATGTTTCAAGCTCAACACTGACAGCTGTTTGGTGAATGTTTCAAGCTCAACATTGACAGCTGTTTGGTGAATGTTTCAAGCTCAACACTGACAGCTGTTTGGTGAATATTTCAAGCTCAACACTGCTGTAAGTGTTTGGTGAATGTTTCAAGCTCAACATTGACAGCTGTTTGTGTGAATATTTCCAGCTCAACACGTGTTGAAGACGTCACATATTCTAATCACTTTAAATTTGATTGAGTCCGGTCATAAAGGCGAATCGTTAGCTAATGGTAAATTAACTGACTGATAAAGAAAGAATGGACTTAGAATATTTCATACACGTTTGCTATTTATCTATGATTTGAATTAGAGAATGCTTATGTAATTGAACCATTATTTCTATGCTTGTCAGAATAGTTACTCTCTATCTGCCTCGATTTGGGAGTTATTAAATATGCGCATACTGTTTGAGAATCATCAAGTCCTAGGTAGTCAAATGTTCTACCGTACTTATCTAACAAATTTATTATTTAATTTGACTAACAAAATGCTATTTTTTTCTGTTTTAAAAAAAAAAGTGTTCTTTTATTGTGAACTAGCAAAATGTTCATTTGTTCATGACTGGCTAACAACATGTTTTCTGTGAGTGGCTGTCAAAATGTTCTTGAAATTTTTCAGAGGTTTGTACAATACTTTTTCTGAAGGCGACTCGCAGGACAGGAATACGAGAAGTGGCATTTTGTTGTCAACCACAGGTATGTTGTCATGCTGTTTACTCGCTTTCTGTAACACTGAAAATGCATTCTGAATGCATTATAATTAAATTTTAATATATATTTAATTAATCTATAAATTGTTGTTGACTTAGTTCCAAAAAGGTCGAATTGTATAGCAAAATTCTTATAATCAGATTAAAGGTCCAAGGCACCTGAGCTATTCTTGTTCGAACCGCATGCTAAGTTTGAAACCGAGTATAGCTACAGCAGGAATTGGTCCAGTGAGTATTACATAATGCTGATCTCCGTAGAAACTCAGCCACGTAAGAGGCACCACGTGCCGTGAGGATGGGAGGGGGTAGAACTCAAATGAGCAAGCTTCATTAGAAAACATCGATATTAAGAGAATGATAACTCAACTGAGACAACACAGACAAAAGGAAAAAGACTGTAAAAGAACTAATTACCTGAGGCCAGACGCTATTGACTACCACACTAATAGGCGCATTATCCAGTGTGATACCAAGTCAAATTTACAATCTGTATAAATAGACCGACTTGGCTCAGACCGAGCTCTGAGCATGTCCCATGACTTGGCTGGTTCTACATGGTTAATAAGCGAGAGGTATGTCTGGTTAAGTTAGAACTTTGACAGTAACAACGATTTTCACTCTGATAAAATTTATTTGCATTTTATTGTAAAATTCACTTGTTAACTTTGAATTTGTTGTAAACTCATTGTAATTTTATTTTTGATAGAAAATAATTTCGAAGTTGTAAACCTTGTAAAGAAATTAAACTGAGAACGAGAATAAGGTTACAGACTTAAACACGTAGTGAAACAGAGCATTGATGCACAATCAATAATGTATTTTGCAGCTTTAGAGTCAGCTTTATTATGCTATCATTGCCACCATTGTTGCAACCACTAGTTAGCAAATTGATCTCTTCAGAAACTCTGAAAACAGCACTCTGATGAGGAGGTACCTGAAACTGTATCTGGGTCAATACGATTGATGTAAGCATGGGGAACTTGCTGTCTGGAACATTGACGGAGCCAGGAGGGTGTCTAGTCATGCTGAGATAGACAACGGTTCCAGAGATTCATGAGTATCAGAACCAGGTATTTGCAGACGTGTTTGAGCAGTGTTGAACTCTGATGAGAAATTCCAGTGACTGTCACAGAAGGGGCGATAAGAAGTGTTGGCTAAACCCGAGTGACTCAGTGAGCTGTCACAACAGAGAGTGTGAAAATAGGCAGGTCTGCCTATTACCCTCATCCTCCAGTGTGGAGCCATGTAAACAGTGTGGAGCCGTGTGAACAGTATGGAGCTGTGTAAACAGTGTGTAAACTGTTAAATTTGTGAACTTGAACTGTGAACATATTCATGAAATTCCTTGGACAATTCATATGTGATTCATAAACTGTTCCATGGGTTGAATTTAGACTGGCACCAGAACTCCAGAATCTTCACCAGCCAGTCTCTTTGATATATACCAGCGACGGAATTGCCACACATGCATGATAACTAGGTGAATTATGTAAATGCTCATTAAATGTCAAGACTCTGTTTAATGATTATTTGTAATTTCTGTTTTCCTGATTCTTTTTCTAACTTTTGTATATTCTTTGTAGTAAATTGAACATTGGAAGACTGATTTCCTATATATCGTAGATTAGCATAACTCAGTAATTTTTGTGATCTGTGACCTTCAACCTATGTTAATTTCGTTTGCCTTGTGAATATTGTAAAATACGAACTTTTATTAATTGTTACTTTAGACTTTTAATAAATCTATTAAAATTTCACCTTTCCACTTTCGTTAATTTCATTAGACAGGTAGTGTGCAGGCAGATTGGTGGGGGCAGTCAATGACGTAATAATTAATGTAATAATTAATTAATGTAAAGACAGTCATGCACACTTTTAGGAAAAGGTCCCCTCGAGCTGGAATTTGAGGTATGTGTGGGGCGGGAGTAAATGTACTGAATAACTGCTAAGATTTAGATCAGCTAGTGCCTTTACCTCGGACAAGTAATACCTGGGTAGGGGAGGTAATGAGATTAATTTAATTATCCATGGCTTGACTTAGTCTCTGCAGACCGCAAAGGACGAAGACCTCATGGAATTGGGTTGATTATTAATATTTTGGGTAATGATTATTAATCTGCATGTAATTTAATATTAAATAATATATAATATTATTACATAACCCATACTTTCGCACTATCAATTTAACTCTTTAATGGAGCATCATTGATATTTTCATACGGATAACTGTAACCCCAATAACAGTTCAGTAAAAGTTAGGTCCACTAGGCCAATCGTTTGACTCAAGGCATGGGAATATTCTATGCTTAAATGATTATTTGGGGCTCTTCGGTGGTGTATTGATTACATGTAGATTATATTGAAATGTTTTCTGCGTCATATACTTAATTACAGTATAGAATTCAATGACGTGCGTATAATTGCAGATTTTTAAACATTGCATAGTCTTATTTAGGTCAAACATTCTTAGTTTTCTCTCAATATTTTATCAAAGTAGGATGGACAAACATCATATTTTGATTTGTTATTTTTAATTAATGCAAACTGTATTGACGGTTGTAATAGAAAGTTAAAAGTCGACATCAACGACCTTGAAACTCCTAACTCGACACCTTGTGATCTCAAACATGTCAGACAGACATTCTGTGACATCTTTCGAACTTGACAATTTAATATTTGCCCCTCTAGATGAGAAGGGCTCGGGTTGCGGGCGTATCGTCTGTTACGTATCAAACTGCGGCCAGCTCCGAGACGGTCCAGCACGCTTCCTGCCAACTCAGATCGAAGCCGACCTATGTACCCATTACATCTACGCACACGCTAGCTTAAGTGGCACTCGTCTTGTGCCACAGTTTCCTACAGACGAGGAGATGTAAATATATTTAATTCTACAACGGCTTTTGCTTTATTTGTAAATGGCAGGAAAATAACATTATCTTTATTACGTATGTTTTTGTTACTGATATTTATGTGTATCGGTTTATATGCTCTGTAATAGTTAGACTGACACTTGGAGAATTAAAATCGTTCCTGAAACTAAGAATGCATTTAGAAGTTATAATTAATTTCTTTCCTACTTAAAAAAAATGAATTAGTGTGTATATGTATACAGAAGCTATTAGTTTTTCTTTAGAAACATATCAATAATATTTAGATTTTATCAACGGATTTGTAAATTCTGAAGCCCCTAAAATCTCTGCCTGCAATCTTCTTTCTTGCTGTCTTATTTCTTTCACTTCTTCTCTCAAGTTTTTCTGGGTAGGGGAGAGAACTGAACAGTTACGCAAGCTGGCTGTAGATTAGTGACAACACATTTAGCATAGATTTGTTTTTCCAAACTGAAATCTTCAAAGACCAGGAGAAAGTGAATGTACTATTTTCATGTATGTCTGTAAAGCAAAATCATGAGTTGTTTGTTTGCATTCCAAACGTCCTGGCAAAGTTTAGTCCCTTGGCACCGTATACGTAGTCTGATAAATGTCAGTTTGCTTCACCATCAATCGGGGGGGGGGGGGGGAGATTAAAGAATCAACAATCTGTGGAAAAGTAATTGTGGCATTTCATATCAAATAAATTAAAGTAATTCTGGCATTTTGTTTCAAATAAAATTATAAACTCTCCCTGAATGTCGAAATACCATCATCATTCATGAGAACCTTTTTGTAAGCGCTCGTGGATTTGTATAAGCCTACGGATGAAAATACAAATCTCTCAAAATTCGCTCTTTAAACAATATTTATTACAGTATCCTCTGATACTATGACCCGCTGACAGTTGTTGTACTGAGTCTGGACTCTCTTACCAGTTTTGTATTTGATTATTTCCATCCTCTTACATTCGTCGTCATGACAGGAATCAACAAAGTAACTATTGTACTTTCATGGTTTTGTTCATAAACTTCAGCAGCTGAGGAAGAAAATAGCACAAGAAAACCCATTAGGATTATTCCTTTTTAAATTTGACTATAGTAAAATGATTAAACTTTGCTCAAATGTTAATTCGTATAAAACATGGCATTAGAAAATCATATATCTTCATAAAACTTAGCCGTCGTATTAATCAGTTTGCTGACATAAGGCTGTAGAACTAGCATTAAGAAAAAAGATGTGTAATAGATGAAAGAGTACTACATCACTACACTATCTAAAACGTCACCTGTCTGCAGCTAGTGCTTATTTCGCAAGTTTGCAGTTAGAGCTTACGTCACTATCCTGTCTAAAACGTCACCTGTCTGCGGCTAATGCTTATTTCGCAAGTTTGCAGTTAGAGCTTACGTCACTATCCTGTCTAAAGCGTCACATGTCTGCGGTTAGCGCTTACATCACTGTGCTGTCTATAACGTCACCAACCTGCAGTTTGTGCTTACGTCACTATGCTAAAACGTCACAAGCCTGCGGTTAGTGCTTATATAGCTGTGTTATCTAAAATGCGACCAGTATGCGGTTGGTGCTACGTCACAACGCTGTCTAAAACATCATCAGCCTGCCGCTTCCTTCTTCTAACTGGTTATGTCCTGGCTCAAGACCTTCCTTGCCGGATTCCGATTTCTATCATTCTTCCGTACATATTCTTTGAGGCCCAGCATCTTGTAAAACTGTAGCCATTATGTATGTTATAATAAGCAGGGCTTGTGAATATGCTGCTCCACAACCAACGACCTCTTTCACGTGTGAAACAAATTGCTGTTCTTCCGGGACTTGTCTACAGGCCCTGGTCTTCTACAAATTATTATTAATTAATTATTGTCAGAGAGGTTAGTGATGGTTTATCTATTATGTTCGATTTGCGCCGATTAAATTGTTATTTTGTTATAAAATATATTCGTTTTGCACTGAAAAACTTTCTATGGAATTTCTGTATACTGTTTCGGAAATGTTATTTGTTAATATGCATGTCTATTGACAGGCATTATACTATTTCACATCCTTATTCAAGAATTTATTTATATTACTTATGCTATAAGTAAACTCGTAGTGATTGGTTATCTACCCACAATGGTCTGTGTTATTATATTCTTGTATTCTTCTTTTATACCATTTGACTATACATAACTGTGTGATTACCAAAATCTACTGTTGTCATTTCAAAATAATATCTCTATATGAATATATAGCAGTGTACAGATCGATAAGCGCACTCCTGCAACTATGATCCACCCACTATTCCACATCCTGGAGTTATGATCCATCCACTGTTCTGGACTCCTGGATCATGATCTGTCTATTGTCCCTGACTCCTGGAAATATATCCTGCCTATTATCCTAGATTCTTGGAACTGTGTCCTACCCTTTGTCCCTGTCATCCACAGAGATTGTTGATGTGATGACAAGGACCTAGGAACACACATCATTATGGTACAACATCACCAACCAGCCAACAATACTGTCATGCCAGATATGAATATGTCAGTACTCTATCAGAGATCAGTAATATCTGCAATTCTCACGTCACCACTCAATTTGAATTCACATGATGACAACATTAAATACTCTCATCTGTCACCCTTTAGTGTCAAAACAACAACTAACCTACGTATTCATTTTCATGTATTACTTTACAGTAATAAATTATCATTTTTAGTCAATACGTCTATACTATGTCAGCACGAGTTGGCAGCTTAATGGGGGTGGGGTGGGGGCTCGCACATCATGCCCAAACTGACATTTTTCCTGCGTGAGTGAGGCCGATTATGGTGCTAATTAGCAGAACACCCTAAAATCTTAGTCTCGCTCAGGAATTATGGAAATTGCCCGAGCACAACACAATACCTATACAAATGGCAGCCGCAACACAAACGCAGACTCCATGCCTTGACTCTACAAGACATCACTTGAAAAAACTTAATATTGGATTTAAACATATTTCATTATATCAAAGGTGGAAAAAAAAATACAACATCGTGGTAGTCATGACACTTCTGTAATTTATTACATTTGACACGACATCAGTCGATTTCATCTCAAACTAAGTTCCATCACTCTGCATCAGGTACGCGCTCATGGTACAAATTCGCCAGCTTCGTAACCCTGCAACCAAAGTTCTCCTGTCTGTTGGCGGCTGGGACATCGGCTCCGCTCCTTTCTCGCGCCTCGTCGCTTCCAAAGACGCACTGACGGTATTCGCTGAGAGCGCCGCCATTTTCCTTCGTGAAACGGGATTTGACGGTTTGGACGTGGACTGGCAATACCCCGCGAACCGTGGCAGCCCTCCCAATGACCGGGAGCGGTTCACTCGATTTTTACAGGTCGATAACCCACTTTGTGCTTACCTCGTCCATTGGTCACTGATGACGTCATTTGATTTCAAGCTACAACCAATCTGCCTTATTCTATCATTTAGTGGATTTTTTTTTAAAATGTCCTTATGTACATCTCTAAATATTTTCGAAAGTATGTGTCAAATGTCTGCTCATTTTCCTCCATCAGTAATAATGATAATAATAACTTTAAATACATTTTTATTTCATGTGCTGGTGGTGATGATGAATTAACCTAAAGATCCCAAACAAATATTTATTATTTAACAGTAACTCATATATTTGATATATGCAATCTGCTTACATTCCGCACGAAACACATAAACCAAAATTACCACAATACTTAGAGTGAATATTTATTTAAGTCCTCAGCAAGAGTGTGAATTGTTTACTATACTATCATATCAGTGACATTATTACTAATCATCATCATCATTGTCATTATCGTCAACAGTAGTAGCCATTAGGTAATTGACGTTGTTGTGAGAAAAAAAAAATGTTTTGTATCTTGCGGGTGATAGGTCTATAGGCTGATGTTTTCATGATCAAAAGTATAAATATATCTTGTCACGCTTGAGTGCTTTTTTTTCCATTTCGGTGTCATCCAGGTGCTGCACACAGTGTTTGGAAGATCAGGTCAAAAGGATCGGCCACTGTTGTTGACCGTCTCGCTGTCTGGCCAACACTACACCTTCACCACAGCCTACCAGCTCCCCGACATTATAAAGTATGACGTCATTGCCCGACATTGTAAATTATGACGTCATTGTTCGACATTGGGAAGTATGACGTCATTGCCCGACATTGGATAGTAGCGTCATTGCCCGACATTGGAAAGTATGATGTCACTGCCCATGTTTTGCAGGGAGAGGGGCAAAATGTTAATTTCCCCTCACCCTGGGTCGCTCGTAACCTTAGGTTCATCCCCCAAATACACCTTCTGTCTGGCCTAACGTGTTGGAAAGATGAAAGATAGATAATGTAGAATAGAAGAGTGATAGTTCTAGAAGATAGCTCAAGCCCCCCCCCCCCCCCCGATACATTCAGGCAGAATAATAAGTAAATACAGGTGACTGACTACAACATATAACATGTAAGTGAGTCACGCTAAAATGTCTAGTCTAAATATCAACAATAAATATATTCAACAAGAAATAGCATACGACACCATGTTTAGATGTAGCAAATATTTATAATTAGAGTTCATATATATTTTTATAGTTGTAGTGTCTAATCACGACCATGTGGTGTCATAGGAGAATGTTCATTTTGAGTCCTATGGCACTATAGTAATTATTTGGTTCATTCATATGAGTGAACTATATATGAGTTTATAAGAGAACATTGAATGTTTCTGAGTGAATTCTTAAAGTTCTTTGATTAAGTTCGAGTAAATTTGATTGTATCTTGACTGAAGCTGCTCATCTTGTTGGTTTTATAGTCACTAAGCTTTTGGTTCCCTGATGTGACATATGGAGTCCCAATAACGTATATATATCAATAACAATCACACACAAGGTCTGTGGAAGTGTGTCTCTCTGTTCTGTGGGTTATTTCATTCTGGCATTGCTTTAAGGCTCGATGCTTGACAAATTCAACAACTTCAATAATATCTCTGATAAAGTCTCAGACAAAATTCCAATCTGCCAGTAAAATACATATGGGCTAAGAATTTGTCCTCAAATGTTCTCTGACAGAACACTCTTACTTACATGGTCATTGTACATGTAAATGTCTTAAGCAAAACATAATATAAAATATAGTTAATGTCAAGTGATAATATTAGTTAGGAAAGCAAAACCACATACCTCAAGCAGTAATAGATGACTTCCTGTTGTGTTGATAACTAGCAGTAAGTTAGTAATATGAGTATATTTTGTTAACAAATAGTCATCTGCATTTGACTAACGATTTGCAGGTGAATTTCTGGTACATTCGTTCACATGGCTGAGCTGCACGTTGATTGGTTAAATTAGTGAGTTTTCCGGAACATTTAGGTACGTTCCCATCCGGAGGATAAGGGCCAGCCTTTCTAAAAGGTAGGTTTACGTGTGGTCCATTTTTAGAGGAGGTGTGATTGTGGGCTACATAAGCCATTATGTGACAGCCCAACATTATAAAGTTTGATGGTCAGTCAAGAAAAAAGATAACATTCTTCGGACTGTACCCTGCATAATGATACTGCCAAACTTTGTAAAGTATGATGTTGGTCAAGAGCATATATATCATTCGAACTGTACTTAGAATAATAGTATTGTCCGACATTGTAAAAACGACATCAGTGTCCAACATTGTAAATTGGTCAAGAAAACTGATAATATTCTTCGGACTGTATGTAGCATAATGATTCTGCAAGACATTGTAAAGATAATGCTATCTAACATTGAAAAGTATGATGTTGGTCAAGAAATATATATATATATATATATCATTCATAAATGTACTTAGGATAATAGTACTGCCCAACATTATAAGGAATGACATCACTGCCCGACATTGTAAAGAATGACGTCACTGCCCGACATTGTAAAGAATTACGTCAATGCCCGATGTTGTAAAGAATGATGTCACTGTCCGACATTGTAAAGAATGACGCCACTTCCCGACATTGTAAAGAATGACGTCACTGTCCGATGTTGTAAAGAATGACGTCACTGCCCGATGTTGTAAAGAATGACGTCCGGTTAAGAAAGGATCAAATAAAATTTAAAATGTACTAGTAGCATAATCTTACTGCAGAATACACATATCCTCTAGCAGCTCTATATTCGTCACACACACACACATACACACACCTACCTCAAAAGCGTGAATTTATTTACAAATCATGTAAAAATGATAGTAACAGGAAGATTTATTGTCTGTTCGTGCAACCAATTGCACGTCATTTAATGTTTCCTGATAACTCCTTGTAACATTGTTGACGTCACAGCCGTGTTAACTATTAAACTATTTTGTTTCACTCCGTTTGATGAACAGTTGCTGACGTATAAGCTTTAGTAATCACCACATGGGTGTTAGTTTCTGAATGCTTATAATGTCACGTGATCTCCTTTATGCCGAGTTGCACTATTTTTCTTCACTCTCATTCACAAGTTTTCGTTCGTCAGTTTTGTTTGTATTTTTATTTTTATTTCTTATCACGTGTCGTGCTAAGTTAGGGGGGTGAAGGGTTAAATAGCACCTATATATCATCAGTAAAAGGGGGGTGAAGGGTTAAATAGCACCTATATATCATCAGTAAAAGGGGGGTGAAGGGTTAAATAGCACCTATATCATCAGTAAAAGGGGGGTGAAGGGTTAAACAGCACCTATATATCATCAGTAAAAGGGGGGTGAAGGGTTAAATAGCACCTATATATCATCAGTAAAAGGGGGGTGAAGGGTTAAATAGCACCTATATATCATCAGTAAAAGGGGGGTGAAGGGTTAAATAGCACCTATATATCATCAGTAAAAGGGGGGTGAAGGGTTAAATAGCACCTATATATCATCAGTAAAAGGGGGGTGAAGGGTTAAATAGCACCTATATCATCAGTAAAAGGGGGGTGAAGGGTTAAATATCACCTATATATCATCAGTAAAAGGGGGGTGAAGGGTTAAATAGCACCTATATCATCAGTAAAAGGGGGGTGAAGGGTTAAATAGCACCTATATATCATCAGTAAAAGGCGGGTGAAGGGTTAAACAGCACCTATATATCATCAGTAAAAGGGGGGTGAAGGGTTAAATAGCACCTATATATCATCAGTAAAAGGGGGGTGAAGGGTTAAACAGCACCTATATATCATCAGTAAAAGGAGAATTTCAATGTATCTTTCTTCATGGAGAAATAACAGTTTTTAATTTGCAGATATGTTGATTTTGCAAATTTTATGACCTTTGACCTGCATGGTACCTGGGAAGGGCGGTTGGAGCACCACAGTCCTCTAAACTTTTTCTCTCAAGGCGATACAAACGGACATTCAGACAGCGGGGTAGGGATGACCTCGTTCGAAACAATTACTATTTAAAAATAAAAAAGCAAACTGTTACTAGTAAAACAAAAACTTTATATTTTTAACCAAAAAAAAGAAACAACTACTAATTTCTTTTATAAAACTTGACTAGTTTTTAAAATAAAACAAAAAACACAAATACCTCACCGAGACTCCCAATAGCTTTTTACGTACTTGCATTAACAAGCAAGCCTTGCTGGTATGTAAAGCACTTTAGTGAGAGCCACAAGTTGACTGCACCACTTGCAGGTAAATAAAGCATTTTAGTGAGAGCCACAATTGCAATTAAATAAAGCAGTTTCATGATAGCTACAAAGGAAAAGTTAGCGAAAGTCACATGTTGTCTGCATCAAATATAGGTAAATAAATCAGACGAGAGCCACATGTTGACTGCACCACTTACAGGTAAATAAATAAGATGAGAGCCATATGTTGACTGCACCACTTACAGGTAAATAAATCAGATAAGTGAGAGCCACATGTTGACTGCACCACTTACAGGTAAATAAATCAGATAAGTGAGAGCCACATGTTGACTGCACAACTTACAGGTAAATAAATCAGATAAGTGAGAGCCACATGTTGACTGCACCACTTACAGGTTAATAAATCAGATAAGTGAGAGCCACATGTTGACTGCACCACTTACAGGTAAATAAATCAGATAAGTGAGAGCCACATGTTGACTGCACCACTTACAGGTAAATATAGTGAGAGACACATGTTGACTACATTATTCAGTGCCATTCGAGCTGTGCAGAACGTTTCACTGATATGCAAGGCAAAATTGTCCTAATCAGGAACAGTTACTATAGAAACAGTTACGCATTGCTAACTTAGCCACCGTCAGGAATAGTGGAAATAGCCACAGTCGGGCACCACTAACATAGCCAAAATAAGGTACTGTTAACATAGCCACAGTGAGGGACCCCACTAACATAGTCAAAATAAGGCACCGTTAACATAGCCACAGTGAGGGATTTTTAACAAACCGCAGTCAAGAATAGCTACCATAGCCACAATCAGGCATTTCTAATATAGCCAGTCAGGCACTGTTAAGATTGCCACAGTTATGAACTTCTAAATTTAGCCCAAGTCAGACACTGCTGACATAGCCACAGTCAGACATTTTAATATAGTCACAGTTAGGCACTTCTAATTTAATCCCAGTCAAGTACTACTAAGATGGCTCCAGCCAGGTATTGCTAGCATAACCACGGTTAGGCAGTTAAGATAACTCATTTAAATACTGTACTGCTAACATACCCAACGTATAGCCGTATCACTCATTGATAAGTCACAGCCAGGCACTGCTAACAAATCCATAGCCAGACATAACAGATGTCTGAAGAAGTCCTTTTATTAACTTGTCCTGTTATGTCTTTATTATTATAATTTAATATCTGGTTATTGACAAGAATATAATAATAATATTGATGAATTTCAAGAGTGTCTGGTTTTTATAATGCTGAAAACTCCTAACAGCACTAAGTAAACCTATAAAAGCATATGATGCGAATAAATATTACAAATTGTATAATAGCACACAATATTAAACATATACACAAATATACACAATATATACTTATTTATATTTTGTCTGTGTAAAAAGAGACCAGTAAATAGATATTTTTGAATATTAAATAATCAACACATACAGCAACTTTTACAATAAATATGTACAGTAACCATATGCGAATTAGAGTCTATCTATCTATCTATCTATCTATCTATCTATCTATCTATCTATCTATCTATCTATCTATCTATCTATCTATCTATCTATCTATCTATCTATCTACATACCTACCTATCTACCTACCTATCCATCCATCCATCCATCCATCTATCTATCTATCTATCTATCTTTGTACCTAAATACATCTCTGTATAATATTCATCATCATAAAAGTTATATATATGTATACAGAATCTTAAATACATATAATTTCTTACATCTGCATCAAACATAATGAGCAACTTTACATTTTACTTAAGTCAATAGATATATATTATTTGAACTTTTTATAATTTGCGCATCTAACCATTATCTTTTCCCTGTTTTAATATTTTTTGTAAATGGTTTGTTTTAAGAAGACATAATTGATGTTATGAGCGTAAATATGTACTTATAAATCAGAAGCATTAACATTCCCTTAACTATTTTATGTCAAGGTCAAGGCAACCAAACTCATGATGACAGCTGGTGTGGACTTGTACAAAGTCAACTTTGGTCTAGCTTTCTTTGGACGCACATCAACTGCCGTTAACAACATCACAATCAACATCACTTCCGGTCCGGCTGGTGTGTACTCGGCACAAAAAGGATATTTGTCCTACTTTGAGGTGAACATTCCAAGGGGACAGAATGCCACTCTTAGCGTCTGCATAGCTTACTGTACTGAACCGTAACATTCCAAGGGGAGAGAATGCCACTCTTAGCGTGTCTGCATAGCATACTGTACTGAATCGTAACAGTCCAAGGGGAGAGAATACCACTCTTAGCGTGTCTGCATAGCATACTGTACTGAGCCCTAACATTCCAAGGGGAGAGAATGCCACTCTTAGTGTGTCTGCATAGCATACTGAACTGAGCCCTAACATTCTACAATAGTCGACGTTATGACGCAGAAATTAATATATAATGTTTAAGCTTTTAACTAAATAGATTGTTGTTGTGAACAACATAAATATATTCATTACCAGTGTTACCTGTTGCATACCAGGATTTACTATTGTGTGCAATGGAAATATACTAATTAATAATGTACACAAATTTAAAAGTAGGTGGAAAGACAAAACGTATATTTAAGTTTTATTTTTCAGATATGCGAACTTGTTAAAAATGGCGCCCATACTGGATGGCTGGCGCAGCAACTTGTTCCGTATCTCCGAACGGACCAATTCTGGGTTGCCTATGACGATCCTCGCAGCATCAAAGAAAAGGTTTCTATTTCTGTTACGTCCTGTAGTGGAATTACTCAGGAAGAGTTATGTACGTATGCATACTAAAGAACACGTCACACCACTACACCAAAGAACAGCTCATACCATTGCACTAAGGAACAGTTTATAACTTTATACCGTTGCATTAAAGAACTGTTTACATCATTACACAAAAGAGCTGTTCATGCCATTGTACTAAGGAACAGCTCACACAATTTTCCAAAGAACAGTTCACACTATTGCAGTAAAGAACAACTCACATCAATGCTCAAAAGAATAGCTCACCCCATTGCACTAAAGAACTGTTCATACCATAAACTATTGCAATAAAAAACAGTTCACAGCTTTGCATTAAAGAACAGCTCACAGCATGCACAACTCCGAAGCCGAACACTAGCAGCACAAATTATCCCGACTCGTTGTTGCCCTTGGTGAGTGAAACGTAGTGTTCAGGCTCACAGCTGAAACGCATGTTTGGGTTCACTATTTGAAATGATGTATTGAAATATGGTAATGGCTCGTAATCGCAAACTGTCCAAACACCTTCAAGCTATATCAAACTGATATGAAATCTGTTATAGACACTGTCATAAAAAAAGAATTTGTGGTTGTAGCATTTTATTTTTGAGTGAAAAGAACACACTTTCTGAATAATTACTACTTTTTTAATTGTTTTTTTTTTTATTATCCGCACTCCAATCCAAAGTCTAAACTGTTTGATCGACCGCCATGACTTGCTTGAAGATGGTGATATCTATTTCATTTTCAAATCCGTTTTACCTGTTACACTGAAAGTGGGAACGCTGTTCGTGTACTGAATTTGTGGCCACATTTCATTTTTTAATTAATTAAATATATGTAAAGGGTTAATTAAATAAGCATAATTGTCGTTATTAATTAATTAAATATATGTATAATTGTCGTTATTATATATGTTATAGCTTGAGTTAAATAAGCAAAATGGTCTATATGATTGGCGTGTATAATAAGGTGAATTCAGTAAAGTATAATGGTCTACATGAATGGCGTATATTGTGGGTGAATTAAGTAAGCATAATGACCACTATTAATGGCGTCCAGTGTATGTGAATTAAGTGAATAAAATAGTCAGCGTTCATGTCGTGTAGTATATGGAGAATTCGTTCAGCACAATAATCACTATTATTTAAGGTTTTTATTGAACGGAGAATTAACTAAGCATAGTTGTTAATTTTTAAGGTGTTTATTATATTAAGAATTAATTAAACACAATTATCAATATTTAATATATGTATGCGGAGGGAATTAAGTAAACAAAACGATCAATATGTAATGTGTTTTAGTTGGAATTAACTCTCCAGCTTAATGATCAATATGTAAGGCGTGTTTTTAAAGGGAAAATCAATTCTGGTTTAATGATCAATATGTAAGGTGTGTATTGAAGGGGAATTAACTCTAGCTTAATGATCAGATCAACATGTAAAGTGAGTGTTGAAGGGGAATTAACTCTGGCTTAATGATCAACATGTAAAGGTGCAATATGCAGTACGGAGTGGGTACGGCGGACTGAGCATATGGACTGTGGACAGCGACGACTTCAACGGTCAGTTTTGTGGCCAGGGCACCTTCCCCCTCCTTCGAGCAGCCCTAGAGACGTGCCCCAAATAACCGAGTCTGTGCACGCATTGTTCAAGACGAAGATGGTCGATGTCTGAGAGTATTTGTTTTGAAGCTATAATTATATTAAATACAGCTCTGCGTGCAGTGAACACGAATACTTAGATTAAACACGAACACTTAGATTAAACAGAAACACTTCGATTAAATACAAACATTTAGATTAAACAGAAACACTTCGAATGAACATGAACATTGTGAATAAATACGAACACTTAAATGAAACAGAAACACTTTGATTAAATAGAAACACTTCGATTAAACACGATCATTTCGGTTAAGCAGGAACACTTTGATCAAACACTAGATTAAGCAGAAGCATTTCGAATGAATATGAACACATAGAATAAAATGCGAACACTTTGATTAAACCCGAAACAGTTCGATTTAACTGAACACTTCGATTAAAAGTAAACACTTCTATTAAATAGAAATACTTCAGTTAAACACAATCATTCAGATTAAATAGAAACACTATCATTTCAATTAAATGAGAACATTTCGATTAAACAGAAACGCTTCGAATGAACACGAACGTTTAGAATAAATACAAACACGTCTGTTGAACAGAAACACTTCGATTAAACATGAACACTTAGATCTAACAGAAATACTTTGATTTAAATCCCACAAGCACTTTGATTATATATATATATTTTTTAATTTGTCATAGACAAACGCGAATTTATTTGATGTTATTAAATACGAACACTTAGATTATTTATTGGATACTGCCAAACACGAGCAATTTGTTGTATGATACTGCCAAACACGAGCAATTTGTTGTATGATACTGCCAAACACGAGCAATTTGTTGTATGGTACTGCCAAACACGAGCAATTTGTTGTATGATACTGCCAAACACGAGCAATTTGTTGTATGATACTGCCAAACACGAACAATGTGTTGTATGATACTGCCAAACACAAGCAATTTGTTGTATGATACTGCCAAACACAAGCAATTTGTTGTATGATGCTTTTAACACGAAAACAGATTAATTATGCGAAACTATTAAACGCGAACAAACATTAGTCATGTGATAGTATTAAAACAAGAACATTTGTATTAGCTGTTCGATATTATCTGTTTGATTGTTGTATATGAATAGCATATCTCTGCTCAGAATACATTAATCATTTCAATTATGAAAATAATATGAAAATGACATAATATATATATTTGTTCCTGTTCCCACAGGAAACGATGCGGTATGAAAATATGACTAGTTTCAAAATAAGTTCATCTGAGTTCTGACTCTATGTAAGAAATCACTCTTTGATTACCCATTATTTACTGTTCTTTGATTTAAAAAATATTGATACTATTCTTGTAATCCTCGCGTCTTGGTGTTTATTGTTTTACACTATTAGCATTATTGTTTTCGTTGAAGTATACCGTCTCAATAATTATAGCAATGACCCTGCTATTTAGTGTGTCAGATTATTTTCATATTACCAATATTGTTTCGTTACAGTATGCTGTTTCAGTAATTATAGCAATGATCTTGTGTCATATTGATTTTATATATACTCTATTGTTTTCGTTGATGTATGCTCTCTCAATAATTATAGCAATGATCTTGTGTCAGATTGATTTTATATATGCTGTATTATTTTCGTTGAAGTATGCTGTATCAATAATTATAGCAATGACTATTAAGTCTTTCAGATGGTTTTAAAACTAGCAATATTATGTATTCTTTGAAGTATGCTATCTGTCAGTAATTAAACCAGTGATCTTTCAGTTTTGTGTGTAAGATGGTTTATTACTTGCAATATTGTGTGTTTACTGAAGAATGATATGTCAGTAATTATAGCAATGATCCTTCCTTTTAGTGTGGGAAATTATTTTCTCATGAATTTCAAATGATTACAAATTTCGTACAGTTATTTCCTGGTAAACAATGTCACTATATAAAGAAAGTGTCATGTCATTTGACTTTTATGATAGCATTTGCTAAGTTACTTAATGTCACTTAAAACAAAACCCACAACCCACCCACCCCACCTACCCCAATTAAAGCATCGAGTTTTCAGCGGTGTTGTAAAATATGAGGCTGTCACGAGTTCTCAGGAGAAATTACCCGTCATGCAGAGGTCTGCTGACACAACTGTGTTAAGCGAAGTGTCACGTGGTATACTAAGCTGTATTATGTGCCAGTGGTGAATAACGGCTGACAACATTCAGTTACATGTCCCACGTACTCTTACACACTACTCGCCGGCCACTCGCACTCACCTATTCCTGTAAACGCTACACACCACCATCCCGTCAATACCAAAACCCTCCACGTCTACTCGCTCACCATCATCAACATCTACACATACACACACATTAACACACACATACACACGATGCAATTATCCCTAAATAAATACCTTGGTCCACACACATTAACACACACACACACACATATACACACTGACACATTTACATATACAAGCACATCCTAAAACATTTCATTCAAACACATACTTCTATGTACATTTCATTAGAAGTAGTCAGTAACCGGTGTTACTAATGGAGGTCAAAATGACACTGAAAGTATGTGTTTAACTAAATAAATTTTTATGTAGCTGAGATACACACCTTTCTCTAGCACACTCACAAATGCGCATCACACACACACACACACACACACACACACACACACACACATGCACACACACACACACACACACACTCATATATGCTAATATATTCTCGTTTACTCATTCTCATATATTGACACACGGGCCTACCAATGGCGCACACAAATGAATTTCGTATGCCATGTACACTTTATTAGCATTTTGTCTATACATTCTTGTGTGTTTTATGTCACGTACAATTCAGTAGTGTGTGTCTAATTATACTTCTGTTTTCACGTCACGTACAATTCAGTAGTGTGTCTATTCAGACTTGCTTTCCTGTCATGTAAACTTTTGTAGTGTGTGTCTATACATATTTGTTGTGTTCATGTTACGTACAGTTCAATAGCGTGTGTCAATACATACTTGTGTGTTCATCTCACGTACAGTTCAGTAATTTGTGTCTATATAGACGTGTATTCATCTCAGTTACAGTTCAGTAGCGTGTGTCAATACATACTTGTGTGTTCATCTCACGTACAATTCAGTAATGTGTGTCTATACATATTGACATATTCATTTCACGTGCAGTTCAGTACGGTTTGTCTCTGCATGTTTGTGTATTCATGTCACGTACGGTTCAATAGTATGTGATTGTGCGTGTTTGTTTATTCATGTCACGCACAGTTCAGTAATGTGCTTGTTCATGTCACATACAGTTTAGTAATGTGTGTCTAAGTGCTTGTGTGTTCAGGTCACGTCACGTTCAGTTCAGTAGTGTGTGTCTAAGTGCTTGTGTGTTCACGTCACGTCACGTTCAGTTCAGTAGTGTATGTCTATACATGATTACGTGTTAGAGGATGTGGATACACAACAAAACAAATTCCCGAATTCAGGGTGGAAGTGCCAGTTTAAATCGCACTGAGTACTTCACAAGCCGCTAAGAAGTTCCCATAAACTTTATTTGCATAATTTTCTTAAAACCTCCAAACAAACAATTAGCTTGTGTGTTTCTTTCTTTTCAAAAATGTATTACTTCAAAAATTAGTATTAAAATTGGTGACGACTGTCCTATTTCACCCCTTCTCACACCACATGAAATTAAATCACAAACGTTATTATTAAGATTTGATTTGGTTGTATATAGAATCAGGATGCGTGATTTCCTCATTGTACCGGAAATCCCAGAAAATTGAAAGTGGTCTACAAAGTTCACAACTGAGAGCCAACTAGCCTAGTTAGCGGTCGGGAGGGGGGAAAGCGGTAGAGGGGAGGAGGATGAGAGGTTATATCGAACATGTGAGCACTCGGGTAAGAAACAAAAAACTGTGCGGGGGCGGTTTGTAGAGAGAAAATAAAATAATAATGTGTTAGGGTTTTTTTTAGGATAAAGACGAAAAGAGCAGACGAAGCTGATAGCATTTTAAATAATTACTAAGAGCAACAAGAAGAACTAAGAAATAACAAAATGAATAAAGAGTCACAGGAAGTGCTAAGAACTAGTAGGAAGAATTAAGAACGAACAGGAAGAACTAAGAACTAACAGGAAGAACTAAGAACTAACAGGAAAATTAAGAACTAATGGGAAGAACTAAGAGCTAATAGGAAGAACTAAGAGATAATAGGAAGAACTAATAATTAATAGGAAGAACTAATAATTAATAGGAAGAACTAATAATTAATAGGAATAACTAAGAACTTTCAGGAAGAAACCAAGAGGCTGGCACGATGACATATCGATTTCAAGCACCAGTCCCACTGCTTAAAGTGCCCGATAGGTGGAACACTCGCGCACGAGGCCGGGGAAATCACACTTGCCCATGGCTTCATTGAACACCAGACCGGTGGGGCAGTTTTTGACCACGGGCTGTGAGAGAAGGCACTGGATGTAGACGTTGCAGTTGTTAGGATCCCGGTAATATCCATCGGTACGTGTATGACAAAATTCGGCGTAGGCACTGCCGGCAACTACTAAAAAACATGGCAATAATAATATAAAAAATAATTATATAAATATTTTTTAAATATTTGTAATTTTAATATTTGTGTTACTGTGTATGTAATTGCATGGATAGATGAATGAATGAATGCATTTGGTTGGGTGGAGATAGATAGGTAGATAGATAGATAGATAGATAGATAGATAGATAGATAGATAGATAGATAGATAGATAGATAGATAGATAGATAGATAGATAGATAGATAGATAGATAGATAGATAGATAGATAGATAGATAGATAGATAGATAGATAGATAGATAGATAGATAGATAGATAGATAGATAGATAGATAGATACAGATAGACAGACAGATAGTTTGGCCGTTTGTTCTTATAATGTTTTGTTAAAATAAAGCTACATTAAACCATAATACATCCGATTACAGGTCCCCGAACCCATTTGTAAACTTAACATTAGCTTATCAACAGAACGACACTCGTGACTGGAAGAGTATTGAATAAAGAACTTTCTTTTCATTTTCATTTAATAACTGAAAGAAAATCAAACATAGTACAATGTCTCCCTGTAATTATATTCGAAATAATTGAGTATATTTTAACACCTATTTTGTAAAGAAATATTTATAGCAAAGAATTACGTTAACGCAGTTTCCAATCATTAATTCTATATTCTTTAATGAGAAGACGTTTATCAGTTTTGGTTTTCGTTATGTAAAATATTGATAAGTATTCTGCCAAGCCATCTTGAAAGATATTTTAACTGGAGTTTAATCTGCGCCTGATAACAGGAGCGAGAAGTTAGCAGCCGAAAAGAAAGATCGATTAATTAATTACAACACATCCGGTATTGGAACGTCAAAGATGGGTTTATTAATTTGAAAACTAAGACATTGTTTAAGGTCTATTATATCCACTGTTCAAATAAATTTAGACGGCCATTTTGTATTTTTGGGCGGGACAGACTGTTGGTAAAGCTTCACGGAGCACAAGATACTTTTTCAAAATTACCCAATAATAATGTCATCGGAAAAAGAAATCTGTTTTTAAGTCTAAACCCTATATTTTAAATTTCGCAGTTACTTTTATTTTGCGAACCCGAAATGCAGGCCATTGATTCTTAAACAGATGTAACGTATTGGTGGACATTACGCCTTTAAAAGACTCACGCCTGCTAAATTCATCGATGATTAACTTTTCGCAATACGCATATTTTCTGAATTCGATAATATCGGCATGATTCCATATTATCAATTATAAACAGTAGCTACTAAGCTCATTTTTTCTGTCTGTCTTTTTGACATAAAACCAACACGGAATACTTCAAACATGATAGCAATTCATCCCTCTGTGTGTCTTTTTGACATAAAACCAACACAGAATGCTTAAAACATAATAGCAATGCGTCCCCCCCATCCCCAAAAAATTTAAAATATAAAAACAGCAACAGTAACACTGACCGGTAGTTTTTGGTGTTGATGGTGGCGGCGGGAATGTTCCTCGTGCAGGATTGTAGCAGCCGCCGACGTTTTCAGGCCAGTCACAAAATTTTGTTACTGCATTGTAGTGCAGTCCTATCGCGCATTCTACGACGTAACTCACCTAAAGAATTTTAAAATGCATATACGAAAAAAAGGAAAAATATTTTAAAGTTATATAATTAATGATCGGTGCATTTATTCAATATGCTAAGAGCTTAATTTATTCAAATACTGTCAAGTTTAATGAATTAACTTTTCCCGTCACCGATATGTACACACTTTTTACTATAATCCACATCAAACACTAACAGAAGAAGTTAACACAGTCGTTGCCTAAGTTACTGATTTCACTTTATCAAGAGAATTTAATTAATTTAATAAATGCGATAAAAGGTATTCCCGTTCAGGAAGAAACAGTTACAACAAACAATACCGTTCAGAAAGAAGCAGTTGCAGTTAACAATTTTGTTCCATATTGCAATAAACAACATCGTTAAGGAAGTAACAGTTGTGAAAAATAATACCGTTGCATTGCACGAAGAAACACTTGCAATAAATAGTACTGTTCGGGAAGAAACACTTGTAATAAATAATACCATTCAGAAGGAAACAGTTGCAATAAATAATACCGTTCCACGAAGAAACAGTTGCAATTAACAATAGCGTTCAGGAAGGAACAGTTGCAATAAACAATATAGTAAAGGGAGTAACAGATGCAATAAACAATACCGGTCAGGAAGAAACAGTTGCAATAAACAATACAGTAAAGGGAGTAACAGTTGCAATTAACAATACCGGTCAGGAAGAAACAGTTGCAATAAACAATACAGTAAAGGGAGTAACAGTTGCAATTAACAATACCGGTCAGGAAGAAACAGTTGCAATAAACAATACAGTAAAGGGAGTAACAGTTGCAATAAACAATACAGTAAAGGGAGTAACATTTGCAATAAACAATACAGTAAAGGGAGTAACAGTTGCAATAAACAATACAGTAAAGGGAGTAACAGTTGCAATAAACAATACAGTAAAGGGAGTAACAGTTGCAATTAACAATACCGGTCAGGAAGAAACAGTTGCAAAAAACAATACAGTAAAGGGAGTAACATTTGCAATAAACAATACAGTAAAGGGAGTAACAGTTGCAATAAACAATACAGTAAAGGGAGTAACAGTTGCAATAAACAATACAGTAAAGGGAGTAACAGTTGCAATTAACAATACCGGTCAGGAAGAAACAGTTGCAATAAACAATACAGTAAAGGGAGTAACAGTTGCAATAAACAATACAGTAAAGGGAGTAACATTTGCAATAAACAATACAGTAAAGGGAGTAACAGTTGCAATAAACAATACAGTAAAGGGAGTAACAGTTGCAATTAACAATACAGTAAAGGGAGTAACAGTTGCAATTAACAATACAGTAAAGGGAGTAACAGTTGCAATTAACAATACCGGTCAGGAAGAAACAGTTGCAAAAAACAATACCTCCGAGGATGAAACCCATTCATGTGGGTGCCTTTGCAACAAACTAATATCTTTGTTGGAGGAAACTTACAAGAAATATACTGCAATTGTATTAAATAGTTCCAATCTTGGGAAAACAGTGTTCCGATCCCTCCCTAATTTGAATTGATTTTTCAACCTGCATTACATTACAACAGTTTCCATATTTCTATCCCATTTACTTTTTTCATTCCCGAACCTTAAATTTCTAAGGTGTCCATAACTTGTGAATGATTTTATATTTGATTCTTGGTACAGATTGTTTGAAGTAGTGATGACGACAACGATTATGATGATGGTGCTATGACGACGACAACAATGATGATGATGATGATGACAACTATTATGATGGTGGTGATGATATGGTGATGATGATGACAACTATTATGATGGTGATGAGGATGAGGATGATGATCATGATGATCATGATGATGGTATAAGCGACAAGGACAGCGTGCAAACCTGGTCGGCACAGATGATATATTGGTCGCACGCGTACGCATTCGGGTAGAAGTCGTTGGGCATGTCCATGCAGGAAAACCAGGATGCAAGGTTGATTATTCCAGTTGGCGAAGGTGACGCTGCGCAGAATAACAGTTGGACAGACACTTCTAGATATCTGTCAATAGGCTCATCAAGAATTGTTTGTATTTGTTCTTTAGTGTCCTACAGATAGTGCACACAGATACACACACACACACACACACACACACACACACACACACACACACACACACACACGCACATAACACAAGTATGCACTGAGAATTTATTTCAATGATGAAATGGTTGTCATTGTTTAAATTCAACACTAATACTTTTTTTTAATTTCGTTTAGAGGTTTACTCCCAAATTAGGGTTACACAAATGTACAAGCATGCAATTAAACACGCGCAGCAAGCACAGGCGAGAACACACACTCACTCACACACACACACACACAATATACCTGTGACTGGTTGTGGTGCAGTCAGGAGTGGCGTGTGGGTGGTTGATGGCACTGATTGAGTTTGGGCTGCATTTAGACAACATGACACGCTGATAAATAAGGAAATAAGTAGCTCAAATATCAAATTACTGTCTAAATTGGCCTCCTATTAACTTTTTGATGTGTGCGTTAATGTGTGTGTATATATGCTTGTCAGTATGTATACGCGTGCGTTTGCTTTGAGAAATCGATTATGCATAAAAGTAATATACACAAACTAAATCTAAGAACAAATATATGAAAATTTCCTGTGGCAGAACAGGTACAAAATGGTTGATTTTCACAATGCCCTCTAATTATAACTTGGCCTTGATGACTTAGGTCAAATGAGCTCTTATTTCATTGGTGAATTTGGCGAGTGTTTTGGTATTATTTACTAAACACTACATACATTTCAGTTCTGACAACAGTTACTTTTATTGTTCATTGTTCATTTGATTAATAATCACTCTCTGATAATGTTAGGCCCTTCATTTAAAAAAAATTATTAAATTGGTTTTTCACATCATCCAAACCTGGCTGGATGAGGTATTAAATGTTGACATTTCCGCATACCTTTTCGTGAGCATGGACATCGGACATTCACATTCCATGTAAATTTGTTCAGATATTTATACGTCAACACGTAAAACTTAACATATGTCAACACCGTAAACAATTACAATTAAACATGACAACACCGTAAACAGCTAAACATGTCAACAGAGTAAACAATTAAACATGGCAACACCGTAAACAACTAAACATGTCAACAGAGTAAACAATTAAACATGGCAACACCGTAAACAACTAAACATGTCAATAGAGTAAACAATTAAACATGGCAACACCGTAAACAACTAAACATGGCAACAGAGTAAACAATTAAACATGGCAACACCGTAAACAACTAAACATATATCAACACCGTAATCAACTACACATACATCAACACAGTAAACAACTACACATACATCAACTGAGTAAACAACTAAAAATATATATCAGCAACGTAAAACATTGTAAATGGAAACCATACTTTTCAAGAATAAGTTCAGCTTAGGTCATATTTGTGCGCGAATTACTGATATAAAAACTCATATCAGATGTATAATGCATCCGTTCTAAATCACCGTGAACAATTGTAAACCCAAACAATAATGATATCCATACGAAATTACCGTTTTCAACTGTAAGATCAAACAGCCATTATATCCATACATCAATCACCCTTATAAATATTAAGACAAACTATTATGATCTTTGAACTTTTGATATTATGGGTAAGGACTCAGTGATGGCATGTATGTTTTAACCATTTCTTTGCTCGAACTGAATACTTAGTAAGCTATCAACTCACAGTTAGGACAAGGAGTGTTTCCAAACACAGAAAACCCTTGTGTATTGCAAGGATTAGACGGCGGGGGTGTCTCTACAGCCGACGTTACTGGGGCCCTAAAACACACAATGAGACATATGGTTGACCTCTGCTATCAGCAAAACAATAGCAAATATTTAAACTAATAAAGTGAAATAAGTAGGCGCTGCATTTTACTTTTCGAAAATTATAAATTATGCTTTAAAGTTTATGCTTACCGTTTGTGTAACAATTATTTCTTTAACACCACTTTTTTTCCTGGAAAGTCGGAATTCGAAAGTAACTTGCTTCACGTAAGCAGCAACTACCACCCTACACTCAACTCCCACCCCCAAAAGAAAAAGTAAGCATGCCGTTTACTGATGCAAAGGGTTAACGATTGTGGTGTTCACAGTAGACTGAGTAGAGACATATTGGAGTTAAAAAAACGGCTGTAATAATGGGTTACTGATGGTGGTGTTCACAGTAGAGATATATTGGAGTTAAAAACAGAGGTACATGGCTAATGATGTTCATAGTAGACATATACTGGAGTTAAAAACGGAGATAGTGGATTAATGACAGTAGAGACATATTGAAGTTAAAGACAGATGTAAAGAGTTAATGATGGTGATATTCACATTACAGACATATTGGAGATAAAAAGACAGGTAAAGGGTTAATGATAGTGGTGTTCACAGTAGAGACATATTGGATTCAAAAGCAGAGTTAATGGGTTATTGATAGAGGTGTTCACATTAAAGACATATTAGAGTCAAAAACAGAGGTAAAGGGTTAATGATAGTGGTGTTCACAGTAGAGACATATTGGAGTCAAAAACAAAGGTAAAGGTTTAATGATAGATGTAACGGTTTAATGAATGAATAGTGTTTAAAGTACAGACATATTGGAATTTTTAAAAATGGTAAAGAGTTAATGATAGTGATTCTCACAGTAGAGACATATTGGATTCAAAAGCAGAATTAATGGGTTAATGATAGAGGTGTTCACACTAGAGACATATTAGAGTCAAAAACAGAGGTAAAGAGTTAATGATAGAGGTGTTCACAGCAGAGACATATTGGAGTTAAAAACAGAGGTAAAGGGTTAATGATAGTGGTGCTCACAGTGGAGACACATTGAACTTAAAAACTGTTGGAATCAACTCGAGTTAAAGTTTATATACATGCTAATTTGGATCGAAGGTGAACTTCTCAAAACTAGCTCTGTCGGAGTGTGTGTAGGAAAAGTACTTTTGGAGGCGATGCGTGCGCCGTATTCTTGGTCATCAAGATTGGAGGTGTGTTGGAGAGGGAAATTATTAAAAAGAGAACACTACTTATAAGGTCATTTCCAGCTAGTACATGTAGGTCGGCCATGTTTGCCATTCATTTATTTTTCTCGAAAACTGACATTTCCTTCACACGTTACAGAATGGACGTTTCCAAATCTACCAGTCACTTAATTGATTATTTAATATGTGCTTGTATCACAAGAAACACACACCTACTTTTTGTGTTGATAGATTATTTTTCACTAACCAAGATGAAGCTTGAATGAATGCATACATTGATAAAGAAGAAAAATCCTGAAACACCAAAGCTAATTATACTCACTGGTTAGGATTGGGGCAGTTGCTAAAAGACGGGTTGTTGAGCTCAGTGTTGATGGCGTGCATAAGTGGGTAGCGACCCGAATTACAAAAAGTACCGCTGAAGTCATCCAGATCAAGCGCCCACACCATGATGCCACCATAGCCGTTTTGTTTGACGTAACAGGTCTAGACAGGATGTACCTGGATTAATTTTGTCTGTTTTCTTGTTGTGGGCAATGAATATGGTACTTATTTAACCCTGTGACCCATTCATTCCGGTTAATTCGGTCAACATTTTCACGTGTGAATATGAACATATGGTGAAGTGATTATGAACATATGGTGATGTGATAAAGTGCATATGCTCATGAATCAGTGGCAGCACTACGTTTCCCAAATTTTTATTTTTCAGTCTTATAAAAATGCAATAGGAATTGTAAAAGAAAACAAAATATATATTTGTATCATGTAAGGATTTAGAAAATGTTTGTAACTAAGATAGACAGAAAAAGGTATAGCGATACATGGATAAGTGAATGAAAGCTATACTAAGACAATATCTCAAGGTGAGACAAAAAGACAGCAATGAAATGAGTCAGAGACATAGAGACTGCTAATGGAACTTAAGGAGATGGAAGGGAAAAGGGGGAGAGATAGAGAGAGAACATATTTGAAGAAAGATTTCCAGAGAACACAATTAGACTTTACACATTAAAAGTAAATACAAACTTTAAATATCACTAAAGTATAATTTTATTATAAGATTTAAATAATCGAAATGTTATAATTCAATTAGACATTCTATCCTGTCTTTCCTGTTAAACTGTTCGTGTCCTCACAGCCAATACACTGGTCCTTACAGCCAATACACTGGTCCTCACAGCCAATACACTGGTCCTCACAGCCAATACACTGGTCCTCACAGCCAATACACTGGTCCTCGTTGGAAAGGTACTTAAGGCTATTATAAGACATGCTCTCTTACCTTTTCTGTTAGACTTCTGTGGTCCTCATAGCCAACCCACTGGTCTCCACTACTTAGATATCGCACGTGCTGCTCGGGTTCATCGTGGATCTGGGCCCCACGTTCAATCATTTGACAGACCTTAAAGGTCGACAAAGAAAAAGAAATAATAGTCATAATCTCTCTCTCTCTCTCTCTTTCACACACACACACACACACACACACACACACACACACACACACACACACACACACACACACACACACACACACACACACACACACATGTATATAATCAAAAGAAAGAAAAACTATACTATCGAGTGAAGAGATTTTAAAGTCGAACATCACCATATTAGTGTGACATTTAAAGATTTACTTTTTAAAAAATATGTTATCATAACTATATAGCAATGATTATTGGCATTGAAGAAGCTTGCAGATTTTAGTACACTTTTATCTGTTTCCAGACATCATTCTATCACTGTGAAAAAGGAAAATAGAGACAGGCAGGGAATTAAAAAATGAGAGAGAGAGAGAGAGAGAGAGAGAGAGAGAGAGAGAGAGAGAGAGAGAGAGAGAGAGAGAGAGAGAGAGGACTAATTTTAATGCCAAAACACAGAAAGAATAGAGAAAGACGACCTTTGCAGTGATTCATAAGTGACGTCATATTTTCCTGATTGTTCCTTTACTTTCCACAAAATACCAGGCTGATGACGTATGAGGAAAGATCTAAAATTATCCCGGCCAAAGTTACTCTCTCTCTCTCTCTCTCTCTGCTTTAGAAAATTAGTGGAGAAGATTTGATATATTTCTACTGTTCAAAAATATCTAGTTATACTTCCCACAATTTAAAATAAAACTCCCTACTACAACTATGTAGTAGTACACCACATCACAACTCCCCACCCCCACCCCACCCCGGCTATTAAAGAGAAACTGATGTCATTCTCCCTATTACAATACACTGTCGCCATTGCGGTGAATAAAATTAAACAAATCATGATTTTTGTTTTGTGTGATTTCGTATTTAATGCTTGAACTTGAGCAACTGTTATGAGTGCCTCTGTTTCCGCTTTCAAACTCGCCTCTTATGGTGACTGTTTTGTTGATGTTTCATCAGCTTGCCTCACATACTGACCAGGGAGAAGTTTCTGGCTCCAAGTATTTGCTAATACCTGTTTTGTTGTTTTCTTCCATGTTTCTTTATTTGTGTGTGGGGTGGAGGTGGTGGTTTTGGTGGTGTAATTCACTTTTTTTTCAATTTTACTGCTTCTATCAGTGGCTCATCTTTGTTGTTCTAGGGTTGTAAGAAGGCAATTTTGTATGATCGCTCTTTTCTGGTCCATGAGCCACTCACTGGATGGTGTCTGAGCCAGAGTTCGTTCATTCTTTTTCTATATCTTGTTATTGTTGGTTGACTTTGATGGTAAGAGTATATTTTCATCGCTGGTCATCTCCTCCGAGTTTTTACCAGCGTTTCAGTAGCCCATGTTTCGCTAGAACACGCTGAAACAGCAGTGCCTAACGCAGACCTTGTTAACCCACGCGACGTCTGATCCAGTATGAGTATAGAATCAATTTATGTTTTTTCCATGGGTGTGGGTGTAGTTTGGAGGGAGCCACTTTCCCCTCGCTCGATAGTCCAGAGATGGGATTTAAGCTGTCAGTTCCCTATATTATTTTTTTTCTGTGTGCGCGGAACATTTTCCAGTGTGCACGGAACATTTTTCTGTGTGCACGGAACTAGCGGTTGTTTGAGCTTGCTACCAAAATTTGTGCGCGGAATTTTGAAATTGCTGCGCGGCATTTTCTAATGACCTGCGCGACCGCGCACCTTAGAGGGAACATTTGTCGACACAACACAGGTAGCTTAACTTTCTGAGTCATTTTGCCGACACAACACAGGTAGCTTAACTTTCTGAGTCATTTTGCCGACACAACACAGGTAGCTTAACTTTCTGAGTCATTTTGCCGACACAACACAGGTAGCTTAACTTTCTGAGTCATTTTGCCGACACAACACAGGTAGCTTAACTTTCTGAGTCATTTTGCCGACACAACACAGGTAGCTTAACTTTCTGAGTCATTTTGCCGACACAACACAGGTAGCTTAACTTTCTGAGTCATTTTCCGGATTTACTATCGACTAGTCTATCGAGACACCTTGCCCATTATTATTATTATCATTATTGTTGTTGTATTTTGTTTCGAGAGCCAATGAACAAGATAAGATCTTGCGGATTATCTCTATATTTTCTATAAACTTGTCATGTAATTATTACTCTGCTCGGGCGTTTATTGTATTTTAGGACCAAATCGGCTCCTCGGTAAACCATATTAATTTACTTACAATTTCATACTTTTATGGTATTTTATTTTATTTATTAACTCGTGCCATACCTGTCAACAATTCCTCACCTCATAGAAGGAAATGAACCCTCCCTCGTTCGTGTACTGACCAGCTCTTCCTGGCCCGCGAACCGGGGCACCCATTCCGGTTTGGGACGATGACGTCAGAGTGAAGGAACGTCCGTACAAAGCCATACCAATGTTCAGCTTACTCGGGGTGGCACCCTTTTGCACCCAGTATTTGGCCACCCAGTCCTTGAAACATGCAAAATAGAAGTCAA